>CANSNZ010000259.1:600000-1132500 GCA_947646795.1 Beta lomatogona
GGGTGATCAACCTACGTCCTATTTCTGCAAAAGTGTCAAATCACGACAAGGACGTAATGAGATAAAAGCTATAAAAAATTGCAACGGGGATTGGACTAACTCCCATTGAGGAAATCAAATTGGAATTTGTAAATTACTTTACAAAACTCTTTGAAGCGAGTCCTTTGGAGAATAGCCAAAAAGAAGATTTGAATGTTTGGTTGGAGCCTATGAGTTGCCTTTCCGAGGATCATGTTTCGGCATTTCGCAACTCACTCGGGTGTTCAATATGGAGGTTGTGGAAGATGCTATGAGAAGTATGAAGCCTCTTAAATCGTCCTGATGGAATTCCTCCAATCTTTATGCAAACACAGTGGGATGTTTGTGGAGAGGATATGGGAAAAGCAGCTCTGGATTTTCTTTCGGGTGGCTACTTGTTAAGAGAAACAAATCAAACTCATATTGTGTTAATTCCGAAAGTTGATCGCCCAGAACAAGTAAGTCAATTCCGACCTATTAGTCTTTGCAACACTACGTATAAAATTATTTCAAAATGTTTGGTACGTAGATTGCAACCTATCATGAATGACTTAATCGGGAATTTTCAAAGTGCTTTTGTCCCGGGCCGGGGCGCTCCATAAATGACAATTGCATTATAGAATATGAAATGCTAAATTATGTGAAAAAGAAGAAGAAAGGCTCAGATTTGTCCCTAATTCTCAATCTAGACCTTGATAAGTCCTATGATAGAGTCAATTGGGGATTTGTGGAAAAAGTTCTTCGGAGAATAGGTCTACCCCCTCTTTGGATTCACTTAATTATGCAATGTATCTCGACTGTTACTTACTCTGTGCTGGTAAATGGGGAACCTTCAGGAAAAATTAAACCTTCAGCTGGATTGAGGCAAGGTGACCCTCTGTCTCCGTATATTTTCATATTCTGTTTGGAGACTTTGTCTAGACAACTGAATAGACAACAGGAGTTGGGTTTGATCAAAGGCTTGAAATTAGCGCAAAGAGCTCCTTCGATTTCGCATCTATTTTTTGCTGATGATGCGCTTTTTTCCCTCAAAGGAACAATTGATAACTGTTGGAACATCAATAAAATATTGAGAGAATTTTGTGACCTGTCGGGGGAGATGGTAAATGAGCAGAAATCGTATGCAATCTTCAGCAAAAACATTCCTAGAAAATTCATAAGACTTTTGAACAAAGGTCTTAAAGTGGAGGCAAAGGAAAAACTAGGTACGTATCCAGGTTGCCCAATGGATGTGGATGACCGTTCTCTAAACATTTTCCAAGAACTACATCAAAAGGTAGATGCGACTATAGCCTCATGGAAATTTTCTCATCTGAACCTAGCGGGTAAACTGATTCTTATTTATAGTATCCTTGTGGCTTACTCTTCCCATATGATGGCTACTTATATGTTTCCCAAGAATATTCTAAAGCAAATAACTTCTTCTTTACTGAGATTTTGGTGGAAATCAAGCAAAGATAAGAAGCCTATTTATTGGAGGAAGAAAGAGGATCTAGAGAACACAAACATGATGGTGGTTTGGGACTGAAAAATCTAGTCACTATGAACCAAGCTACTCTATTCAAGCAAGCTTGGAGAATCCAGAACAATGAGCAATTGTTGGTAAGCAAAATCTTCAAGGCTAAGTACTCATCGACTTGGTTTGCTAATAGTTTAAAAGGGTCCATTCCTCGTAATCGCTCTTGGGGAGGGAGGAGTTTAATGCGAAGTGTTTATGCCATGGCTCATGGAGTAGGAGTTAGAATTGGAAATAGTAAAAACACAGATATTAAGTTAGCAATATGGGTGAGATCAAGTCTGTTACAGTTTAACCAAGATAACACGAGAAACGATGCAGTGAAGCCTAAAAAGGTTGTGGAG
Source organism: Beta lomatogona (assembly GCA_947646795.1). Taxonomy (NCBI): domain Eukaryota; kingdom Viridiplantae; phylum Streptophyta; class Magnoliopsida; order Caryophyllales; family Amaranthaceae; genus Beta; species Beta lomatogona. Next base: position 601,879 of record CANSNZ010000259.1, read on the forward strand.
TTCATCAACGAAGGAAAAATGTGGGATGTAGGCAAGTTACAACAGTGGTTTAGTGAAGAATCATCAGTTTTGATTCAGACCATCCATATTCCACATATAGAGACCGATGATAGTTATTTTTGGAGATTCACAAAAAATGGTGACTACAAGATAGGTTCAGGTTATTGGCTGCTGAAAAATGGTGACAATCCTCAGGTAAACTTTTCTTTATTCTGGAAACAAAAAATTTGGCCAAAATGGAAATTTTTCTATTGGAAGCGCTATTTAATGGAGCTCTTGCTACCAGAGTAAACCTTAGGAAAAGGAAAATTATAAGCGAGATTCTTTGCCCACTTTGTGGAAAATATGAAGAATCTGATACTCACTTATTTAAAGATTGTGAAATTTCAATGAGAATTTGGAAATCTTCAAACTTAGGAATCCGAGCTTAGATTCCTACCAAGTGCCCAATTAAGGTATGGATAAAAAATTGGATTTGGTTCTTAATGAATGAGGAAAGAGGAGAGTCTCAAGTGTTTGATTTTATAAACATTCTTAGGAGTATTTGGTTGATTCAAAACAAATGTGCTTTTAAAGCCTCTCATGTTTTAAGACCAAATGAGATTATGTTTTGTTCTCGTCATTGGAAACAAAGATGGATGGAAAACAATCACTTACCAGAAGTGAAAAACGAAGGAAAATTGGCGGGAATGAGGAAAAAGGACACCATCAAAGGAGCTGCCTCCTGGAGTCGAAACTGCCAACAAGAGGAAATAAGTTTCAAACTTATTGTAGATGGAGCTTGGAAAATTGATGGGGCAAAGGGGAAAGATAAGAGCAGGATATGGGTGGGTTATTATGGATAAGAGTAGGGTTATAGATCAAGGAAAAATAATCCATCCATGTGTCATCAGCAAGACAAGCAGAAGGGTATGCCCTTCTGTTCGGTATTAAGGCAACTATACAAGTTCAGTTAAGGGACATAGAAGTATGAACAGGCTCGGAGGAAATATTGAAAGGAATCCAAAATTATCAACTCAGCTGCATGAGAATTAAAATCTATCATTAGTGATATCCTTTTTCTTTTAGCTTTATTTAATTTAGTTAAAGTTATTAATGTTCCTAGAGTAAAGATGAAATATGCACACAATATTGCTATAGCAGCAAGGAATGAGCATGTGTAGCCTGTTTGTTTGTATTTTGAGCTGTCAAAAAAAAAAAAAAAAAAAACTCGCTGAAAAATATTGCAGTAACTCCTTCCCCTCCACAAAGAAAAAAAAGCCTCTGTTTGCCCCCTTCTCGTATTATGCTCCCCTCTTTTATTCTCTCATGCTAATCTCAATGGCGGTCAAGACTCAGAATTGGTCTAGTTAATTGGAGACCTTCTTTCCACTTGTGTAACAAGGTTTGATTCTTGTCTATTATAATGTGGGATCTCCAATTTCCTTCCCACTTGCAATATTCTAAAAAATATCTCAATGCTTGTCATCAACAATTGTGTTGATGGTAGGCCTCTTGATAATATATAAAAGGTTAAGTTCCTTTTATTTGTAATTTTTATGATAATGGTCTCTACATCTTCTACATAGTATGTGCGAGTCTTTTTTCCATTTCTATAGATTTATACTATTTGGCAAGTTGAGATAGATTTAAGTTATCTTATTCGATTACATTGTTTTATCACGTTTTAATTTGTAGAACATCAAATCATCCAACCGATACAAAAAAATATATCACCATAAAAAACTGATCTCAAATCCAGACAAACACGTATTATAACTTCATTGAATCATGTTACATTACAATCATTTTCCCACTCAATTAACCTTTCATAATCTTGACTTGAACATTGATACTATACAACATCACTTTTACCACAGCATTGAAAAAGAAAGAATCAAATTTATACAATTGGGACCAAATCAAACTTAACCTATAATCAGTCGGAATCATAAAATAAATCATTTGGTCAAACCAGTTTGCAGTTTCATCCACATCAAAAATAGCCACAACAAATAAAAGGTAACCGTTTCTTTACCTAGTAACTTTTTATATATTTTCTTGAATTTTTCATTTCTTTTGTGTAGCTAATAGTCGATGGTTAGACTACGTTAGATCGCTTGACACATTATTATTATTTTTTGTACTATTATTACCCTTTAATAACAAAATAACAAAGACAAATTGAATTACACAGCACCCGTAAAGCAAGAGAACATCCTATGACTCCTATATCTCTTAATTATCTGCTTAGGAGGTGAGCTAACCTTATGAACATGATCATTTACCTCACCATTATAATAGTTGAAGTTATACCCACCGTTGATTCCATACTCACCGGCAGATGAGGACCGTCGTCGATGCCCGTCTCGTCGTTCGTCGTTGAACTTGTCACGTGTCTCTATATGATGGGCGTACAACATGTCATCTTGATCATCATCATAGAAATCAGCTATGTGGTAAGTTTGAGCAACTCCCATAGAAAGACACTTGTATTTCCTACGAATCTTGTTTTTCTTAATGGCCTTAAACAACATAGGAATTAAACCCTCCATTATATATTGGAACTTTTTGTATTTGTGATATTATTTTCGGAAAGAGATTATATTCACCAAAGAAGGAGGCTGCTGTGCTTTTAAGGTTAAGGAGTTTGATGAACTTCCATTTGGTTTCTTAGCTATTTCTTCCATTATAAGGTCGTTTTTATTGACTTGAATGTTATGCTAAGATATTACTATTGAGATTTATATATTCATTATATATTTGAGTTGAAAGTCTAGCCATCTAATTAACAAATACACAATGATTGATTTGGAATATATCATATTCGAAACCGTTGGCAGAATTATCAATTGGCCAAGTAAGCCAATGATTTTGCACTAACACAATTGGCTACGTTACAAAAAGATAAAAAAATTGAATTAGAAGAAAGACTGTAATTTCCTTTTTTTTTTCTTTTGGGTGGAGGGTATGAATATTGTGAGCATGGTTTTCAATTTTGATAGATTATTTTGGTGCTAAGCTTTCGTAGAATTTTAAAGTGGTCCAAAGTTTGTAACAAGTAATACCTTCTAAAGTTGTCTAGAAGCCCATGCTTACTTTCTTGCCCTTTTAATAAATGTAGATAATAAAAAAAATTACATAATTCTTCTAGCTAAAGTTTTACTTGATTTATGTTCTAAAGGATAATTACACAACACTTAATATTCATACAGATCAACAAGACAACCTACGTTAATTATTTAATCAATTGCCCGATTCACCTCTCTGTATATATACTGAAGGTAAACATGTTGAAATCGACTAAGAAGATATGAAACTTCACAAGCAAGTACATCAATTTTTCAAGAGGACATTTTTTTCGCCTTTAGCTTTTTCCAATATATATGCTGTTTGGCTTTACTCCGAGAGTAGTATTCATATTGTAATTTTTGGGCTATAAGAATATAAGATAATAACTTTAATAACAAAAAAGCTAAGAAACATATGCGTACATGTAATGAAGCAATTAAATTGAAACATAAAATAAAAGAATTCTTTTTCAAATACTACTTTATAAATTCACACTTTACCAAACAACCTTTTAAAAAAAGTGGCAAATAACCCCCTTATAAAAAAATTTGATTGCAAAGACCTACCTTATATCGGAAAGTAAACATTGATCAGTTAGCTCCGATTTTAACTGACACGTCACTTTTATCTAACTTCATAAAACCAAAAAAAAGACCAAGTCTAGAAGATAACCAACATGTTACATGTTGCTTTGTTAATCTATTAAAACATGTTTGGTTTTGTCTTAGTCTTACTAAAAAAAAAAAACTAAATTTTAATGTTGTGGTTTAACTACTCATTTCCTGTTGGAATTAGGCTGGCAAAATGTTCGTAATTTATCCCGGTGATCAATAAATCTCCTTTTCGTCTGAAATCCGGCACAACCATTTCCCCCGCCTTATCCGGCCACAGAGCTGCTCTAATTTACAGGTGCCGCCCTACCCTTTATTTCCTTCTTTTTTCTTTGTATTTTGATGTTCATTTTGCTATTTGTATGACATAATTTGCTCATAAGCATTTTTATGTTAGTTTGATGGAAATATATACAGAATTAGACAATATTATGTTATGTTCATGGATGATTTCATATTAATGCCTTTAAAGGTAAATGAGTGAATGTGAATTGCAAGAATTATGACTGCGTTAAGTACGTTTGGATCATTTTTACTTTTGAAGTGTGAATTTGTAACTAGTGAAGTAGGCTTGGACATATGATATGAATATGAATGTATTTCTGAGATATATGAGTGTTTATTATGAAAAGATTTGGACTATCCTTCTGCTGGTTGATTTAGGGATTGGTAGAGTGTGCTTTGTGGCCCTGATCTATTATAATCTAATGTCAAATGGATAAATCAATCTATATACTTTGAAAGTAAACCCAAGTCACATGAATGAACATTGTTAGGGTTCGCCTTTATGAACCGATGACTAGCCCGGGTTGTTGATGTGTAATAGATTCACACTTCACAGGGTGTGCTTTGATCTATTATAAACTGTTGAATCCCAAAACCAATAGACATCTGATCACTATCTCCTATACTAGCTACGCAATGCTCTCATCTTTACAGTTTAGTTAATTATGAATAACATTAGTCGTTGATGTTTGTTAAGGAAATTCTTTGGCAGAAGTAGTGTTTGAAGTCGGAATATCATTTTAGATTGCCCAATTGGTATTATTATTGGATGGAGCCACGGAAGAATTCTGAACAGGGGGGGGTGGGGCGGGGGGAGAACCAATTCGAGATCTTTCCTTTATTTAGGTCATGCAAAATACAAAGGAAATTGTGTTGGATTTTTCTCTCGAATGTCTTATATATCAATTTAACATGATGTATTGGTAGAAATCGGGGATGTCACGTGGTTATCAATTATTCAATAACTCATAAGGTATCATTATTAACCCTCAGTGTCATTTCTCATCAGGAGACAAACTTAAAAAAATGGCAGAGAGGGAGCCCAGGAAGAAAAAGGTCATAATTGACACTGATCCTGGCATTGGTACATCTTCGTTATCATGTTTGCTTGATTAAAGCTTTAGTGACTTTCTACGCCTCCTAGATTTTTTTGTTTGGCAATGGGTTTTATATTTGTGTTTATGTTTTATAATTTTGAATAAATGCAGACGATGCTATGGCAATATTTGTGGCACTCCAATCACCTGAGTTGGAGGTGATTGGTCTTACTACTATTTATGGCAATGTCTACACCACCCTAGCAACAAGAAATGCCTTGCATTTGGTATGCTTTAATATCGTACCAATCTCCCTTTAAACTTTTTCTCAGTGGCATCTAACAACAATTGTAGATGGCATTTGTCAAGTATGTCTGGATCTGATGTTCCAAATATAGTCTTAAAGTCTTATTTTAATTACTGATGTGAGTATGCCAATGAGATTTTAGCTTTAGTGGTTATGATGGAGATATTGGTTACATTAGGTCTCAGGTTTTGCCGTTTTGGTCGGGGTGCAGTGGATCATTGCGGGTCAATAGGTTTGAATTCCGTTTGTTAACGGACAGGGCTAGGCCAGGTGCGAGTCACTTCCTTTGAACTAAAAATATGGAGAGTTAAATGCATGCATCTTTTCTCATCTTACTAGAGTTCAATGAAGGACCCAGTTAAGATTTAAATCTTAACTGTTAGAATGGTATAGCCAAACATAAAGGTCGCTAACCCGAAACGTAGTGATATGACAAATATGGACTTTTTGGCATCATCATTGAACTCAATATCTTTTCAATTGAAGTTAACTCTTCTCTTTTTTCCCGGGTTTCTTTCTTTGTGGTGTAGTTAGAGGTGGCTGGAAGGACGGATATCCCAGTGGCTGAAGGATCTCATGTGACCATCACTGTATGTCCTTTGTCGTAAAATACCTTTTTTTTCAATTCTTTTTAAAAGTTATCATGATGCAAGCTTTTTGAGATGCTCTTCTGAAGAAATTCATCACATTGTTTGTTGCTTGTTAAAGAAAGGTACAAAGCTCCGCATAGCTGACTTTGTTCACGGGACAGATGGGCTGGGTAACCAAAACTTTCCTCCTCCAAATGGGAAGCCAATTGAGCAATCAGCAGCTACTTTTCTTGTTGAACAAGCTAATAAGTATCCTGGAGAAGTTACTTTGGTGGCTCTTGGACCGCTAACGAATATTGCTTTGGTTGGTCTTATTTTACTTGATCTTATACGCCTTATGCCTTATCTGTTTGTGTTTTAATTTGGGAGTTGAATGCGATAATTGTTCATATTTCTATGGAATTTGTTGTATTTGCTTGTCTCCTTTATCTGTCATACTCGTTCACTCTCAAAATTTTGGTCCACAGGCAATCCAACTAGATCCTGCCTTTACTAAAAACATTGGGAGAATTGTTATTCTTGGTGGAGCTTTTGCTGTAAATGGCAATGTAAATCCTGCAGCTGAAGCTAATGTAAGTTGTTAATTTCCCAGTGTTTAAGAATCCTAGTCCCACATAGGTCCAATATCATAGCTCTCGTTGAAAAATACTGCAATATAAAGAGGAATCAAAATTTAAATTGCATGGGATGAGTGGATATACTCAAATTTTACTGTACTTTTCCCTTGTTGGATTTAAATTTGCAAACTTGTTTTGGTCTGTTTTCAGTGCATAATTTCTGTAAGACTTTTAGAATTGGATGATCACTTATCTTCCTTTGTTTTGGATGTATAGGCTTTCCTATTGGGAGAGTGGTACTTTTACATGTTGTGAGAGTATAGTTCTGTGTCAAAACATGGCTACAAGTTGGGAATAATGGATTGTGCTTTTTTTTTTTTGGGATGAACCTGAACTTTTTGCCTTCGACTGGTTGGACAGATATTCGGTGATCCAGATTCTGCAGATATTGTCTTCATAAGTGGAGCTGATATTCTCGCTGTGGGAATAAATGTGACCCACCAGGTCGTTTTCACCGGTAACATGCCAGCATCTCCTATTATGTGGTGGATTTTACCTGTTTATCATGATAGTTGTAAACATCTTCCAATAATGTGAATCATGTAGTATAATGGTATTGCAACTTAAACTGAGTGCTAACGTTCTCAGTTTCTTATTGACATCACACATTCTTCTCCGAGCTTGTTGATTTAGCTGCAGAGTTTTAGTTTTGTAATGAAAGGGATTGGTTGATTTCATTGTCTTTCTGAAGATTGATATTGTACATCACTAGATCCTGATATGTAACTCCATGAAGTGTTGGGCCTGTTGGCTTTATTGAAAGTTTGTCTACCCTTTTCAATATTTTTCACCTTAATAATGAGTCTGATATCCCAACTAGTAGGACGAGTTGTGGTTCCCATTACGTTGGAACTTATACCTTAATATTTTTCTTAGACTCCACCAACCCCCCCTCCCCCGGGCCCAATAAAAAAAGTAGTGTATATTTCTTCTGCCACTTGTAGATCATGCTTTACTTGACCTTTAGAAAGAGTTAGTCGATGAAATAACGGTTTGAGGCATACATTGTTGCAAGGATTTTGTTGTCAAGTGTTTCTCAGACAATTAATGTTCATTGATATCCTTACTTGCAGATGCTGATCGTGAGAAGTTGGCAGCATCAAACGGAAAATTAGCTCAGTACTTGTGCAAGGTTTTGGACGTGTATTATTTTTACCATCATGATGCATACAATATGAAAGGTCTGTTGAACAAATCTTTCTAATGTTTTGCCCTCCGACAAGAGTTTCTTTATTTACTTCTTTTGTCCGAGGAGCTGGTAAGAGCATTTGGTGATGTGCAGGTGTTTACCTTCATGATCCAGCCACCATGCTTGCTGCTATAGATCCTTCTTTGTTTACTTGGACAGAAGGTGCTGTAAGAGTGCAAACAAGTGGCATTAGTAGGGGTCTCACAATTCTGTATAACAAACAGAAAAGGTATGCAGTCCACCTTCATGACTTTAACACTTAATTACATGCATAAAGATACGTAAAAGACATAATTGCAGTCTCAATGTATGATTACCGCCTATATCTCACTTATTAGTCAAATGAATTACGCTAGACTTGGGCTAGCTTAGATTTAGTTTGCTAATTTTGTACCCTGAGTCTAATGGGGGCATTATTATAATTGTACTATGTGGAGGGCTTATATCTTTTCTATCTTATGTTTAGCTAGCTAAAATTTAGCCAAGTAGAGTTTCATACTAAAATGGGTAGATTTGGGCATTAGAATGACACTGTGGGACAATGGGTGTATTTTTCTTCCCTTTCCTTTTCCATGTAATGGGACAATCCTTTCTTCAATGTTACCTCTATTACTTGCTACACTTGCTAACTTTTCTGCTTTACTTACCGTGCATCTAATAGATTTGAAGAAGTGACTGAATGGACTGATAAACCTACAGTTAAGGTGGCAGTCACAGTTGATGCTCCAAAAGTGGTCGAAATGCTCATGGATCGTCTTATAAGCTCATAGTTTGTGGTGCTAAGCACAATAATTGAATCAATTTGAGCTACTCGTCTTTCTGTTCTGTAAGGTAAAATGCATGGCTTCAGCTCTGTTGCTAATGTGATCTACTTGGGGGATGTGCTAACCAGAGCCCAGAGGGTAGTTAAGTAGCTATTGTGGAGAAGAGATACTATCGTTTGAATGCACTTTAACCATATTCTTTAATCTTCCAAATACGGTTGGTTTTTGTATTTGTAAGTTGTAGATTTCAAGCTAATAATCAAATTGAACCAAAACCCTACATATCAGTGCTATCACAGCAGTACAGTTTCCTTTAACAATACAAAAAAAGTTTCATAGTGAAAGCTACTTAAGGCATATCTCCTGCACCTTTTTTCCATTCCAGAGGATTAATTGATATCTTCCTAGATTAAGAACTCAATTATACTTAGATTAAAGAACACAACTGACAATAATATTACTTTTATCAATTAAAGAAGAATAGGAACATGACAATGACAATAGCAATAGCAATGCAAAATTACCTTTGTTAGATATGTAGTAATGAAAAAAGGATAAAATAACCAAACCTAAGTTTAAAAAATATCTTAACCCAAAAAAGGTTTATATAATATTAATCCGAATACCTCAAATCCGAAAGTCCAATCTTCAAATAAATTGGGTCTCCATTTGATCCGATTTCCATTAGAAATTATTAATTTAGTTTGAATTGAATTGGACTTTGTAATTACCCGAGTAACTTATACTTTAGTTTTGAGTATTTTGAGAGAAGATCTTATTAGGGTATGTTACTTTCAACCTACTTTTCTTGAACTTATCTTAATTTTTTTTTAACTTGAACTTTTTAAAATTATTCTGAACCTTTCAACTTTTATGAACTTTTCTTAACTTCTCACTAACTTTTTCCTTATTTTTTTGAACTTCACTTAATTTTTTTTAAATTTTTCTATAAATAACGAACTCTTTAATACGATTATGTAATGATTGTCCTCCATTCACCAAAATAAAATAAATATTACTTAGAGAGTAAGGGAGTATGAGTGAGGGAATAGGAATGGATCGATTATACGAGGCTTTACATATACAGTTGGTCTTGTAAGCGACCGCCTACTTTTAATTTAAAATTAGGCAACGGCCTAAGCCCAATGTTAAGAAGAGAACAGACCATCTTTTCGAATATAGTAACTAGTTTAATCTATTTAGTGACCAGTTTAATCTATTTAGTCACCAGCTTAATCCATTCAATAATCACATGCTTGATTGCATTTAGTGACTAGTTTAATCCATTCGGTGACTAATTTAATCCATTCGGTAAGACCATTGGGTTATTTCTTAAAACTATCTGATATAGTTCGAGATTCAAAGGAAAACAAAGAAAACAGATTGGATGACTAGGTTGGTGTCAGATGCCTAGGGATAGTGTTGGGTTAGAGTGAGATGGATCGGGCTAGTAAGGAGAATATAGGTTTGGGTTTTTTTTTTTTTTACAAGCTTCCTTTTTTTAATTGCACCATTTAGTTTTTCGCGTTTGTCGAGACTCTTCTTTGAACGTCAATATCTCTAATTGCGTATAAGTAAAAATTATAAAAATTTGATATCTAGAATTCTTGCATTGAGACGAATCTAACAAGACTGCACTTAGCTTAACTATGTTTTTTCTTATATAATGACGCGAGATAGCTTACCAAAATTGGTTGATGAATAGTGCCAAAAATTAAATAGTCCAATAAAAAAAAGCAGAGGAAGTATTAAGAATTTAGGACGAGAAAATTACAGGGCGAGATTTAGCGAGTTAAGGGTACAACTAGGACCTAAAATTTTGCTTTTTTCACCTTTTAGGACCCATAAGTTTTTTTTCGATCATTTGGGACCTCATCCCACAATTACGGTCATGTAACTCATCGTTAACCCACCTTTAACCACACAAACATTTTAAAAAAAGTAATTTACAATTGCACCAACCTCATTTCTTAAAAAAGCAAAATCAAACTCTGCCATAAATAAAATAAAATAAAACAAAACTCTTGTTTCTACTCACTCTCTTCAGCCAAATAAACCCAAAAAAAATGCATTTGATTTTGATAATATAAGAGGTTTAAAGGTGAAACCATAAATTAAAATTGACACCGACTCCAACGCTAACGCCATTGATTGAAGCCTCAATTCTAGTTATGATCCCGACGACAACGCTAACAACCGGGCTCTTCTCAACCTCTCCGTTGATTTACTTCATCACAAAAAAATATCTCATCCCATTTATTCTTGTTTCCCCTCTAATTTTCTTTCCCACTTCTCTAAATCAACTCAACAATTTTTATTTCATTTCTTTATTCCTCTCACTCTTACATGTTACCATTTTTTTTTGCCAAAGTAACATACTTCAAACACGTTGTTTCTCGAACAAGGTCATATGTAATCATCTAGGTATGTTTATTTCATTTGTTGTTGTTTGAGTTGGGCCGGATTGTTTTCAGGGGTGGGATTGTTTTCAAGTTTTATAGTAGTGGTTTATGAGGAGGGATTTGTGATGGGGTTTTTAAGGGGCTGAATATGAAATTGTGAGGAAGAAGAAGAAGATGAGGGTAAGGATAAGTAATCAGAGAGGGTAATTGTAGAACATCGGGAGAATTACAGTGATTTTTGTCATGCCATTAGAAAATTGAATGGACGAAGAAGACAAAAAACTGGAGTTTTGTTGTATTTCATGTTTTGATGATGCCAAATAATTAGGTCCTGTATAGTTTTATTTTGGAAAAATATAAAATCCCAAAAATATTGTTTTGTTAAATTTTATATATCTTGTAGAGAAATATTAATGAGATTTAATATAGTCAAGATATTATTTATACACTTTGAAATTTTATTATATGGTATGTTTAATGCATCAATTAATTAACTTAGAATCTTTTGTATAAAAAGATTCTTAGTTATTAGATATTTTGTTGTTGTTATTATTGAGTAATATAGGTTGAAATAAGCGTGGCTAAAATTGTGGAACAACTTGCTTCAAGATCGCCAACTACTTCAACCCACCTGCGGTTTATTCCCACTAACGGCTAGTGGAATCAGTTGCTAAGATCATGGGCAACATGGCACAAGATCGTGAAGATCATGGAGCATAATCACCTACATTCTAACTGAAGAAAATCGTGGGAATTTCAGTTGAAAGCCATAACTTGCAGCAGCTATTTAAGGAGAAAGAATTATTCGAAAATAGTACAACTTTCAAGCATTACAATCTCATACTTACTTTGAAAGTTTTTCTGTAATTTTCTTCTTCTCCTACAATACAAATCATTGTAATATTTTTAGTGTTTAGGTGAGTAAAAAATTCAGAATATCCTTGTAATCAAGTGAGAGAAAGAAAGAGAGAAAAGAGAAGACTTCGAGTGAAGTCAAGTGAGTGTCATCAGTTCAAGGGGAACTGAGTAACTGGGAACAAGTTCCTAGAGGAACAGAGAAGGGTCCAGTAATAGGTTGTAAAGAGAGTCTTTTGGCCTATTATAATAAGAGAAGTGTTGAGTCAAAATCCCTTGGGGTCAAGGTTTTTTCTTCCTATTGGGCTTAGGAAGTTTTCCTTGTAAGTTAAATCTTGTGTGCAATCTTTCTTTCATTCTAAGTTCTTTCTATTCCGCAATTAAATTTTGAAAATTTCCCCTCAACTACAATTCACCCCACTCTTGTAGTTGGTCTAGTGTTCATACTAGAATAACAATTGGTATCTGAGCCTATTACCTCTAGAATCAGCTAACACTGAGTAGATTGTACCTGGCACCATGAACACGACGAGGGAAACTTGATGAAGGGTACTCAACCCAACGTCCACCTATGTTCAATGGCAAGCACTATACATACTGCAAGAATCGTATGGAGATCTTTATAAAATCAGAAAATTACCAAGTTTGGAGGGTCATTGAACTTGGTGACTTCGAAGTTACAAAGAACAACGAAAAGGGGGAGCTGATTCCGAAACCCCTTGAAGATTTTGACAAAGACGACTTTGACAAAATGGAAATGAACAACATGGCCAAGAAGCTACTCCACTGTGGTCTTAGTCCCCATGAGCACAACAGAGTCATGGTGTTGTATTTGATGTTTTGATGATGTCAAATTCTTAGGTTAATTTGACTATATAGTTTTTATTTTGCGAAAATATAAAATACCAAAAATAATGTATTGTTTAATATTGCATTTATATCTTGTGGAGAAAGATTAATTATTTAATCTAAGTCAAGATATTTAATTTATACACTTTGAATTTTTATGATAAGATATGTTTGATATATCTAGTAACTTAGAATCTTTGAATAAAAGATTCTTAGTTATTAGATTGCTGCTGTTTTTATGATATGAAAATAGGTTGACAAATGCATGGCTAAATTTGTGGAACAACTTGCATGAAGATAGCCAACGTCCTCTATCACCTGTTGAATGTTGCATAATTTGTGCCTACAATAAAGGGAAGTTGGAGAGTGTTGTTGCTACAAATATGCTGGGCATTTTCTCATTACAACGGATAGTGGAAGTAGTTGGTTACCGTTGCAATAAACATGGAGATAGTGCAGTGATGTGACCAAGTTATATGCGATTATAGAGTGTTGAGAAGTCCATTTTACTAAGGTTTAAGGTTTAAGAAGGAGAGTTTTACTCATCTATACCTTAGTGTGGAGAAGAGGGAGTTATGATGAATTTGCGATATTAGAGGAGATTTAAGGATATTTTGTGGTTATATGTGTTTATGATCATTTACAGGTGGATTTCCATCCCGTGTTTGCGATCCATTCAACATAAAAAGATCACAAAGTTCATTGGAGCCTAGAGTTATATGGTGGAAGCATCCAAGTTCATCCTATTTGTGGCTCTACGGCATTGTTTGCCCACCATGGGCGTTGAAGAGCCCACCTCGAGCGTTTGTGGAGAAGGTTGGATGCTGGGCAATAGCGAGTGCCCGAGTTGGGCACCTCACACGCACGGCCCGCGCTCATCGAGCAGTGGAGTATCATGCGTAGCATAAGATGCCCGACTCGCGCACAACAAGTGCACGACTCGCGCATATCGAGTGGAAGCATAATCTTGGCAGCAGACAAAGCCCGAGCTGCGCACCATCAGCGCACGAGTCGCGCGCTGCGAGCGAGGGAATGAGATTGTCAGCATTGAAACGCCCGACTAGCGCACCAACATCGCGCGACTCGCGCACTTTGAGCGAAGCTGAAGTTTTGGGCAGGAGCGAAGGCCCGACTCGCGCGTGTGGAGAGCCCGACTCGCGCACTTCGACGCGGCTACGACTCTTCGACAATTTCAGTTTTCCTTGAGGTTATTTTAAGAAAAAAAACGTTGTTTTGTGGATGTCTTGTAATTTCGGGACTGAATTAGAGAGGATGGAGAGAAGAACCCTAATCCCTATTTTCCTCCTTTTTGAGTTTCGAATAATTAGTTTGAAGATTTGCTTGATGGATGCTATGTCGATTGTAGCCTAAATCTAGTCTTGAGAACGGTTAATCAAGCTTCGGTCTATTATTGTGAGGTTTCTCTTTGTTAACTTTTTCTTAATTATAATTGTGATTTCTTGATTTTAATCTATGATTGTGGTATGTATTGCTAGGAGTACTACTAGTTTATACATTCGATTTATCATTTGCTAGGAATTAGAATTGATGCCGATTCATCTGTTCTTCTTTCATGAGTAGCAATCTAGGGTTTGATTAATGAATCTGATTATTCTTGATTAATCACTAGAGAAATCACAAGTTCCAATTTGAATATGTTGTGCTGGCAATTTGTTAATTGGCTCATTGTTTCCTAGTTCGTTGATGTTCTATTGATTTGAATTTAATCTCTGATTAGATTAGATTAATCTTTAGTTCAAGTTTTATGATCATCTGATTGTGATTGTTTAACGGTACTTTTGAGGGAAATGAATTTGATTTCCAACTTTGAGTAATTAAGAGTAAAGTTACACATTTGAGAAACCAATGATCAATAGTATGAATCGAAGTGGCCATTAACCGAACTCAAGATTCTTCTCTTCTTGATTACATTACTTTTTGATTGTTCTTTAGTTCTTCATATTTAGTTATTCAATTCTTTAATCCCAAAACCCCCATTTGATCTATTATAAGCACGAGTTAGTCCCCAAGTCTCTGTGGATTCGACCCTACTTGCCACTTACATTTATTTGTATTGGAAAGAAGGAAAATAAACTTTTATCTTTGGTAGCGTGTACGACCGCGTCCCACCAAATTTTGGCGCCGTTGCCGGGGACTTGGCAACTACTAAAACGTGTTTATTGTAGATTGTGTTTTGAAATTTCACTTTTTGATTAGTATATGGTTGGCACCCGTGCTACTAACCAAGATTGTGTGGATTACGATCCCGAGTTAGAATTGAATCTTTTCAGGTTGCGAAGGGAATTGAGAAGAAATTTTCAAGAACTTCCATTTTCATTGAATTTGGAAGGAGAAATGCCACCTAGGGTGGAGACTCGTACTCTGAGGGAGCTCACCGCTTCTAATCTTGATCAGCAACCATTATGTATCACTTTCCCAACACCGAAGGCAGGTACCACTTTCGAGCTCAAGTCAGGGCTCATTCATCTATTACCATCTTTTCATGGGCTCAGTGGTGAAGACCCTAACAAGTTCCTATTCGAGTTCCATGTTGTGTGCTCAAGCATGAAACCGAGTAATGCCACGGAAGAGCAAATTAAGATGAGGGCATTTCCTTTTTCTCTTAAGGATACGGCCAAAGATTGGCTATATTATCTTCCACCGGGGTGTATCTCTAGTTGGTCTGAGATGAAAAAGCGGTTCCTTGATAAATATTTTCTGGCTTCAAAGTCATCCGCACTCAAGAAATAGATCAGCAACATAGAGCAACGATATGATGAACCTTTGTATGAATATTGGGAGCGTTTTAAGAGGCTATGTGCAAGCTGTCCGTATTATGGATATAGTGAGGAAGATTTGATCTTATACTTCTACAATGGACTTTCTGATGATGATGTGTGGATGATTAATGCAGCTAGTGGTGGATCGATCATAAATAAGACTCCAGCGAACGCTAGAGCTTTGATAGAGGAGCCTTCTGAAGGCTCCAGACATTTTAGTAGGCGATCCACCCACAAGAAGGTGAATGTGAGTAGCTCAAACACGCAAAATCCCAAACTTGAAGAACAGATTCAAGCTCTTACCTCACTAGTAAGAGAGCTCATTGTTAAGGGACACACACAACAAGTTAAGGCGTGTGGGATATGTGCTTCAGATCACCCCACTGATTATTGCCCACAACTTCAAGAGGGATCAAGTGAGGAAGTCAACGCTCTTGGTTTTCAAGGCTCAGGGAATCAAAGGAGATATGATCCTTATTCCAACACATACAGTCCTGGTTGGAGAGATAATCCGAGGTTGAGGTATGGTAATGAGCAAGGTAACCAACAACCCAATCATCAACCGCAACAACAGTTCATGAGACCCCAATGTCACGGGTGGCATTCCACGCCCCAAAAGCATCGCTGGGCAGCAAGCAGCGTGGGCTGGGCGCTGGGCGCTGGGCGATGGCCCGACGAGGGGCAAAATGGCACGAGGCATCTGGTGGGCCAAACGAGCTCCAAATGGGCTCAAATTTTGGGGTCCGCCATATTTTGGGCTAATAAAGAGAATGGTCGAGCCAGATTTTGGATTTGAGGCCCAGAATCAGGTGATGGTGCACGGCCATTCTACGGGAGTGCATGGAAGCTTCTAGAAGAGCCTAGCAAGGTCTTGGAGGTGAGCTTCTAGGCTAGGGACTTCTAGAATGTATCTAGAGTCTTCCTTGCTGTAAATATTTGTGGTAGAGTCTCTAGAATGTACTAGGGTGTACATTGTCTAGAACCCTCCAAATGAGGAGGTGCGGAATATTCTAGAATTTAGGGAAAGGAGGGATGGTGGCCTATAAATAGGCATCCCCACTCATTTGTACATATCATCCAACATTGTATTCTCTCTCTAGAGCAATATAAGAGCATTCTTATAAATTCTCTCTCTAGCCATCTTTCCATACTTAGCCAATTTCGTAGCACACTTAGCTTAGCCAAGCTAACCAAGCTAAGCAATCGGGTGCCCTGACTTGCCTTCCGACGGGATTGTGAAGCAAGTGGGCCACGTATAGCGACTAGGAAGGGTTGGTACGTGACAAGTGGTATCAGAGCGGGACGATCACTAGGGGTGTGTGATCGAGTTTTGGTGAGGCGTTGGTGCTGTTGTGTGGACGAAGCATTAAGTGTGGGTCGGAGTGATGGCATCACAAGCGAAGGACAGTGTTGGTGCATCAGGGGTCGTGGATGAGACCCTACGGAAGAAGAAGCAAACGACCTCGGAGCTTGATGGTCGTCTTGCTAAGGTTGAGCTCGCAATGGGGGACCTTGTCGACAGCATGGGGGTTGCCGAGCAAGGCGTTGCGGAGCTCAAGTCGGGCATGTCGACG
The DNA here is from genome assembly GCA_947646795.1 of Beta lomatogona. NCBI lineage: Eukaryota > Viridiplantae > Streptophyta > Magnoliopsida > Caryophyllales > Amaranthaceae > Beta > Beta lomatogona. The sequence continues at coordinate 618,790 of CANSNZ010000259.1, forward strand.
CTTGAACAAGGTATCGACGGGATAGATAGCCGTGTTCAAGTGCTCGAACTGGGAGCTGGTGCAACGGCTACAGAAGCCAGGGAGGTTGCCCAACTCCTCGTGAACGAGGTGGCCGAATCAATTCGGGCCGAGTTGGCGCAACTCAAGGGAACCATCATGGGGCAGCTCCAAGCCATGAAGGAGCAACTTGATTCGGTCCGGGGGGACCTAAACTCGTGCAAAGCGGACATGACGCTTTGCAAGGCGGCCGTGGCCGGGGGAGTCACGATGCGGGAAGGACCTAGGATGAAGGTTCCCGAGCCGCCAAGGTACGAGGGAAAGCGTGACCCGAAAGCTCTCGACAATTTTCTATGGAGCGTCGAGAGATATTTCGAGGCCATACACGTGGAAGACGATGCTTCCAAAATTTGTACCGCCACAATGTATTTATTGGAAGACGCCGTTCTTTGGTGGAGGAGGCGACAAGAGGACATCAAGAAGGGGCTATGCAGCATCGCGACGTGGGACGAGTTCAAGAGGGACTTGAAGCGGCAGTTCTACCCCGAGAATGCCGAGGAGCTTGCAATGAAGAAGCTACGAGGGCTAAGGCAAACAGGGGGCAATTCGGGACTACATTAGCCGGCACTCGTCGCTCATGCTCGAGATCCCCGACATGGAGGAAAAGACTCGCCTCATTTTCTTCATGGACGGTCTGAGAGGTGGGCCGAGCAAGAGTTACGGAGACGTGGAGTCAAGACTCTTGCGAAGCCATAGCAAGTGGCGGAGTCCTTGATCGAGATTCCGAGGGATTCGAGACGGGACAAGGGCAAAAGGGTCGAAGAGGACGACCCCGAAGAGGAGGAAGCATCTCTTCAACCGAGGGCCAAGTATGCGGATAGCACCAAGGACAAGGCCCAGTCCAAGGGGGACAGTCGCGATGGAGGTAAGCAACACAAGCCACTTAAATGTTTTCTTTGCGATGGACCGCATATGGCTCGTGTATGCCCTAAGCGACAAAAGTTAAGTGCTATCATCACAACTCTGGGGGAGGAGTCGACGACGGGAGCGTCGATGGGGGCGATGCGCTTGGGTGAAGAAGCCCAGCTCGCCAATGTACGACTCCTCAATGCGTCGGAAGTCGTGGAAGAGGAGCCGAAGAGGGAGGCATCCACGACAACGCAAGGGACGAGCATCAAGCCAGGGGGTAGCTTGATGGTTGTAAACGGGTCGGTGAACGAGGTTCACACTAGGGTGCTTGTCGACACGGGGGCGACGCACAATTTTCTTGCGCTGCGGGAAGCCAGGAACCTAGGTGTGAAGTTCACCAAGGTAGATGGCGAGATGAAGGCCATCAACTCGGGAGCCACGCCAGTGTATGGGAGAGCGTGGAATGTTCCTGTCCGCTTGGGGAAGTGGAGAGGAAAAGTCGACTTCTTGGTAGTCGACATGGATGACGAGTCCATAGTGCTGGGCATGGAGTTCTTGGACTCGGTCATGCCGATAAAGCTGGGCGATGGTGTGCTAACCATCACAAGCAAAGGGTGCGAGTATAACATCCATCTCGCACAGGGCAAGGAAGTGGGCGTGAGAATCTCTTCCTTGAAGGCAACTTGGGCGCTAAGGGATAAGCGTCCAGGGTCGATCCAAGGACGGATCGAAACCTCGATGTCGAGGGGTCGACATCGAAACAAGCTCCGTGGGATGAGCAACAAGGCGAAGCATGAGAGCCACATGCAACGGACGTCAAGTGCTAGCCGAGGGGAAAAGGCAACAAGCACGAGACGCGGGCAGACGGGACTTGCCCGAGGGTCAATCTTGACGAGGACGTCAAGAATTTGGGTGGGGGAGAATGTCACGGGTGGCATTCCACGCCCCAAAAGCATCGCTGGGCAGCAAGCAGCGTGGGCTGGGCGCTGGGCGCTGGGCGATGGCCCGACGAGGGGCAAAATGGCACGAGGCATCTGGTGGGCCAAACGAGCTCCAAATGGGCTCAAATTTTGGGGTCCGCCATATTTTGGGCTAATAAAGAGAATGGTCGAGCCAGATTTTGGATTTGAGGCCCAGAATCAGGTGATGGTGCACGGCCATTCTACGGGAGTGCATGGAAGCTTTTAGAAGAGCCTAGCAAGGTCTTGGAGGTGAGCTTCTAGGCTAGGGACTTCTAGAATGTATCTAGAGTCTTCCTTGCTGTAAATATTTGTGGTAGAGTCTCTAGAATGTACTAGGGTGTACATTGTCTAGAACCCTCCAAATGAGGAGGTGCGGAATATTCTAGAATTTAGGGAAAGGAGGGATGGTGGCCTATAAATAGGCATCCCCACTCATTTGTACATATCATCCAACATTGTATTCTCTCTCTAGAGCAATATAAGAGCATTCTTATAAATTCTCTCTCTAGCCATCTTTCCATACTTAGCCAATTTCGTAGCACACTTAGCTTAGCCAAGCTAACCAAGCTAAGCAATCGGGTGCCCTGACTTGCCTTCCGACGGGACTGTGAAGCAAGTGGGCCACGTATAGCGACTAGGAAGGGTCGGTACGTGACACCAAGCTCCAGTTCAGGGTCATCATCAGGGTCAGAATTCGGATATGAGGCAAAGTTCTACAATGTCTACTGAAGATATGCTCAATGCCTTAACTAAGAATGTGACCACCATGCAAGGGAATATGGTACAGTTTCAAGAGGAAACCCGCTCTAGTATAAGGAATTTGGAAACACAGATGAGCCAGGTTTCGAGTGCAGTGAGCAGGCTAGAGGCTCGTGAATTGGGAAAATTACCCTCCCAAACAGAAGTAAACCCAAAGAAGAATGTAAGTTCTATCATGATAAGGGGTGATACACAGCTGAGACAGGGAGAAAGAGTGGTGACAAAAAACAAGGAAGTTACTTTACTTCCAAAGCATCGACCTCCCCCACCTTTTCCAGAAGCTTTGCGGGCCGATAGAAGGTATGAACGCAACAAAGGTATGTACGAGTCCATACGCGAATGTGAGGTAAGTTCTCCTATTTTAACCAAAGTAGAGAACTCTAGTGAGCATGTTTCTGCTATTTCTCATAATACACTTCCTCCCAAATATGATGACCCAGGCATGTTTACCATCCCTTGCACTATTAATGACGTTGGTATTCCTAAAGCTATGTTAGACTTAGGTGCTTCAATTAATGTGATTCCATTTTCACTATATGAGTCTTTAGCGCTTGGCCCTTTGCATGCAACAAATGTCATAGTGCAATTAGCTGACGGATCCCACTCTTATCCCAAGGGTAAGGTCGAGGATGTGTTAGTTCATGTTGGTAAACTTCAGTTTCCTACTGACTTTTATGTACTGGACATGGAGTCTGATTGTCATGTTTGTCCTGTTCTTTTAGGGAGACCGTTTTTGAAAACATCCAGTACAAAAATTGATGTTGGTGCGGGGTCATTAACTGTGGAATTTGGGGGACATTTAGAAGCATTTGGTATTCATGAGTCTAAAAATTCCCTACTGACTGAACATTCATCATGCTTTGTGGGTACTATTCAGTTCATAGAGTGTGATACATATGATACCAGTGAAGGACATGAGTCATTGGAGGTAGTGAGGTTGCAAAAACATGAGAGACCACCTGATTTACTGCATAGTTTTTCACCTTTTTCACTAACGCTAGCTGTGCAGGAAGTTGTCTTATCAAACTTACAGGTACAAGTGTTGGAACAAGGAGTTGAACCATCCCCGGACTGATTGCGGGAGGCATAAGGTCGAGCTAACGACTTTAAACTAGCGCTACTCGGGAGGCAACCCGAGCCTCTTTTTCTTTTCTTCTTTCTTTTTCTTTTCTATTTTCTTCCTTTTCTTTTCCTTCTTACTCTTAAACCTCACCATTTTTATACTCCACCACAACAAATTATCCTTCACCCACCATTACCCCTCTAGATTCCCGAGCTACAATTCACAACTCTTAGCCAATCATAATCCAAGTTAAGCCAAAATACATCAAGAGACCTTTGAGAGGTGCCCATTTGAGAGACGTTGGTGAAATTGGAGGGTCGAGATTGATGAAGGAGTTGCATGAGCAATACTTACGAGCAATGATGCGCATTTGCATACTGGATTTGGTTCTGCTATAAGGTGCACATTCCGAAATTATATTCTCCCAATGAATTTAATTTTGGATTAGTCATTTACATGGGTGTTATAGGGAGTCGGGTTGTGAGATGGTGTGTGTGTTTGTCGTCATTGTGTTTTCTTATGTTATTGGGGTGTGATTTGTTTTTGATGGGTATTGTCGAGGGAGTGAGAATTTTTTTTGTGAGAGTCGGTTTTTGAGCGTTCCCCTTTTCATTTCTTGTGTTTTTCTTGTATTTGCTCTCACATTGAGGATAATGTCTTGATTAAGTAGGGGGGAGGAATTGCTCATTGTTTTATTTGATGTTTTCTCATTGAAAAAAAAAAAAGAAAATTAAAAAAAAAATACGAAAACCCGCTGAGTTGAAAACCCTCAAGGGCGGGCGACTCAGGCAAAAATGGGGGCCCGGATAGTTTGAAAACCCGAAAGGGCAATCTATGCAAAAAAGTGGCTAATTGGAGCGGGTGAGATGGTGAGCTCATAAAAAAAAATGTGTGTGAAGCTAGGATGAAAACCCGAAAGGGCTCCTAGGCAGAATGAGAGATAAAAGAGAGAAATTTGAAATCATTTGCCGGAGTTGGTGTCATAAGGAGGATTGGTGATATAAGGAGTGCCTCGGGTAGGTTTTTCATCTTGATGTTCGGAGTTAGAGGCGAATAGGTTAGAGCTCGCTCATCATTGGAGGAATAAGGAGTTTGGTAGTTGTGATTGTGTTTAGATGGTCCAAGTTCGAGTCCTTTGAGATTTGTCAGGATTCGAATTTGCTTTTGTCATTTCATAACACGAGGATGGTTGTGGTGTTGTGCAGATTGGAATGGCTTTGAATCCTTTGAGATCTTTCGGGGTTCAAAGTCATGCGTTGTTATTATCTTGGTGCTGAGTATAGTATGAGAATGCTATTTACATTATTTCAGGAGGGCTTTTAGCTCAAGTGTGGGGGTGACTCTTTCCCTTAGACTTGGCTTTAAGCGAATCAGAGGAAATGGCAAACTTTTATCATACACTAGGATGGAGAGATAAGGGGAGTAGTGAAAGGTGAGCAATGGCTTGGAAGGGGTGCCTCATTGACCTTTATTTTGAGTTTACTCGAGGTCGAGTAAAGTTCAAGTGTGGGGGTATTTGATGTGACCAAGTTATATGCGATTATAGAGTGTTGAGAAGTCCATTTTACTAAGGTTTAAGGTTTAAGAAGGAGAGTTTTACTCATCTATACCTTAGTGTGGAGAAGAGGGAGTTATGATGAATTTTCGATATTAGAGGAGATTTAAGGATATTTTGTGGTTATATGTGTTTATGATCATTTACAGGTGGATTTCCATCCCGTGTTTGCGATCCATTCAACATAAAAAGATCACAAAGTTCATTGGAGCCTAGAGTTATATGGTGGAAGCATCCAAGTTCATCCTATTTGTGGCTCTACGGCATTGTTTGCCCACCATGGGTGTTGAAGAGCCCACCTCGAGCGTTTGTGGAGAAGGTTGGATGCTGGGCAGTAGCGAGTGCCCGAGCTGGGCACCTCACACGCACGGCCCGCGCTCATCGAGCAGTGGAGTATCATGCGCAGCATAAGATGCCCGGCTCGCGCACAACAAGTGCACGACTCGCGCATATCGAGTGGAAGCATAATCTTGGCAGCAGCCAAAGCCCGAGCTGCGCACCATCAGCGCACGAGTCGCGCGCTACGAGCGAGGGAATGAGATTGTCAGCATCGAAACGCCCGACTAGCGCACCAACATCGCGCGACTCGCGCACCAACATCGCGCGACTCGCGCACCAACATCGCGCGACTCGCGCACTTCGAGCGAAGCTGAAGTTTTGGGCAGGAGCGAAGGCCCGACTCGCGCGTGTGGAGAGCCCGACTCGCGCACTTCGACGCGGCTACGACTCTTCGACAGTTTTCAGTTTTCCTTGAGGTTATTTTAAGAAAAAAAAACGTTGTTTTGTGGATGTCTTGTAATTTCGGGACTGAATTAGAGAGGATGGAGAGAAGAACCCTAATCCCTATTTTCTCCCTTTTTGAGTTTCGAATAATTAGTTTGAAGATTTGCTTGATGGATGCTATGTCGATTGTAGCCTAAATCTAGTCTTGAGAACGGTTAATCAAGCTTCGGTCTATTATTGTGAGGTTTCTCTTTGTTAACTTTTTCTTAATTATAATTGTGATTTCTTGATTTTAATCTATGATTGTGGTATGTATTGCTAGGAGTACTACTAGTTTATACATTCGATTTATCATTTGCTAGGAATTAGAATTGATGCCGATTCATCTGTTCTTCTTTCATGAGTAGCAATCTAGGGTTTGATTAATGAATCTGATTATTCTTGATTAATCACTAGAGAGAAATCACAAGTTCCAATTTGAATATGTTGTGCTGGCAATTTGTTAATTGGCTCATTGTTTCCTAGTTCGTTGATGTTCTATTGATTTGAATTTAATCTCTGATTAGATTAGATTAATCTTTAGTTCAAGTTTTATGATCATCTGATTGTGATTGTTTAACGGTACTTTTGAGGGAAAGGAATTTGATTTCCAACTTTGAGTAATTAAGAGTAAAGTTACACATTTGAGAAACCAATGATCAATAGTATGAATCGAAGTGGCCATTAACCGAACTCAAGATTCTTCTCTTCTTGATTACATTACTTTTTGATTGTTCTTTAGTTCTTCATATTTAGTTATTCAATTCTTTAATCCCAAAACCCCCATTTGATCTATTATAAGCACGAGTTAGTCCCCAAGTCTCTGTGGATTCGACCCTACTTGCCACTTACATTTATTTGTATTGGAAAGAAGGAAAATAAACTTTTATCTTTGGTAGCGCGTACGACCGCGTCCCACCATGCAGCGAAAAGTAAGCCATGATCTTCACACCACTACAAGTGCACATCATGGAGAACGTGGAGTACAAAATGTCCAGAAGAAGAAGAATTGCAGCTGCTATATAAGGAAGAAATTACTTAGAGAAACTTAAGACTTTCTTGAGCGAAAATTAAATATACACTTAGAAAGTTTTCTTGTAATTTCCTCTTTATTCATCATACTCATTATTGTAATATTCATAGTGTGTGGGTGAGAGAAATTTCAGAGAATATCCTTGTATTCGAGAGAGAGTGAGAAAGAGAGAAGAGAGAAGACTTCGAGTGAAGTCAATAGTGAGTGTCATCTGTTCAGAGGGAACTGAGTGGCTGGGGAACAAGTTCCTAGAGGAACAGAGAAGGTCCAGTATTAGGTTGTACAAAAGAGAGTCTTTTGGCCTAGTATATTAAAGAGAGTTTGAGTCAAAATCCCTCGTGGTCAAGGTTTTTCTTCCTATTGGGCCTAGGAAGTTTTCCTTGTAAAAATCTCGTGTGCTTGTCTCTTTCTAATTTCAAGTTTGTCTTACTTCCGCATTACAAATTGAAAATTTCTCCTCAACTACAATTCACCCCCCTCTTGTAGTTGGTCTAGTGTTGATACTATAATAACAATTGGTATCAGAGCCTAGTACCTCCAGAATCAGCTAACACTGAGGAGATTGTAACTGGAAAATTGAACACAACGGGAGAAAAGCTTGATGAAGGGTATTCAACTCAACGTCCACCCATGTTCAATGGCAAACATTATCCATACTGGAAGAACCGTATGGAAAGATTTATTAAAGCTGAAAATTACCAAGTGTGGAAGGTAATTGAAATCGGTGACTTTGAAGTCACAAAGAAGAACGAGAAAGAGGAGTTGGCTCCTAAACCCCTTGCCGAATTTGACAAAGAGGACTTCGACAAAATGGAGATGAACAACATGGCCAAGAAGCTACTCCATTGCGGTCTTGGTCCCCACGAACACAATCGAGTCATGGGATGCAAGACTGCAAAGCAAATGTGGAAACTTCTTCAAATTACTCATGAAGGAACAAGCGAAGTGAAAGGATCAAAGATCGACATGGATATGCTCACTCGCTTCTCAAGCATTATAAACGAACTTGAATATCTGGGAAAGATAATATCCCCAGAGGAACAGGTCCAGAAGGTTCTAAGGAGTCTACCACAAGATGAAAAATGGATGGCCAAGACAACAGCACTGTTGGAAACCAAGGACTTCACAACGTTCAACATTGAACAACTTGCTGGTTCCTTGATGACCCATGAGTTACATCTCAAAACTCATGAAACTGAATCATCAAAACCTAAGGCTCTGGCCCTCAGGACTGAGGAACAAGAAGACTCAGAAACTGATGATGAAGAAGCTGCAATGATCGTTAGAGGATTCAATAAGTTCTTTAACAAGAACTACAAAGGAAAGGTTACCAAGAAACCAACAAAGCTAAGTTGTCACAAGTGTGGAGGCCTTGATCATTTCATCAAGGAATGTCCTCAATGGGAAAACGAGAAAGCTAAAGGAAGATACAAAGAGAAGGGCAAGGAACAACAAAGATCATTTTCGAGAAATGATATGAAGAGAGCCATGGTAGCAGCATGTGGAGAGTCTGACTCAGAGGAGGAGCAGGAACAAACTGAGGAAGAAACTGCCCATCTATGTCTCATGCAAATATTGAAGAAAAAGTGGAACCATCAAACCCCAAGGTAAGTTTTAATGCCATTGAAGAGGAATTTACAGAATTGAATAAAAGTCATTTAATAAAACTTTTGCTAGAAATCTTAGATGATTACAAGGATGTATGTGCAAAAAGAGATCAATTAAATGATGCCTTGAAAATCACTAAGAATCATTCAAATTGGCTTAACTCACTAAAATGTGACACTGAAAAAAGATTCTTTGAACTTTTTGACAAGAGTAGAACTTATCAAGATGCTTTTGAAAAAGTCAAAAATGAAATTATCTTTTGAATTTGGAACTGGCAGAATTGAAACTGTTTGTTCCTCAAGGAACAGTCTCTTCATCTAATACCAGAAATATTGCTGAAAATTTGAAAAATGATTTTGATAATATCTTTCAAGAAAATCTGGTATTAAAGAAGAAACTGGAGCCCTCAAGGAACAAGCTTCCTGACCCAGTCTCATGGATACAAAAGTATCAAAACAAAGGAAGAAATGGTCTAGGTTTCAATCATAAAAAGAAGAACAAAAAGAAAAAATATGTTGATCTGCCAAGTCGTAAAATATGTTCTTACTGCGGGAACAGTGGTCACATTGTACCTGACTGTTCCACCAGAAAAGAACGTATTGAGAGGTACACGTACCTAGTGAAACAGGTTTTGAAAATTAAGAAAGGCTCAAGTCCAACAATGGAACCCAAGTTAGACTGGGTTCCTACAACTAACTAGTTTGCTATGGTTCAGGTTGAAGTGAGGGGGAACAACTTGTGGTACCTCGATAGCGGTTGTTCTAAGCACATGACAGGAGATAGATCAAAATTTCTCTCACTTTCAGTCTTCAATGGAGGAACTGTGACCTTTGGAGACAATCTTACAGGAAACATTGTAGCAGTTGGTAAGATTGGTAAATCTCAGTCACATTCCATAGATAATGTATTTTTGGTCGAGGGTTTAAAACATAGTTTACTTAGTATATCTCAGTTTTGTGATAAGGGAAATACAGTGAAGTTTACTAATGAGTCTTGTGTAGTCAGCAATGAAAGTACAGGAACCAAGATCCTTGAGGGAACGAGGAAAGGGAACACCTATATGGTTGACCTGAACTTTGTTCCTAGGAATAATCTCACATGCTTAAGTGTGATCGAAGCTGATCCTTTTCTGTGGCACAAAAGATGTGGTCATGCAAGCATGTCCCTACTGCATAAACTAAGTGGGAAGGACTTGGTGGTTGGTCTACCAACTATTAACTCACTAAACCACGATGTTTGTGATTCATGTGTCTAAGGCAAGCAAGTGAGATCCTCATTCAAATCCAAGAAAATGGTAAGCACACAAAGTCCATTAGAACTTCTTCACATGGACTTATGTGGCCCTGTACGCATCCAAAGCCGATCCGGTAAGAAATACGTCTTAGTCATAGTAGATGATTTTTCAAGATACACATGGGTTATTTTTCTTCATAGTAAGGATGAAACGTTTGATGAATTTCTAACCTTTGCTAAAAAGATTCAAAGAAATAGTGGTTTTAAATTAAAGCATTTAAGATCTGACCATGGTACGGAGTTTGAAAACTCCAAGTTTGATGAATTTTGTAGCAATGAAGGTTTATATCATAATTTCTCAGCTCCAAGAACACCACAACAGAATGGTGTAGTCGAAAGGAAGAACCAGACTCTTGAGGATATGGCAAGGACGATGATAATTGCAAGCGGTCTTCCGAAGAACTTTGGGTCAAGCAGTGAACACAAAGATGCTACATCATCAATCGTGTCATGCTAAGGCCAATCACCATGAAGACTCCTTATGAGCTACTTAAAGGAAGAAAACCCAATATTTCTTATTTTCGTGTTTTTGGATGTAAATGTTTTGTACATAACAATGGAAAGGACAACTTAGGAAAGTTTGATGCTAGAAGTGATGAGGCTATTTTTCTAGGATATGCCTTAAGTAGTAAGGCTTATCGTGTCTACAATAAGCGAACAATGTATGTCGAGGAAAGTGTCCATGTTATTTTTGATGATGAGACTAACTCCCTGCAGGAACAGAGTCACAATGATAACTTTGAAATTGGTTTGACTCGTCCTGGTGAGTTTAATCAAAATGATGAGGAACTAACCCCTGCAGGAAAAGAGAAGAAGCAAGTTCCTGACCCTGATAACCCTGTGCCTGATCCCCTTGAGGAACAAGCAACAGAAGGAACTCAGGAGGATCAAGGAACTCCTGATCCAGAAGAAGATCAAGAGAATCAATCACCTCAAGAAACTCAAGAAGCAATTAGGAGATTTGATCCAAAGCCTTGGAAACACCAAAATTCTCATCCTTTAGAATTGATAATAAGTGACATTGAAAAGAGAACTCAAACGAGATCCCAATTGAAGAATATTTGTGCTTTTCACGCTTTCTTATCTATGACAGAACCTAAGGACCATATGGAAGAGCTCAAGGAGGCTGATTGGATCAACGCTATGCAAGAGGAGCTAAATGAGTTCCACAGGAACAAGGTTAGATGAAGATTCAAATGGTAAGTGTGTAAATGAGAAGCAATATCGAGGTATGATTGGTTCATTACTTTACTTAACTGCAAGTAGACCCGATATTTCTTTTAGTGTTGGTTTATGTGCTCGGTTCCAATCAAATCCCAAAGAATCTCACTTAACAGCAGTTAAGAGAATTCTAAGGTATTTGAAAGGAAGTGATGACTTATGTTTGTTCTATCATCGAAGTGATGTGTTTGACCTAGTAAGCTATTCGGATGCGGATTATGCTGGAGACTTGGTTAACCGCAAGAGCACATCAGGCATTGTCCAGTATCTAGGATCAAGCTTGGTGTCATGGAGCTCAAAGAAGCAGAATACTATTGCCTTATCCACAGCAGAGGCAGAGTATGTGGCTGCTGCTGCATGCTGTTCCCAGGTCCTTTGGATCAAGCAACAAGTAAGAGATTTTGGCATTAAGTTTAAGTGTGTTCCTATCTACTGTGATAATACTAGTGCTATTTGTATCTCTAAGGATCTAGTTCATCATTCAAGGGTCAAGCATATTCACATTAGACATCATTTCCTTAAGGATAATGTAGAAAAGGGTCTTGTCAAACTTGAATTTTATCCAATTGAAAATCAAATAGCTGACATTTTAACTAAACCACTTCCTAGAGAAAAATTCGAGAAAATTCGCTTAGAGCTAGGGATGATTAGAATTCATTAAGTGTGCTACTTCAAATAAAACCCTTAGTTACAAGATTACACTAAGTGGCCAGCAACATTTTGTGAATTTAATCACTCATTATACAGTCATTGTAAAGGACTCACATTAGTCTTCAGAATACTCCTGTCCATGCATATACTTGAGTAAAAATAGAAAGGTTGTTGTACATATAGAATGAACATGTTACATGCATGAGTTCACACTTTCTACTCTTTTCTTTCTTTCCACGTAAATATTATTTTTATTTTATTTTCTCTTCTTCCATTGATTATCATTCTTCATTCATCCCCCACAAATTTTAAAAAAAAAAAATGGCAACGTTTCACCAGCCTTCATGTACAAATCTAAAACTAAAATCAATTCACCGGATTTAAAGATGGAAGGGAAAAGCCACATTTAATTCCTCTTCACAATTCCCATAAGTTCCGCCCCAAAATAAAACCCCATCCAATCAAACCAAAATTTACACGGCAAATTAATCCCAAAACCATTAGCTCTGCAAAACCGCCTTTCTCTCTCTCTCTCTCTCTCTCTCTCTCTCTACACAATTCTACAATCTTCATCTTCCTCACCTAAAACCCTAAATGGTCCCCAAAAGAAAAACATCCGAAGACACCAAAAATTTTCCGGCTGAAAAATCTTCACCCCTGGTGGATTATAATGAAAGCGAGAATGAATCTTCCAACTCCAATGAAGATTCTCCGGATTCTCAAGCAAATTCTGCGGAAAATGAAGTGCTCTCTCCAAAGAAGGAAGAAGATTTGGATGATGCTGAAACAGAGCAAGAAAAGGAAATCTTGATACCTACCAAAAGGGGTAAGAAATCAAAATCCTCTAAGTATATCATTGGGTTTTGTGTCGATTTCACCTGGTGCAAGAAAGTAAAGTGGAGTCAGTTTCTTGATCTTGTTAAGTTTCAAAAATGGGTCAAAGTTTTGAGTTTTGATGAGGGCCTTTATGAGAGTGAGATGAGTGAGTTTGTTGCTAAGTTTGAAAATAACGAGGGTTTATGCATAAGTGTTGTCGCTGGGAAATTCGTTAAGTTCAATGTAAAGAACTTAGGGGAATGGTTTGATGTACCTACTGAGGGGTACAAGGAATATGTGAAGGGCAGGGCTAAGCTAAATGTGAATGGGGCTTCAAACGCCACTATTTTGAGTTACTTTGGGGGTAAAGAGTCTGACCAATCCCTAGATCAGAAAGATCTCTCTCCTTTTCATAAATTTTTATTTCACTTAGTTTGGCGCTTTATTCTGCCAAGGACCTCCAAGAGGACTCAAGCGAGCCTCATGGATCTCTCTTTGATGTTTTGCCTTGCTAAGAACATAAAAATAAACTTCCCTGCTTTAATGATTTCTCACCTTTCCTATTGCATCTCTCACAACACCAAAGTGGGTTATGCTAACCTGATTTATGTTATCCTCAAGAAGAATCAAATTACACTCCCTTCTAGTACCTCTTTTGATCTAGAGCCTGATAATTATTTGACTAAGGAAACCTTATCCAGCCTGTCTCTTAGAGTACAGGGTGGGATGTTAGACTTTGAGGTTGCTGAAACTAGGGGAAGGTTGAAACTGGAATAAAGCGAAAGTTAGAGGAGGAGGTCAGTACTGAAGGACCGAGGTCTGTGCGTAAGAGTCAGAGAATTGTTGAGACCAAGGCTCCCAAGGAACAAGGTCCAGCAGCAGTTCATTTTGATCTTGATGAGGATCAAGCTCCTTCAGGATCGAGGACTGTTGATTTTCCTCTTCTCTCCACCACTGGTCTTCATGGTATACTGCATACAATTCAGGAGTCTCCGTCTCTCCTTCACACCAGGGTCCAGGGATTTGAAGCTAGGGTTGCCCATGTTGTTCTTCAGCAGGAGCAGATCCTTGCACGTGTGCAGCAAGGAGAATTAGCTGTTCGGGAGAAGATTGATACTGTGGTCGGTGCTTTCCTTGTTCCTCCCAATCCTTCCAAGCCCTCTAAGCCTTGATCCCCTTCCCTCCTAATTAATCTGTTGAAACATTTTTTTTTGGTTGGTTTGTATTAAAACAATGGTGACTAGTTGTTACTCTCTTTTATCACCCATCCTTTTTTGGTGATAAAATGTTTTGGTTTATATCTCTTCTTTTTCTTAATTATCTTTATTTTGTGCTTTCTTCTTTTTCTTTTTGCATCTTGAACTCAATTTGTGCATTTTTCATAACTATGTGCTTTAATCTCATCTTTTTATGCTCATTATAATGTTTGGATGGCTAGTATTATTAGATGCTTGTTTGAGCTACTCCACTTTGACATTGTTGTATATGATGCACTCTTAGAGTACTGCTGGGTACTTAGTTGTTTTTGATGATGACAAAAGGGGGAAGAAGTAGAGTGGCACATAAAAATTCAAATTCAAATTCTAGTCCTCTTTGGTTCTAGGTGATGCTTTTTGGATTTTTCTTATTCAAAACTGATTTATGTTAGTTTAGTATTTCAGTATTCGTTTTTAGTTAGTTTAGTACTAGATTTATTTTCTTAGTCTTTTGTTAGTGTTTTTTTTTTTTTAAAGTCATTAGCTCTTGATTCTTTTGATTTAGATATTTTATTTTTCTTATTTTGTTTTTGTGCCTTATATTTGCCATTATCAAAAAGGGGGAATATTGTTGTATTTGATGTTTTGATGATGTCAAATTCTTAGGTTAATTTGACTATATAGTTTTTATTTTGCAAAAATATAAAATACCAAAAATAATGTAATGCTTAATATTGCATTTATATCTTGTGGAGAAAGATTAATTATTTAATCTAAGTCAATATATTTAATTTATACACTTTGAATTTTTATTGTAAGATATGTTTGATATATCTAGTAACTTAGATTCTTTGAATAAAAGATTCTTAGTTATTAGATTGCTGCTGTTTTTATGATATGAGAATAGGTTGACAAATGCATGGCTAAATTTGTGGAACAACTTGCATGAAAATAGCCAACGTCCTCTATCACCTGTTGAATGTTGCATAATTTGTGCCTACAATAAAGGGAAGTTGGAGCGTGTTGTTGCTACAAATATGCTGGGCATTTTCTCATTAGAACGGATAGTGGAAGTAGTTGGTTACCGTTGCAATAAACATGGAGATAGTGCAGCGAAAAGTAAGCCATGATCTTCACACCAGTACAAGTGCACATCATGGAGAACGTGGAGTACAAAATGTCCAGAAGAAGAAGAATTGCAGCTGCTATATAAGGAAGAAATTTATTAGAGAAACTTAAGACTTTCTTGAGCGAAAATTAAATATACACTTAGAAAGTTTTCTTGTAATTTTCTCTTTATTCAACATACTCATTATTGTAATATTCATAGTGTGTGGGTGAGAGAAAATCCAGAGAATATCCTTGTATTCAAGAGAGAATGAGAAAGAGAGAAGAGAGAAGACTTCGAGTGAAGTCAATAGTGAGTGTCATCAGTTCAGGGGGAACTGAGTGATTGGGGAACAAGTTCCTAGAGGAACAGAGAAGGTCCAGTATTAGGTTGTACAAAAGAGAGTCTTTTGGCCTAGTATATTAAAGAGAGTTTGAGTAAAATTCCCTCGTGGTCAAGGTTTTTCTTCCTATTGGGCCTAGGAAGTTTTCCTTGTAAAAATCTCGTGTGCTTGTCTCTTTCTAATTTCAAGTTTGTCTTACTTTCGCATTACAAATTGAAAATTTCTCCTCAACTACAATTCACCCCCCCTCTTGTAGTTGGTCTAGTGTTCATACTAGAATAACACATAGGATGCGAGGCTGCTAAGCAAAGGTGAGAACTCCTTCAAGTTACTCATGGAGGAACAAGCGAGGTGAAACGATCAAAGATTGATATGCTTATGCATAAATATGTATTTTTTCAAATGAAACAAAAAGAGCCTGTTTATGACATGCTCACTCGCTTCTCGAACATTATAAACGAGCTTGAATCTCTTGGAAAAGTTATTTCTCTAGAGGAACAAGTTCGTAAGGTTCTAAGGAGTCTTCCACAGGATGATAAATGGATGGCTAAGGTTACAGCTCTGTTGGAGACAAAGGATTTCACCACATTCAATGTGGAGCAACTGGCTGGTTCCTTGATGACCCACAAATTGCATCTAGGAACTCACGAGACTGAACCTGTGAGACCTAAGGCTCTTGCTCTCAAGTTAGAGGAACAAGAAGATTCAGAAACTGATGATGAAGAAGCAGCTATGATCGTGAGAAGGTTTAAGAAATTCTTCAACAAGAATTACAAAGGAAAGGTCACAAAGAAACTAACAAAGTTGAGCTGTCATAAATGTGGAGGCCTTGACCATTTCATCAAGGAGTGTCCTCAAAAGGATAACGAGAAAGCTAAAGGAAAATTCAAGGAGAAGGGCAATGAACAACAAAAACCCTTATCAAGAACTGACATGAAGATAGCCATGGTAGCAGCATGGGGAGAGTCTGACTCAGACGAGGAGCAGAAACAAACTGAGGAAGAAACTGCCCATCTATGTCTCATGGCAAATATTGAGGACAAAGCGGAATCATCAAACCCTAGGGTATGTTTTAATGCTATTGATGAGGAACTTACAGAATTAAATAAGAGCCAATTAATAAAACTTCTATTAGAAACCTTAGATGACTACAAGGAAGTTTGCTCAAAAAGAGATCAAGTAATAAATGGCTTGAGATTCACTAAGAATCATTCAAATTGGCTTAATACATTAAAATGTGATATTGAGAAAAGATTTTTTGAACATTTTGACAAAAGTAGAGCTTTCCAAGAAGCCTTTGAAAAAGTCAAAAACGAGAATTATCTTTTGAACATGGAGATGGCAGAATTGAAACTATTTGTTCCTAAAGGAACATGTTCTTCAACTAATACCAGAACAGATTTTGAAAATTTGAAAGCTGATTATGAAAATGGTTTACAAGAAAATCAGGTATTAAGGAAGAAACTGGAACCCTCAAGGAACAAACTTCCTGATCCAGTCACTTGGATATAAAAATATCAGAATAAAGGAAGAGATGGTCTCGGTTTCAATCATAAGAAGATGAACAAAAAGAAAAAGTATGTTGATTTGCCAAGTAGTAAAATATGTTCTTACTGTGGGAATTGTGGTCGCATTGTGTCTGACTGTTCCACCAGAGAAGAACGTATTGAGAGGAACACTTACTTAGTCAAACAAGTTTGGAAAGTTAAGAAAGACTCAAGTTCAACAAAGGAACCCAAGTAAGACTGGGTTCCTACCACTGACTAGTTTGTTATGATGCAGGCTGAAGTGAGGGGGAACAACATGTGGTACCTCGATAGTGGTTGCTCTAAGCACATGACAGGAGACAAATCAAAATTTCTCTCACTTTCAGTTTACAATGAAGGAACTGTGACCTTTGGAGACAATCTTACAGGTAACATTGTAGCAGTTGGTAAGATCGGAAAATCTTAGTCACATTCCATAGATAATGTATTTTTGGTCGAGGGTTTAAAGCATAGTTTACTTAGTATATCTCAGTTTTGTGATAAAGGAAATTCTGTGAAGTTTACTAATGAGTCTTGTGTAGTCAGCAATGAAAGTACAGGAACCAAGATCCTTGAGGGAACAAGGAAATGAAAGACTTACATGGTTGACCTAAACCTTGTTCCTAGGAACAATCTCACATGCTTGAGCGTGATTGAAGAAAATCCCCTTCTATGGCACAAGCGTTGCAATCATGCTAGCTTTTCCCTATTGCATAAACTAAGTAGGAAAGACTTAGTAATTGGTTTACTAACAATTAAGTCTATGAACCACGGTGTTTGTGATCCATGTATGAAAGGCAAGCAAGTGAGATCCTCCTTCAAAACCAAGAAAATGGTAAGCACACAAAATCCATTGGAACTCATTCATATGGACTTATGTGGCCCTGTACGAATCCAAAGTAGATCGGGTAAGAAATATGTATTGTTTATTGTCGATGATTTCTCTAGATATACATGGGTTATCTTCCTTCATAGTAAGGATGAAACTTTTGATAAGTTCTTAACTTTTGCTAAAAAGATTCAATGAACTAGTGGTTTTAAATTGAAACACTTAAGGTAAGGATTTTGAAAACTCCAAGTTTGATGAATTTTGCAGCAATGAAGGGTTAGATCACAACTTCTCTGCTCCAAGGACACCACAAGCGAATGGTGTGGTTGAAAGGAAGAACCAGACCCTAAAGGACGTGGCTAGGACGATGATAATTGCAAGCGGTCTTCCGCATAACTTTGGGCTGAAGCAGTAAACACAGCATGCTACATCATCATTCGAGTCATGCTAAGGCCAATTACAATGAAGACGCCCTATGAACTCCTTAGAGGAAGAAAACCCAATATCTCTTATTTTCGTGTCTTTGGATGTAAATGTTTTGTACACAATAATGGGAAGGACAATTTAGGAAAGTTTGATGCTAGAAGTGATGAAGCCATATTTCTAGGATATGCTTCAAATAGTAAGGCTTTGTCGTGTTTACAATAAGCGAACAATGTGTGTAGAGGAAAGTGTCCATATTATCTTTGATGAAACTAACTCCCTGCAGGAACCGAGTTGTGATGATAACTTTGAAATTGGTTTGACTCGACCTGAAGAGCCAAATCATTATGATGAGGAATTTATCCCTGCAGGAAAAGAGAAGAAGCATGTTCCTGAACCTGAGAACCCTGTGCCTGATCCTCAGGGGAAACAAGATGCAGGAGGAACTCGGGAAGAAGAAGGAACTCCTGAACCTGAAGAAGATCAAATGATTCAAACACCTCATGAAGCTCCAGAAGCAACCAAGAGATTTGATCCAACCAAAATTCTCATCCCTTATAATTAATTATAAGTGATATTGAAAAGGAAACTCAAACGAGATCCCAAATGAAGAATTTTTGTGCTTTTCAATCTATGACAGAACCTAAGGATCATATGGAAGCACTAAAAGAGGCATATTGGATAAATGTTATGCAAGAGGAACTAATGAGTTCCAGAGGAACAAGGTCTAACACCTGGAGCCCAAGCCAAAGAACCAGAAGGTAATTGGACTTAAATGGGTCTTCATGAACAAGCTTGATGAGCATGGTACAATTGTAAGAAACAAGGCCAGACTTGTAGCCAAAGGGTACAACTAACAAGAAGGTATTGATTTCGATGAAACCTTTGCTCCTGTTGCTAGGATAGAAGCAATTAGAACTTTAATTGCCTTTGCCGCAATTATGGGATTTAAGTTGTACCAAATGGACGTAAAATGTGCATTTTTAAATGGCTTTTTACTAGAAGACGTCTATGTGGAACAACCTCCTGGATTTGAAAATCCCGATCTTCCAAATCAGGTCTATAAGATTGATAAAGCACTATATGGGTTGAAACAAGCTCCTAGATCTTGGTATGAAAGATTGTCAAAATTCTTACTTTCACATAATTTCATAAGAGGAAAAGTTGATAGAACCCTGTTCCTTCGTTCAAAAGGAACAGACATATTAGTAGTCCAGATTTATGTTGATGATATAATATTCGGTGCTACTAATAATCTTCTTTGTAAGGAGTTTGATGATCTTATGAGTAGTGAATTTGAAATGAGTATGATGGGAGAATTGAACTTCTTTTTGGGCTTGCAAATCAAGCAAACCGAAAGAGGAACAATGATCCATCAACAAAAATATGTCAAGGAGCTGCTGACGAAATATGGACTGGTACAATCTAAATCCAACCACACTCCCATAGGAACAGGAACAATGTTAGATGAAGATACAAATGGTAAGTGTGTAAACGAGAAGCACTATAGAGGTATGATTGGATCTTTACTCTACTTAACTGCAAGTAGACCTGATATTGCTTTTAGTGTTGGTTTATGTGCAAGATTCCAATCAAATTCCAAAGAATCTCACTTAACAACAGTTAAAGAGAATACTTAGGTACTTGAAAGGAAGCGATGACTTATGTTTGTTCTATCCTCGAAGTGATGTATTTGACCTAGTAAGTTACTCGGATGTGGATTATGTTGGGGACTTGGTAAATCGCAAAAGCACATCAATAATTGTTCAGTACCTAGGAACAAGCTTGGTCTCATGGAGCTCAAAGAAGCAAAATACAGTTGCCTTGTCCACTGCAGAGGCAGAGTATTTGGCTGCTGCTGCATGCTGTTCCCAGGTCCTCTGGATCAAGCAACAGGTAAGAGACTTTGGTATTGAATTTAAGTGTGTTCCTATCTATTGTGATAATACTAGTGCAATCTGTATTTCTAAGGATCCAGTCCACCATTCTAGGGTCAAGCACATACACATTATGCATCATTTTCTTAAGGACAATGTTGAAAAAGGTCTTGTTAAAGTAAGTTTTGTCCAACAAAAAATCAAATTGCAGACATTTTGACTAAACCACTTCCTAGAGAAAAGTTCGAGAAAATTCGCTTAGAGCTAGGGATGATTAAAATTCATTGAGTATGCTACTTCTAATGAAACCCTTAGTTACAAGATTACTCTAAGTGACCAGCAAAATTTTGTGAATTTATTCATACATTACACGGTCAATGTAAAGGACTCACATTAGGCCCTATTCTTTTGAACTTATTTTCGCTGAACTGAAATTAAATTAACTGAATTGAAATTAAATGAACTGAACTGAAATTAAATTAACTGAACTAAAATTAACTGAACTGAACAGAAATTTACTGAACTGAACTGAAATTAACTGAAATGAGATTTAATTTTCTAAAATAATAATAATCAATAAGTATTAACATAATATTATCAATACTTATTATTATTATTATTATTATTATTATTATTATTATTATTATTATTAATAAAAAATAATATAATAATAAGAACAACACCACCAACAACAACAACAAGTACACCACCAACAACACTAACACCAACACCACCAACAACAACAACACCACCACCAACAACAACAACAACACCAACACCGACACCAACAACACCACCAGCACCACCAACACCACCCACACCACCACCACCACCAACAACACCAACACCAACAACAACACCAACAACAACAACAACAACACCAACACCAACACCAACAACAACAACACCAACACCAACAACACCACCAACACCACCACCAACACCACCACCACCACCACCACCACCAACAACAACAACAACAACGACAACAACAACAACGACAACGACAACAACAACAACAACAACAACAACAACAACAACAACAACAACAACAACAACAACAACGACAATAACAACGACAATAACAACGACAATAATAATAATAATAATAATAATAATAATAATAATAATAATAATAATAATAATAATAATAATAATAATAATAATAACAATGACAATATTAATAATAATAACAATAATAATAATAATAACAATAATAAAAAAAGATGACAATAGAAATATAAAAAATAAAAAAATATTGTTATTATAATTATAATATTAATAATAATAATAATAATAATAATATTAATAGTAATATTGAAAACAAAATAATTAAAACATTAGATAAGATTAAAATGAAACGAACTGAACTGAAAATTAATTGAACTTAAATGAAATTAAATTAACTGAACTGAAATTGAATTAAATGAACTGAAATTAACTGAACTGAACTGAAATTAACTGAACTTAACCGAAATTAACTGAAAATAAGTCCAAAAGAACAGGGCCTTAGTCTTCATAATACTCCCCTTATTGTCCTCACATCTACTTGAGCAAAATATGATAAGGTCTATGTACATATACTTGAACATGTAACATGCATAAGTTCATACCTTATTCTTTCATTTTATTTTATTCTTTTAAACCGTAAATATCCTCTTTATTTTTATTTTTGTTTTTATATTATTTTTTATATTTATTTTTATTTTTCCACAAATTTAATTCCTTATTCATTCATCTCCCACAAATTTTTTTATTGCAACGCTTCACCAGCATATAAGTACATACCCTAAAAATAATAATTCAATGGATTAAGAAAGGAAGGGAAAAGACTCCATAAATGTTTTCACCATCCCCCATAAATCTAACCCCAAATAAAAGCTTCCATCACATCAAACCAAATTTACACGGCAATTTTCACCTTTTTACCTCAAACCCATCAACTCTGCAAAACCGCTTACCCTCTCGCCAAAACCTCTCATCTTCATCTTCTTCTCCATAACTCTTCAATGGCACACAAACGCAAAACCTCTGATGAAACCAACCATTTTCCCGCTGAAAAATCTTCTCCTCTGGTTGATTACAATGAAAGTGAGAATGAATCTTCAAACTCCAATAAAGATTCCCTGGAAGAAGAGCTTGATGGCGCTGAAACAGAGCAGGAGAAAGAAATTTTGGTACCGACAAAACGTGGTAAGAAGTCCAAATCTTCTAAGTACATCATAGGGTTTTGTGTCGATTTTTCTTGGTGCAAGAAAATCAAGTGGGTAGAGTTTCTTAATGTTGTGAAATTTCAAAAATGGACTAAGGTGTTAAGTTTTGATGAGGGTTTATATGAAGTAGAAATGGGTGAATTTATTTCAAACTTTGAGAATAATGATGGTTTATGCATTAGTATAGTTAATAGGAAGTTGGTAAAATTCAATGAATAGAAAATTTCTGAGTGGTTTGAAGTACCGAATGATGGGTACAAGGATTACATTAAGGGTAGGGCAAAATTGAATGTGAATGGGGCTTCAAACGCCACAATTCTGGGTTATTTTGGTGGTGCTGCTACTGTCCAGTCCTTAGATAAAAAAGATCTATCTCCTTTCCATAAATTCTTGTTTCATTTAGTTTGGCGCTTTATCTTACTAAGAACCTCTAAGAGGACCCAAGCGAGCCTAATGGATCTTTCTCTTATGTTATGCCTTGCTAAAAACATAAAAATAAAATTTTCCTTCTTTGATGATTTCTCACCTCTCCTACTGCATTTCCTATAACAACAAACTGGGTATGGGAACCTTGTCTCTACCATTCTCAAAAACTGTCAAATAGAACTTCCTGCCAGTCCCTCTTTTGACCTAGAGCCTGAGAATTACTTGACTAAAGATACACTCTCTAGACTTAAATGGAGGGTACAGGGTGTTAAGTTGGAGTATGAGGTAGAGGAACCCAAGGGCAAGGGAGAAACTGGGATCAAAAGGAAGCATGTGGAGGAGGTCAGTGCTGGGGGTCCAAGGTATGTTCGAAAGAGTCAGAGACTAGCAGAGACTAAGTCTCCAAGGGAACAGGGTCAGGGTGATGTAACAATAGATCTGGATGAGGATTTGGTCTCTCCAGGATCTACTGCTGTGGATTTTCCGCTTCTCTCCACCACCAGTCTTCATGGTATTATGCATTCTATTCAGGAGTCTATGTCCCTCTTACACACCAGGATCCAAGGTGTGGAGGTTAGGGTAGCCAGGGTGGATCTTCAGCAGGAGCAGATCCTAGCAGCTGTCAATAGAGGAGAAGCTGATGTGAGAGAGAAGATTGACGTTGTTGTCTCTTCTTTCTCTATTTGCCCCAAACCCTAATTCCCTTTCCTTCAATTTAATATGTTAAAACAATGGTACTTTGGTTTTTGGGTTGTTCTTAAACTATGGTGGTGTGTTGCTACTTTTTATCATCTTTTGGATGTGTATAACACATCAGTTTCTATTGCTTTTTGCTTTTATCTTTTTTATTTCTTTTATCTCTTATCATTTATCTTCTCTTGTTCATCTTTTTGCTTTCTTTGCTTCTTTCCTTCATCTTTCTTGAACTCAGCTTGTGCATAACTCATGTCTCAGTAAATTTATCTTGCTATTGCATGCTCATTACAATGTCTGGATGGCTAGTATTATTAGATAACATGTTTGAGCTACTTTGCATTGATATTGTTGTCTTTGATACACTCTTAGAATACTGCTGGTTTCTTGGATGTTTTTGATGATGACAAAAGGGGGAAGTAAAGTGGCACATAAAAAGGATTCTAGTCTCCTTAGTTTTTGTAGTGATGATTTTTCATTTTTCTTTCTTTCCTTGTTTTCAAAACTGATTAGTATTATTAATGTTAGATTTCATAGTTAGTTCTAGGTTTTGTTTTGTTTTATTTTCTAAGTCTTAGCTTTTGATTCTTTTGCTTTGGTTTATTTAATTTTTCTCTTTTAGTTTATTTTTGTCGATTTAATATTTTTATTTGCCTTATAATTGCCATCATAAAAAATGGGGAATATTGTTGTATTCCATGTTTTGATGATGCCAAATTAGGTCATGTATAGTTTTATTTTGGAAAAATATAAAATCCCAAAAATATTGTTTTGTTAATTTTTATATATCTTCTAGAGAAAGATTAATGAGATTGCCTTATGTGTGAGGAGTCCAACCTAGTTGGTTTGCTCACCCTTGGTAGAGTTTTAGGTTGTATATGCTTTTTGGTGTTATATATTCTTTCACTTACTTAGCCAAAAAAAAAAAGATTAATGAGATTTAATCTAGTCAAGATATTATTTATACACTTTGAAATTTTATTATATGGTATATTTAATGCATCTATTAACTTAGAATCTTTTGTATAAAAAGATTCTTAGTTATTAGATATTTTGTTGTTGTTATTATTATGTAAAATAGGTTTAAATAAGCGTGGCTAAAATTGTGGAACAACTTGCTTGAAGATCGCCAACTACTTCAACCCACCTGCGGTTTATTCCTACTAATGGCTAGTGGAATCATCGTGAAGATCATGGAGCATAATTGCCTGCATTCTAGCTGAAGAAAATTGTGGGAATTTCAGTTGAAATTCATAACTTGCAGCAGCTATTTAAGGAGAAAGAATTGTTCGAAAATAGTACAACTTTCAAGCATTACAATCTCATACTTACTTTGAAAGTTTTTCTGTAATTTTCTTCTTCTCCTACAATACATATCATTGTATATTCTTAGTGTTTGGGTGAGTGAAGATTTCAGAATATCCTTGTAATCAAGTGAGAGAAAGAAAGAGAGAAAAGAGAAGACTTCGAGTAAAGTCAAGTGAGTGTCATCAGTTTAAGAGGAACTGACTGACTGGGAACAAGTTCCTAGAGGAACAAAGAAGGGTCCAGTAATAGGTTGTAAAGAGAGTCTTTTGGCCTATTATAATAAGAGAAGTATTGAGTCAAAATCCCTTGGGGTCAAGGTTTTTTCTTCCGATTGGGCCTATGAAGTTTTCCTTGTAAGTTAAATCTTGTGTGCAATCTTTCTTTCATTCTAAGTTCTTTCTATTCCGTAATTAAATTTTGAAAATATTTCCTCTACTACTATTCACCCCCCCTCTTTGTAGTTGGTCTAGTGTTCATACTAGAATAACAAGTTTCATTTTTGATTTTTTGATGGGGATTTGAAGGATATTGAGTAATTTATTCAATTTTATAAAATATATAATTTTTGTTTCTTAACTTATAGGCCCACTGTTTTTAACTCACAATAGTTAGATTTCACCGAAAAAGAGAGAAGAGGTCTCAAACGGTGCAAAAAAAGCTTATAGGACCTTAACGGCGAAAAGCATAAAACTTCAGGTCTCATTTGTATTCTTAACTCGAGATTTAGGCTATGTTTAATTTACCTTATATAAACTGATCTGATCTGAACTTATTTTTTCTGATCTGATCTGAACTTATCTGATATGATCTTATCTGATCTGATCTTATCTGAACTTATCTTTTATAAAACACATTATTACTAATATTATTATTACTTTGTATTTCATCACTAGTATTAATAATGTATTATTATTACTATCATTTTATTACTATGCACAACTTTTAATAATAATAATAATAATAATAATAATAATAATAATAATAATAATAATAATAATAATAACAACAATAACAATGATGATAATAATAATAATAATAATAATAATAATAATAATAATAATAATAGCATAATTAGTTTTTTTTTAAAGAACACATAGTATATGAACAAACAATTAAAAATAAAAGAACACGTATTTTAGGTTAAAAAAATATTGTTTATGGTAAAAAGAACATATTGTTCATGTCTAAGGTCCGTTTATAATAATAATTTAGGTAGTAATAAAAGAACATATAATGATAATAAAAAAGGAACATATATTGAAAGAGCATATAAAATCTATTTAAAGAACCCATTCTAAAAATAAAAGATAGATGTCCCCTAAAAAAAAATTTAAAAGATAGATGTTATTTTTATATTGATGACATGTTTGGATTTAACTAACAACATATTTTTTTGTTATATCAATCAATTGTTCTTTTTCATTATAAATAAATCTATAAATATATATAATCATATGATCTTGAACAAAATTGTTAAATATTGTTCTATCGTTGTCCTGTTCTATATAAACTTTTTTTAAAGATAAGTTGAAATAAATCACGTATAGGGGGAAATTTGAAGGTTATGCCAACACCATTAGGTTATCCCTTGCTACTCATATTTTATATAAACTAGTTTCATATACTTTATATTATTCTGCCAAAATTGCTAAAATAATAAACATCATATACTATCATCATGTTATTTACATGTACAACATCAAAAATAGCATCTATCAAAATTGTTAATTAGAACAAATATAAAAAAGATTACGTACAAATGCCAAAAGAACATTATTCTTATTGAACACAAATAGCTTGAAATAGTGATATCAATGACATTTATAATAATAGCAACGACATTAATAATAATTACTAATACATAATAATAATCCTTCTTGAACAAATAATCATGATAACAATAACAATAATAACAACAATAAGTTTATAAATATAAGGCTGCTCTGAACTGATATGAACTGATCTAATCTGAAATGATCTGATCTGATATAATCTGAAATAAGTAAAAATAAGTTAAACTGAGGACTGTGGGGGCATTGGCCTCAAGTAGAGGTGGCAAACGTGTCAGGTACGGGTGGGATCATAATCGGGTCAACTTAGTGTTCGAGTTACGTTCGGGTCGGGTCCGTTCGGGTATGAGTCATTCTCGGATCCATTAAATTTCGGGAAACATCGGTCGGGTTAGATTAGGTCGGGTTAAATCGGTTATTTAATCTAGCAAATAAATAAAACACATATAAGACTAATAAAACTAAGTAAAATGATTAATGGGAAGTGGCTAAGTCATGTATAGTATTTCATGACAATTTTTTTCCTTAAATTTGTTTAAAAAATAACTAACATGACAACTTTTCGGGTCGGGTTCGGGTCATCGTTATCGGGTCTAGTCACTTTCGGGTGGGTTATATTCGGTTCTATCTACTTCGGGTTTGGGTCGGGTTATTTCGGGGTTCGGTTCCATTTCGGGTCATTATTTTCGGGTGCAAAATGGGTCTCGGTTCGGGTATTTCTGGTCGGGTCACAGATACGGGCCTATTTTGCCGGCTATAGCCTCAAGCCCTCAATACAAAAGCGTCCACTTCCATTTGTTGAAGTTGTGGGGCTGAGCCTGAGTGGACAATGACGTTGAGGCAGCAGCAAGTGGAAGTAGCCACATACAAGAAGGTGGCAGTAACCTCCCTCTCAGCCATGGTGGCAGAGAGCACCACCTTTCCCATCGACATAACAAAAACCAGACTTCAACTTCACGCTTCATCTTCCACAACCATTAACGCCTTCAAAGTAGCTCTCAACATTGTAACAAACCAAGGTTTTCTGGGTTTATACAAAGGTTTATCTCCTGCTATCATTCGCCACCTCTTCTACACTCCTATTCGAATTCTGTGTTATGAGCATTCTAGAAATGCCCTTTTTGCTGCTCAATCTCAATCTCAATCTCATATTCATTCTGCCAATCAATCTCTTTCTCTCTCCTCCAAGGCCCTTCTTGGAGGCCTTTCTGGGGTTATTGCTCAGGTAAAAGTTTCACACTTTCTTGCCTTTTTTTTGTGAAGTTGAGTCATCATATTTTGGCTGATTTAAAATTATGTTGATTATTGATTTGGGATCTGGGAGATTGATTCATTGATTGGTAAGCTATGTGATGTTAGTGCGTTCTTTCACCTGTAGTGAACTGATTGGACCTGATCATCCCGTATTTTACCTTATGTTTACACCTGATTAGCACGTTGAAAATTATTTTTTCGAGGTTTTTTTTTAATATGTAGTACTATCTTGTTCATTTTGTGGGAATTTTTAAAATAATAGTATTGTGATGCTTTAGTTGGGTTGTTTCTAGTTTGCTAAATTTTGGTTTTTGGGTGATGAAAGAACGCTATAATTTGTGCAAAGGATGAAATTTGGTATCCTATGTCATTGTTGATCAGGAATCTGGAGTAATTGATGAAAGTTATGTGGAATTTAGGTTGGTAAGTGGTATCTTCTGTGTGGATGATCGCATTTTACTTCTTCAGGAAGTTGACAGAGCAGTTTCAAAGCACATAATGTTTTACATTAGAAACTATGATGAGGCTATGAGCTTTGCTTTTCTGAAGTCTCGGTTTCAGAAACTTGTGTTCACTGTTGTCAATTATGCATTATTTACAAAATCAAGAAATGACGACGCTGAATTTTGATATAGAATTATAGATCCAGGCATCTAGGGGACCGCTGTCCATGATCCAAAAGAAAGTTAGAGCCGATAATATGATTACATTAGCTATCATGCATACCTTTATCTACAATATCAAGAAACGACAATCCTGATTGTGATAAGGATTCAGGCCTCCAGCTATATAGTGGCCTCGAAAAATATATAGAAGCTTGGACCTTTATCCTTGTTTTGCTCTCTCTGATTGCACTATTAGATGCTGGAACCATCTTCCACGCATTAGTGATCCAACCCTTCTTCATCCTTATCTTCCTTGCAACACAAAAATCTTTGGTCTTACAAGGTTGATGACGGATGACTTATTACGAACAAAGCTAAGTGCCTAGGAGATTATCTCGAGGACAAAATTTCACAAAATATGGTGATGACTTACTATTCGAATGAAATATGAATCACAAACTTTTTTTTTATCAAAGGCACGTGTACCTCACTTCTCCTTCGCTTATTTCCTTTATTACCTAAGTTAATTCCTAAGTGTGGGTGTACTGCAGCTTAGTTATGTAATTGGATTGGTAACAAATTAGTTTTAAGTTTTAACTTGTAAGTTTTTATACACATCCTTATGCTGAAATAACTTTGATGGGTTTTCTGAACCATCTCTATTAGTTCGTGTAAATTTCACACAATGTCGTGGCGTTGATCAGGTTGTAGAGCTATACTCTTTTTAGTGTCACTGCCGCTTTTTTAGAAGATGTTAGACTCAAAAGACTTAATGTGAAAGAATGTCGAAATATTTTATTCATTCTTTTGGACTGGTTTTCTGTTTGTGCTTTTCTTGTTCCTCTCTTCTGCCTTTATAGGATAATTGTTGCTAAAAAAGAATCGGGTTTTCCACATAATTTTTTTCCTGCCAGTGGTTCCTGTTCTGAACTTTATTAGGTCGAGATGGGTATATATAAGCTATGGGAACCAGCAAAATATACTGGATCCAAAAGAAGTTATTTTACTTTTGAAATTGCATACAAGTTGAAGATAGATATGTTGGAGGCTCTTTTCCTTGTCTGCTGAGCAAGAACAGTTTGCAGGCAGATATTGTGTTAACATGGCTTCAGCCTTCAGATGTCATAAAAATTCTGGTAGAAGTTAGAAAACTTGGGTGTGCAGTGCTTAGGACTAATATAACTTTTCCTGCTACTCGTGTTATTCAACTTTTGACAGTTTCTTGTATAAGGAATGAAAAAGAAGAGTATTTCTCTCTTTGCAGACTAATGACTTGTGAATGAGCTGATGATTGTGTATCTCTTTATTGTTGTCTTCTTTACTTCGTGCTATGCTTGCTTGCAAAATTTCAAAATCTTCGTTCATACCCCTAGGTGTACAGGTGGTGGCAAGCCCAGCTGATCTAGTGAAGGTTAGAATGCAAGCAGATGGTCGTCTGATCTGTCAAGGTCTGCAGCCAAGATACTCTGGCCCTGTTGATGCTTTTAGCAAGATCATAGCTGCAGAGGGTTTCCAAGGACTTTGGAAAGGGGTCTTCCCGAACATGCAAAGAGCATTTCTAGTCAACATGGGGGAATTGGCGTGCTATGATCATGCAAAGCATTTTGTTATCCGGAATCAGATAGCAAATGACAACATATATGCTCATACCCTAGCATCTATCATGTCAGGTCTCTCAGCTACGACCTTGAGCTGTCCAGCTGATGTAGTAAAAACAAGAATGATGAATCAAGCAGCAAGTGAAGATGGTAAGCTGATGTACAAAAATTCTTATGATTGTTTGGTAAAGACGGCTAAGCTTGAAGGAGTGAAGGCATTATGGAAGGGGTTCTTTCCTACATGGGCAAGGCTTGGTCCTTGGCAGTTTATGTTTTGGGTCTCATATGAAAAATTTAGGCAGATTGCTGGCCTCTCTTCTTTCTGATATTAATCTGTATTACTCCTAGTTACTTTAATAGCTTTTCTAAGGCATCTTTGTTATAGGGGTTTTGATTGTTTGGTTAGACATTATCTGACCTAGGTTTCATATAAGAAATTTAGGCAGAGCTCTCCTGAGATTCTAGACCTGTCAGATAAATTAAGCATGTTGGTTATTGGTCCAAATAATTATTATTAATATTGCTGTTGGTTATTGCTCCAATAATTTTTCTTTTATTAATAGAGCAAAATCGTGTTAAAGGCTAGTTTTTCCATATTTGATTGTGTAGCATCTCAAGTATGCTAAACTTTAATTTCTCTTAGAGAACTCCAAAACTTTTGATTTGAAATGGATGCATTTCAGATTCCAAGTTATAGATATGTGCCACATAGCCACTTAGTCAGAAGTCAAACCTTTCACGGCCAACTAATCCTTCCGTTCTTAAATTGTTTCTTGATTTTCTTGTTTGTCACCGCACACATTTAATCATTGAAATTTTTAATAGTTGATTAGTAAAAATAATGAAAAACATATATTTTGAAAATATATATTGACATAATTTCAATTACATGTTATATAAAAAAAATTGTGATAGAAAAAATGTCATGCATAATTCTAACTTTTTCTCATTCTCTCAAGATAATCTCAATTTTGAATTATACAAAAATGATGATTCAAGTTTTGGGGAATATTGTTAAATAATCCAAACTTTTATTTTTGTGGTATTTTCTAATCCATTTTGGGTATATTTTTTTATATAGGGAATCAAGAGTTCGAGTAATTTTGAAAAAATACCTCCAAACTTCGATTATTAAAAAATAACGAAAAGTTGAAATTATTTAAAAAGATCAGTGGAAGTTCAGATTATTATGTCAAGTTTCTCATTATTTTAATATACTAGAAAAATAATATGATCAAAGTGAGATAGGTATACAATTATTGAAAACTCAAAATAGTAGGGGGTAAGAAAAAAAACTTCCTGCTGAAAAAAGACCAATCTTCAAAAGGGACACAAACGCAACTAAGAAGTTAGAACATGGATACTGAATGTTAATGCATATATAATTTAGCATCTAATCACTCTAATCCTAAATTATGTAATCATAAGCCGAACCCTGCCCATCTTCTAAAACTTGTAATATCACTCCCTTGAGAAACAGCCAACCCAATTCCAGTCTTACCGTCTACTCCAAGTCCTGTATAATACAATCTCCACCTATCTTCATCTCCATCAATTTGAACCAAACATGGAGATCCCACTCCCTTGCTATCCCACCCATCCTCCGATGACGCCGTTAAAACCGCCTCATCGCTAAGTCGTCTCCAATCCTTCAATCCATCCTCAGAAACCGCCATTCCAATACTCCTCTTCCCATCTTTGGCAACACTTTCATATGCCATCAAATAGTTTCCAACTTTGTTATCTTTCACTACACAAGCATTCAGTACCCCCATTTCATCAAAACACTCCTCACTGCTTGTTCCTTGCCCTATTGTCTTAATCTTGCCTAGCTTCACCCACTTAATCCCATCTCTTGATCGCGCGATTCCAATACCGAATTTCCCTTCTTGAGGATCAAAGGAATGGTAATACATTCTCATATCTCCATTGCTATGGGAAACAACATGTGGAGAAGCAATGAACAAAGAATCCCATTCCCATCCCCCCTTTGAGTTTGATCCCACATCAAGTAAGGCTCCACTATGGTGATCCCCTTCAATTCTTGCCCAATTTCTCCCATCTTGGCTTATGGCTAACCCTGGCAATGACTTTAAAACTCTCCCGATTCGGAGCCTGAGCCCAAGTCCAGGCCCGTTTACAGCTTCAGTAAATTGAAGGGAGTAATCTTGTAGAGATTCCACCTCCACCTCCACCTCCTCAGAGCTATAACCTGTGTAGTAAAGCCAGTAAACAGCAGATGAAGCTCTAACTTTGTTGCTAGACATGATCATAATTTCTGAAGGTCTAATACTCTTTGTATCAAATGCCCACCAATCTTCACCACAAGTCATCACCATCCCGGTACCGGAACTTGAATCACCAGCAGCTTGCTCTCCCCTCTCCCAATGCACCCCATTGCTCGAAATCGCCAACCCGATTGAACCTGAATCCAAGTTCTTCTCGGATTTCCCATAGTACCACATATACCATCTCTCTTCATCGTCACTCAAGAATCTTTTTACAACAGGGGAACCAATCTCAATACTATCCCAACACCCACTTTGGCCTAGATTAAAGATTAAGCCCCTAGACGACGGTGTAGGGGAGGTAGATGGAGGGTTGTCTGGGCTGAAAATGGGTTTGGATTGTTTTTTTTGTGGGTCATTCTTATTCTGGTCGGAACTGAATTCTGCATTGGATTTGCAATTGGGATTTTCCTCAATTATGTTATCAGTTTGATTATGAGTGTTGGGTTTTCTGGAGCAGAGAGCTAGTAACAATGGAGGATGGAGCGATTTAGCAATGCTTAGGTTAGGAGAGAGAAAAATGAGATTTTTGGGTGAAAATAAAGGATTTAAGTTAACTGTGTTGGTTGGTTTTGGGAAATTAATGGTTTTCATGTTGCTGTGGAATTGCCTAATTTTGGTGTTGTCTTCACCTGTGCATATGTGGGTGGAATTGGAGGTCATGGGTTTCTGGAGGGTTGAAGAGAGACTGCAGCAGGAGTATCCATATAGGGGTAACAGCCACTCAAATTGTGACACGTCTTTTGACAAAGCACACAGTGCAATTTTAGTGGTTCATAATGGAGAACTGGAGATATGGGAAATTCGGTCAGTTAGCTGCTCTGATTTGGTAAGTCATTTGGCTTATGTTGTACAAAAATCCTGTTTTTCTCTTTCTACAAGGACTAGTCCAGCTAATTGTCCAACCATTATGAGATTACCATTACACCTTTACATGCAAACCATAGTTTCTTTAATACTACCTCCGTTTTTTTATTAGATGCAATGCAACAATTGCCTTTTTGCACAAATATTAAGAAAAGAGGAGAGAAAGTAAATTAGACCCAATTGCCCATGCTATTTATATATGGGGGACTGAGGATAGTTGCAATATCTGCTCTATTCTTCTCACACTAATACAAATGAGACTAAAGGAAAAATAAATTCGATAAGGTACAAATAGGTAAAGTTCATCAAATATAAGAACAACTACCAAAATCAAATTCAATAAGGTACAGATAAGTAAAGTTCAGCCCATATAAGTTGAATTTAGTCAAAATAATTCAATTCAGTAAAAAATAAGTGAGGTTCAACAAAATAAAATGAAGTTCGTATATACTAACAAGTTAAAAAAAAAAAAAAAAAAGAGCAACGATTTAATTATATCATTTGCCTATTTATGATCTCTAAGGGCAGTATGGATTGCACCATAAACACACCAACTTAGTTGCCCATGAAAAAAGAAACACAAAATCCTTGACACTTAAATCTCGGACAGAAGGAGACAGGCATTTATAAATTCATAGTACGTACCATTAAGCATATCTAACTAGATAAATTTCGAAATCATAAAGTACATAATACATATCGGATGTCGCCAAAAGTACTGGCACATACAGTTTAATGCAGTAAGGACCACGGAAGCTGCGGTGGTCTCTAAACCTCATGAATCATGATTGCAGGAAAAGCTCTTCTTTACAGGGCCAAAAGAACCGGTAAAAGGCCTTTTCAATGTCAACATTCAACTGCCAGTAACCAATTTAGGAGAACTGCATTAAGTGATCAGCACAAAATAGGAAAAAAAAATGGTAGACACAGGGTTTTATTACCTGTGAAAAAACTAATTTCCCTCTGCTTTTATGATCTCAATTCCGCTAAACAATCTACGCCCAAGTTGGCCAAGTTCACGCGATAGTAAATGTACAATATCAACTGAAACTGCAACTTTATACATCTCGAGAATCCCAGGGTCACAATTCTTTTTCCAAAGAAATAATTCATTCATGAAATTAATTTATCACTAACTAGTATTTTGACTGCCTAATCCGACCTATAACTCTTCACGGCCATCAACCACCTTAAGACCCCAACTGATATCTTCGCAATGTATTACATGAGGCACGAGCTTACCAGTATCAATACCTGTCTTTGCCTTGCAATCCCAGAAGGGTGGCGCGTGAAAGCAAGGCTCAATAGACATGGCTCGACCACAAGCCGGGTCTGGGGTTTTCATGTCCTCTGGCTTGTACAAGATCCATGGTTTCAACCCTCCAAGGCCTTGAGCAACATAGCCAAAAGTAGACCACGCACTTGTCACCAACTTATCACTCAAACTAAGCAGATACATCTCTGCCCAGGCTTTCCTGTTATGATACTTCTTCTCTGTTTGTTGAAACCCTTCATGACTTGGCTGATAAAATCCAACCACTTCTCCAGTAACAGTTGGATGTTCCCAATACAATTCTCTCAGATTTTCGGAGTATCCTGCATCCAAGGATGTGGTGAGAACTGCTATGGACCTTGGGTTCTTTAATGAACTAAAAGATGAATAATCCTTGCTGATTTCAGGGAGTAATTTCTCCTTGGATATACAGGACAGAATTTGATCTTTTACGTGCGCGAACGGACCTGGTCCCTCTTCAAATGTCCTGATCTGGATTCCGATCCTCTCATCTGCCCTGGCTAAGTAAGCATTATAATACCTTGTAATCAACCCCCAAACTTGATTAGTTGGGTGGAGAAGATAGCGACCAAGGTGATGAAATATGGTTACTTTTTCAGGAAATAATTTAAATAGTTCTTGCTCAAATGATTGGATCAAATAAAGAGAAGGGACAAAGTAGTTGTCAGTTCTCAATAACAGCCATGGAACTTTTGCAAGAAGAGTTTGGTCTTCATCACAGAAGAAAAGCTTGTCATGGTCATTATAATCATGACCCAGATGAAGATATAAATACGATGGTACAGGTAATTCTACATCTGAGGCATTTAAAAGCTTATTTTTTAGCATATGACCATGGCATCTGGCAGATTTCTGGTGAAAACCCTTGAATTTATTGTTTAAGGGGAAGTCTTGAGGTAAAAACCATGAGGTACTTGGAAATGGCTCACAGAAAAGATCAGTCATGTCAGTTCCTGGGTCAACAAGCAGCACCCGATTTGAGAGAAGAGCATAAAGAAAAGTTGCACTCACTGTCAAAATTCTATTGCCCAAGCCACTGTATGATATCCAGACCACATAGTTACATTCTGTAGGCACAGCACTCTGGTTGCCAGACTTCAGTTGTTGAAGAGCTTCATTATATGCTTGAGTACCAGGTCCACAGCGCCTGTGAAGCTCTTCATACTTCCGTAGCTTAGACAGAAGATAAGTCGAAGGCTTGAAAGGTGATACCTTCCGGTACATGAAAGACTGATATCTGCTTAAGCAGGACGCATCATCAAACCCAGAGGAGAGAAGTCCACCAAACAATTTGTCATCCCCCAGATTATCTTCCACAGAGGCTGAAAAAGCAGAAATAAGTCGGTGAGTAACTTCTTGCTAAAATGCAAGATCGCATAATCTGGCTATCCAATGCAATGCGTAAAGTTCATTACTTAATAGCACTCATTACAAATGAAGATCTTACGTATTAAATGAGAGCTGCCTAACAGAGTGGGGAATCACGGAAAGAAGAGCAAGAGTAAAGACAACCAACTAACACAGATAGATGCATTTGCATCAAAAATAGAAACTTGTAAGCATTAGAATCGAAAAAATTCACAGAACCAACAGAAAACTCTACTTGCTTTTTATCTGTGAGATAGGCCAAGGTATTACGCACCTTGCTTGGAAGAATCGCTTTGCTACAAAAACTCTCACAGGTTAGAGATATGACCACAAAATTTTAAGTTTGAAATAAGCTGGGAAAGTTAAGCAGCCTGCGGTATGACGCATGAAAACCCAGACTCAAAGGAGGCTGTGCATCAAAGATAACTTTAGGAAAAATAAGGTAACTATACTGAAGGTGGTCCAGCACACTGGTAGTGATAAGGTTTCGATTTGCATCAAATAGGTCAAGGCTTATATCCGAAGCAAAAAAAACCCACCGGGAAGATAGTGACACCAGGTCAAGCTTAACTTAGCTTCCAAGGAAGACACTCCAGGTGTGAACCATAATGGAAACGCTGGTACCATCGAAATTGCTAAAAAGCAGCTGCTCAGCTGTAGAGCAAGTTTTCTGTAATCAAAGCCGATTTAGAGGAAAGCCTTCCATTCTATCATCACCTGGCTTATTCTGAGTATTACACCCTTCCAGGTTCCTTCAAGCATCATGACCTCCACCTACCTATAATCACCTCTGTAATCATACTAATTTCTCTCATCTCAAGCATACCCTCCCTCAGTGGTCATTCCGCAAAGCATAGTAGCACCTCTTCCATCAATCTACCCTCTTTCATGGATCTGGAGTCTATGTTGAGATGAATTGGAGTGCCAGGTACAAAATGGGGGCTGAAACATGAGCTTATATGGTCCAACAAGGATGCTAAGGGCAAGTCCCTCAGAACTAGGGTAAAAAAAAATACACTCTTACGACAAATGCTAAGATATTCATATAAAAGACCAGGAATGTGAAGAACTCCGCCAATACACTAAGATCAACTGCCTTTCTCAGGTGATGGACATTGTTACGCAGCCATTTAGGTTCATGTGGTGGCTTATTGTTTTGCAGTTTCGACTTTACTTTGTGAACAAAATGTGCTAGATTAACCATTAACATCACTCCTTGTAGTACCACGAAGGCGGCACTTGCTCATCTAGTCATTAATTACACCAAGGTTCTAACAATCACCAAATCAATGAAACTATGATTTTACAGATATTTCATTTGTTTTAAAAAAAATCAATCGAATCCAAGTTATGCAATCATTAAAGAGTGAATACAACAATCCTAAGAAACCATATCTTTGAACATTAAAAATGCTCAAAATCATCCACCTATAGACATAAATATACATTATTGAAAAGAAATAACATAATCCATCGATTCCAAGTTATGCAATCATTAAAGAGGGTGAATAAAACAAGCTTAAGTAACCAAATCTTTCAACATTAAAATGCTTAAATCACCAACTATAGACATACATATACATTATTAAAACCCCTAATATAAAGTTTTAGAACAAAATCCCTAAACCCCAAGATATAAACAAAAGTCAACTCTGAGAGAAAATGCAACTCAAATCCATTACAATAAAGGAGAAGATTTACCGAATGAGTGCGATGAGTTACGATCGAAAACCCTAGCATCGGCAAAATGAGAAGAAATACGATGATCCGATTGAGGTGCGCGATAAACGAAAGACAAAGTAGCTAAAACAGGCAAGATGATGAGAAGAGCAGCGAAAGTTTTAATGAGATTAGAAGCGATGAAATTGAAGGAGAAAATAGGTCTCGACATTTGAGGTCGAGAAGCATTATCAATGGAGTTAGAGAAATGAGGTTTAGAAGGTGAAAATCGCTTTCTTAGTTCATTTAGATCCATAAATACCATTTGTTTTGATGGAAATGTTAAGGAATTCGTACAGTAAAGCTACCGACTACAATTGTGGGAAGAAGAAAGAGAGAGTTCTATGAGTGAGTGAGTGACAGACAGACAACTACTGCTAACGAAGACAAAACACAAGGAGACAACAGAGCGATGAGTGATATTTTTTAATTTTTATGTTTTGAGAGGGACTGATTAAGTATGAACCTGTTGTTTTATTGTTTCTGGAAGTGGGCTGTGGGGGGAGTTTTTCACTTTTTCTGTCTAGTTCGAATCGTTCCTCTACCCTAATGGCTAATTGTAGTTGACTAGTAAACTAGTTGGAGTTGTAGTTGATGTGGTGGCTTTTATGTTCAACCGTTAGTTGGGAAAATGTGTGACATGCCCACGTTAATTGCGGTCTTGATGAACACTGTTTTGGGCCCCTTTACCGTTCACTACAATCTACTACATGTTACTCTAATAGTGTATGTGTAATAGTCTAAGACTCTAAGGTAGAGGTGTCAGTTTGGATACATGGTTCAGTTCTGCATTTGTACTCTTATTTGATTGGGTTGAAATGGGTCACGACTCACGATGACTTGTCGATTCGAGTTGAAACATACCATTTTGGTTTTGGGGTCAGGTGATAAACGGTTTCGTTTCACCTGAGTAATTACAAAGTTAGATTGACTTCATGTCGAGTCATAATTGGTTTCGGTTTATTTCGGAGCCGATATATCTGGTCATTTTAATCTCCTATCATATCAACCTCGAATCAGGTCATGATATGGTCTTGTCTGAATTCGGTTCGGATTATGTCGATTCTGGGTTATCTTGAGTCCAGTCACTTTGAATTTCGATGTCATATTCGGATCTTATCATTCTCGAAATTCGTCATTATCTTGTTCGGGTTGACTTCAAGTGAGATCAATTCATATCAAGTTATACTGGATCTAGTCATTTTCGATTTTGTTGAATTTCCAATTGTGTCCTAACAATATCTTTCTAAACTTATGTAGTAAACTTGTAATGTACTCTATATTTCATTATGAAATGAGTATTAGTTATACACTTATACTAATGTATAGATGTAACGTATGTTTTTTCTAAAAGTTATATGAAATTCAATCAATAAATACAATTGCTTACATACGACAAAATAGATTTACATAATTAAGATCACGGGAAAATACTACTACTTAAAAATATATTTGAAACACTATGTAATTAATCAGGTCTGTTTATATCAATTTTTAATTGGATTATAACACTAGTAGAATAATTGTTTATTGTTGCGGTGATATTGCTGCGGTTTTACCCATACGCAGCAATATATCACGTAAAAAAAATATATATATATATATATAAAATAACTATATTGCTGCGGTTTCCGTCGAAAACCGCAGCAATATGGTTTAAGAGAAAAATTTTTGAAATTTTTTTATCATTTGACCAAACATATTGCTGCGGTTTCTGTCAAAACCGCAGCAATATATTAAAATAATATAAAAAAATATTATTTGGACCTATTGCTGCGGTTCCTACAAAAAACCGCAGCAATATGCTTTTAAATTAATATAAAAAGAGTTTATTTAGGGTTTCAGCCTCATTTCACTCCTTTCCATCTCATCAGTTCAGCCTCACGCCTCTCCCTCTCCCTCTCTCTCTCATTTCTTTCACGCCTCTCCCTCTCCCACACTCTCCACTTTCCCTCTCCCTCTCCCTCTAAACCCTCTTCATCTCCTTCGCGGATTTTCAGATCTGGACTGCTGAAACTCCTTCGCGCTCTCTCTCTCTCATTCGCACGAGCACCTCTTCTTCTCAGGCGCGAGGTT
The DNA here is from genome assembly GCA_947646795.1 of Beta lomatogona. Taxonomy (NCBI): domain Eukaryota; kingdom Viridiplantae; phylum Streptophyta; class Magnoliopsida; order Caryophyllales; family Amaranthaceae; genus Beta; species Beta lomatogona. The sequence continues at coordinate 658,220 of CANSNZ010000259.1, forward strand.
ACCGTCATTCAGTCCTTCACTCCTCTGCTCTCTCTCTCTCCTTCGTGCGAGGTTTTCCAGTGAGTTCATGACTCTGGTTTTCCTTGTCTCCTTCTTCAACTCCGGCGCGACGTTATGCATGTCTTTTTTTCCACTATTTTTTCATTTTTGTTTTCGAATTTTCTCAATTTTGGTTGGATTTTCAGATCTGGACGATTTTCAGCGACGATTGGTTGCCGGCGACAACGACGATTTTCATATCTGGACGCGCGACGGAGTTGGACGACGCTTGGTTGCCGGATTGTGGACGGCCATCCATACTTCTTTTGTTTTCTTTATTTTTTGTTTTTTCACTTAAATCATATAGTTAAATTTTATGGAGGTTGATATTTTAGTCGAGTGCTGCTGACGGGATTTTTTTTGTTTTTATTGTTTCAGATTTGTTTGTTCAGTGTAGTTATCTCATTTTCGTTTGTTCAGTGTAGTGTAATGCTTGTAGTGTAATTCTTGTTTCTTCTAATTTAGTATAAAAGATAGTTTTCTTATTGTTGTTTTTTACTTTGTTCAGTTTTCTTATTGTTATATTTTTCTTTGTTAGTTTCATTTCATTTTATGGTGGAAGTTTCTGATTTTTTGCTATTTTTCTGAAATTTTTTTATCTTTCGAATTTAATGGCAAAATGCAAAAAAAAAAAAAATTCTTACACCTGTACCTTTGCCGCGGTTTTTCCAAGAAACCGCAGCAATATGCCTATTATTTATTATTAAATTCAGCATATTGCTGCGGTTTTCCCTAGAAACCGCAGCAATATACTTTATGAATCTGATATAAAATATATATATTGCTGCGGTTTTACCTAGAAACCACAGCAATATATTTATTACCTATTGCTGCCCCCTTTATTGCTGCGCGGCCAAAACCGCCGCAATATGCTACTTAATGACCGTAGCAATAAGCATATATTCTACTAGTGTAATTAGGTCAATAACAGGTCGTGTTGTGATCGTGTCATGAACATGTCGGGTTGGAAACTAATTGGGTCAATAATTGGTCGAGTCAGACGGGTCAGTAGTCGTAATAGTTTGGTTATGTCATTTTATTTATTGGGTTGAAACAGTTTCAAGTTATAATGGGCCAGGTTAATAACAAGTCGGGTTAATAGTTGGTCAGTTTGTTTTTGGTTATGCCATATACCGGGTTATGCTCTATGTTATCGAGACATATTTGGGTTACAGATTGAGTTTGGCCGGATCTGGGTTACAGCTAGGGCTGGCAATGGATCGGAGATGGGTCGGGTGAACCTCAATCCACACCATCGTCCGTGACCCAAATCTCCATCCACACCATCCATCACCCGCCAAGAATTCCACCCATATCTACTCCACCCATCAACCGCGGGTGGAAAAAGGGTGATACTAAGAAAAAATAACTACTTTCTAGACTTACTAATTTTTGAAAAATCAATATATGAAAACTTAGTCATAGATTAACAATAAAGCGACTAATATCAATCTTATTACACACAGAAAAGTAACACTAATAATATCAATCTTTTTAGGTGGCGGCAAAAACGAATTTAATATTTTTTAAAAAAAATATTTTCTATATATATGATGGATGGAGCGGTTGACGGGTCAAAAAATGTCATGCATATCCGACCTGACCCACCATTCGATCCACCCATCAGTCCATTACCCGCTTCACCACGCGTTTTCGCCTAATTATCCGGGGCGAGTGGATGGATAATCCACTCACCCATGGGTAATTACCAGCTAGTTACAACTACCCCCGGTTATAACCGGATAGGACACGAGTCAGTTTCAAACGGTTTCATGGGTCGGGTCATAAACTAACAGCTCTAATTAAAGGTGTGCAAAGTGCGAACAAGTTTTTGTGGGTTAAAAGGTGGGAAAGTCAATTTTTTATTGTTAATAACTTATAACACATTAAAATATTTATTTTTTATATTCTTATCAAAACTTCCATATATTTTTTTATCATATTCTCTTGTTGTACAATATAAGAGTTAGGAATAGAACGTATTCGGGTACCATGAAAAAGCAACAAATCTCTATTCTATATGTCAACTCCTGACCCTTTGGTGTCCACCCTCTTTGCCCAAATTACCCCTAACAACCAAACAAAATTACTAATTTTATTCTCTCATTTCTTTTAAGAAAAGAGAAGAAAAAAAAATCCCTACAACTACAAAGCAGTTACATCTACACCAGTAAAAACAAAAAATAAAACAATAACTTGAATGACGTTTAAATTAAAAACTTACCCAAAATCACTTACACACGATGTCACGCACGCATCGCGTGCAAAAGATACTAGTATAAATAATGTGAGGTGAGGACTACAAAGAGTGGTATAATTTTCCCTAAAAATAAGGGTATAATTAGGGTAGCTCAACTTGAATAACCGATCAAATCCAATCTAAATTTCGGATATGCAACATAATTTCAATATGGAAAAACTAGACATTCAAAATGTTAGATTGAATCATTGGGTATTTGATTCAAAAATCTTCTTAAAAACAAGGATACTTCATAAAGACCAATATAAAATAAGTTATAATCAATTTTTTTAAAGAAGAGATTACTGTAGACTGTAGTGCATCTGTGGTGTGGATTTACAAATTACAAGTACTCTTAAACGGGATCATTATTTAGTTAATATATTTTTCGCGAAAGACTACCTCATTTTACATTTATATTGCCAAAAACTACCTTATCATTTCTTTTCGTCAAAAGCTATCTTTTATCAAAATGGTGTAAAGACTGGGCCCGGCCCAAGTGACTGGCTCTCATGCTAAGTTGGGTCAGACCAAGGAAAAGCCCATCCCACACATGTATTAAGTTGTGGATATTCAAAATGAAAAAAAACGAGGGACGAAAAATTCAAAAAGAAGAACAAATAGAAAAATGAGACCATGTGGCCTGCATGTGCATAATCAACAACAAAATCGTAGGTCAATTGAATCGAAAAAGAATATTGGTACCCTTGAACAATCTTTTTGGTGATTGAATGTAGCTTTTGAGAAAATAAAAATTTAGAAGGCTGTTTTTCTAGAAAATGACTCTTATTGAATGTAATAGTTTTTTTAAATCCTAGTAAACCCAAAATCCCTAACCACTCAATTTTGGTGGTAAGTGCCATAATAGTGAATTATTATGAATTCTAACATAAATTTTCCCAATATAACCCAAATCCTCTACTGTATTATGAATTCTACAGCACTGCTCCCAGCCCCAGGAACACACACCTTTACGTGCTCTCAATGGCATTTTTGTAAGTCGCAACTATTATGAAGATGTTGGGCATAAATTTTATATATATTTCGCATATCTAATTATCATTATTTTTGCATAAACAAACCCTATACATTTTACACCAAGATATATTATCTCTGTTCTATTCTTCAATTCTGTGACCTATCTCCTATCTCCTATCTCCACTCTCCTCTACTCTTCAACTCTGTCTCCTTAAATTTTGCATATAATTACTTGGATCGCTAATTTTCAATGAAACACAACATTTTTCACTAATAGTAGAGGTGATCAATATTGACCAAAGCATCAGGCCTAATCCTGTCTAGAAATTAGTAGATCTGGGTATGATATTTCGACTCGCAATATGGGCCCGATCGGACCCATATTTTGGTAACAAAGGACGGGCTATAGACAACGCAAAATCCAAAATTTTACCTAGCCTGAAAATTTATGCTCAACCTGGCCCAAAACAACAAGTTTTGGCATCAACAAATTAGCCTGGATTTAGCCTGAAACAAACCACTTGTTCTGCTAAAACCCAGCCCGATCTGGCCCACAAAAAATTTCACTAGCTACGCATTAAAATCTAGCCAAATTGGCTAGGAAAAGCATCATATTCATATTTCATACCTACGTTGGATATCAGAATCACTCAAAAGTGTCATAACACAACCTTTAAATATGCATGTAAACGCCACGTGTTATCACCATATTTGCCGCCCACTTCCATCATCGTTTCACACCCAAAACACCCCCCAAAAAAGGAAAAGGGGAAAAGGTGAATAATCCCCCCTTTCCGTTTTTTAATAAAAAACCCCCCCTTTTTCCGGATTTAAAAACCCACCTTTTAAAAAAAACTTTTTGGGCCCAAGAACAAAGCAGACAACAACAACAAGTTACCTCCCCTTCTCCCCCCCCCCCCCCCCCCCCCCCCCCCCCCCCCCCCCCCCCCCCCCCCCACCCCCCCCCCCCCCCCCCCCCCCCCCCCCACCCCCCCCCCCCCCCCCCCCCCCAACCCCCACCCCCCCCCCCCCCCCCTCAATTCCCCCCCCCCCCCCCCCGTTTCCTCCTTCCCTTCCCCACTTCCCGATTGACTAGGAGGGAGCGGTGGGCAGAATGGGGGTCCTAGGAGGGAAAAGTAACTTGGTTTCGCCCAAGTTTACAAGTTTTTTAGACCAAAAAGTCGATTTAGTAAGCAAGGTGGGATTTTATTATATTATTAAAAGAAACGTCAAGGTGGGATTATTCCAGTCCAATTTTCCAAAAAGTAGATCCCCCAATTATAGGGTAGATCAAAATCAAGTTACGCAACTTAGTTAAACCGCACTAAAACAATACTCTGGCGGGTTTTCGCATAATCAGACGGCTCTGATGCAATATGACCCACCATAACTACCGTAGTCTCGGAACTACACAATCCAAACAAGTCACCTACATAACGAACTTTTTTAACCTCTACGCTTTCTTTCATTTCCTTTTTTGTTGGAAATTTGAAAAATGCGACACCATAATAATTAAGTGCTTCGCAGTTGTATTTTGTATATCTATTCTTGGTGCTTTCACTTTACATGAAGAAGAGAGAGAAAGCTAGAAGAAATTAATTAGTAACAATGGCGCCTTATTAAGAAGGTCTTCTTTCTCTCTCCACCTTTCTGTTTCCTTATCTACTTTGCAAAACAATACAGCTGGTTTCATTATAATTTGCGTGTTTGACAAACATTTTCCTTGATAATTTTGGTACAAGATAAATTTGACAGACATTTTTGCGTGTTCATCTTTTATACGCTTTATTAATTGATTAAACAGAAGCTTATTGCTTATTGCTTATTTATTAATCAAACATGAAGCAATTTGACTAACGAGAAATTCATTAATTAATCTCTAGTATATATGTTGTTTGTGGAAATTGACATCATTCTCAGTTCTCAAGTATGTTTCTATTCAATTGTCATAATTAGTAGAATTTTGCACTTCTAGTCCAGAATTTTAGTATAAATTGGTCATTCTTTATCATAGTATTAAATAAGAGAGATTAAATTAAGCTCGTATTTGCATGGCTGCTAATTTTTATTTGTTACCGCTACTAATATAAATTTATAATTATAATTATTTTGTTATTTTTGAATGGTGGAGTGATTGTGGTGAAATTATTGTCGTTCTCGTCGTCGTTGACTCATCATTGCTAATGTTGTTGATGAGTTTGCAATCACATTATGCGTATGAGACAACTAATTATAATTAGAATCTATATTGGATATACTTTAATTCAAAGTTTTAAGATGTAAATGTGACTTCAAGTTTTGGTGACAGAGTGTGCTTATCAATTATCAAGGCTTAACTTAAATCAGTAATGATTCTTTGCTTTAATTAAGAAGTCAATGCAAAATTCAGTAGATTAATAGCATAAGATGACATTTTAGATCTTTGTTTATATTTCTTTGTTGGTTAGAATGGCTTTAGAAGTAATCGTGAAATGTATGTGCCTTGATTGATTTTTATCTTCTTAATTAAGGAGGTTTCCTCGAAATATTATATAATGTCCGAAATATCTGGTTTTGGTTGTATTTAAGTCATAGTCTCTATTGCAGTTTGTTTAGTTTTGTGTTCAATCAGTGTAAAAACTGAGGAGATTTATTCCTTCTGTAGTTTGAATCATCCGAAAAGTGGTGAGAAAATATTGTTTAGCCTTAGAGGAGGTGCTAGAGAAGATTAATTGTCACGATGAAGTTTGGAAAGGAGTACAAGATGCAAATGGTGCCCGAGTGGGTAGAGGCGTACATGGACTACAATGGATTAAAGAGGATATTGAGGGAAATCCGTCTGTCTCAAGCTCCAAGAACACCACGAACACCTTTGAGAACCTTACAGCAGCGATTCTCGATGTATAGTCCTTTTAGAGGGGTAGAAGTAGATCCCAGAGGTCGACAAAATGCTGGAGATATTGAGGACCAAGTGATTAAGGTTAGTCCCGTTGTAGGAGAGTGTAACAGGACGTTCTACAGGACAAGGCTGCTCTTGCCATCAGAAGGATTAGGTGGACAGGATGAAGTTAAGTTCTTCAAGAAACTTGATGACGAGCTCAACAAGGTCAATGCTTTTTACCGGGATAAGGTAGATGAAGTTGTGGAAGAAGCAGCTGCATTGAAGAAGCAAATGGATGCTTATATAGCTTTGCGAATTAAGGTGCAAAATCCCAACATTAAAGGTTCTGATTTAGTAATTGCTATGGAACCCTTAAGAGTGGGAACTCAAGGTAACTTATATGCCTAATTATCATATTTGACACGCTTACAATATCTTATTCTTCAAAGTGAACTTCAAGTTTGTACTGTGTTTGCAGAAGCACCTTCTTCAAATAGCACAAGTGGTGGCAGGGAAATTACAAGTCCGTGTGACGATGGATCAAATCCCTTGGGGGTCCTTAATCATGTGAAGATCAATCACACACATCAAGGTCCAATATCAGTGATACGAGGAATTCTGGGAGAATCCAAGGACAAAGAGTTGAGTTTTAGCAAAGAAGAACTGAAACAAGTTGAAGAACGGCTAAAAGTTGCCTTTACAGAATTCTATCAAAAACTTCGGCTTCTAAAGAACTACAGGTAGCAAACTGTAAGCTCCTCCATGTTAAAGTCATTAATGATTTCAGTATGAAGCAGCTACTAATTTGTTTTCAATCCATCGCTCATCTAATTTCTGTCTCTTGCAAGTTTCATGAACCTATCAGCATTTGCGAAGATTATGAAGAAGTATGAGAAGGTGAGAGCAGAGGGCCTTTTATGGTATTCTTATCTGTTCTAAGATTTATTAGGAAACTAAGAATTGACACATTAGTTCTTTGTTTACTGATACAATGCATGATCTAGACCACACTAAGGTACGCAGCTCGATCATACATGAAAATCGTGGACAAGTCTTATCTGGGAAGCTGTGATGAGGTATGGTTTAATCTATCTATCTACCCTAAGAGCTCCTAAGTAATGTTGTTTATCTGCTGCAAAACTATGAAAGATTGCAATATCCAAGTCCCTGACATTTGCCTTTCCAGCTTACACACAATATGAAAAAATAGCTAGTGATTACTGGAATAAAATGCTGACTGCTGCCGAGTGGAAGTCTTCTTTGAGAATTAGATGTGTTTACTTCTGAGAATGAGACTATATATGCTGATGATCCTCTCATCCTCCATAAAAATCACTGATTCACTTTGTTATCAATACAGGTTATGAAACTCATAAAGGAAGTAGAACACTTATTTGTCAAGCACTTCTTTAATGCTAATCGAAGAGAAGGCATGAAGCCTCTGAGACCCACAAAACGAAGAGAAAAACACAGAGTAACATTCATTTCAGGTGTGTACAGTGTAGGATCAATGCCCCTACTCATGTAGTAAATGATGTCCTAATACTGCATGTAGTATTATTCCTGGATGCAGGAATCCTCCGTAGATTCTGAATGGAGATAATGTGTTCTGATTTTTCTGCTGTTCTTTTCAGGCTTCTTTTCTGGCTGTTCAATTGCACTTGTTATTGCTGTTATTCTTATGGTGCGAGCAAGGAGAATTATGGAGAAAGGACAAGGATCCCTTTACATGGAAAACATGTTCGGACTGTACAGGTAAGCTAATTCTTCTTTATCTTAGAAGGATTTTGGTTACAAAAGCTTTGTTTTTTTGTTTATTTCCCCGTCCTCACTAAGAAATCATCTTCATTGCAGCTTATCTTTGTATATAGTTCTACATATGCTCATGTATGCTGCAGACTTATACTTATGGAAACGGTATCAAGTCAATTATCCATTTATATTCAATTTTAAGCAGGGAACGGAACTGGGTTATCGAGAAGTTTTCCTTCTCAGCAGTGGCCTTGCAGTTTTAGCTCTTGCTTGTTTTTTAGCAAATTTCAACATGCTTATTGGCTTGACAGTCAAAGAGAGCATGAACTATGCCAAGTTGATCCCCTTACTAGTTCTTTTGGTAAGAATAAGAATCACATAAATTTTCGCCTAATAGTGAATGTGTTAAATAACTATTTCATCTATAGAAGAGAGAAAGCTGGATTGTCTCTAAACAAATGATAATTGTGGTGCAGGTGTCTCTCGGTATCACATTCTGTCCTTTCAATATCATATATCGCTCAAGTCGATATTTTCTGATAAAATGTTTATTTCGATGCATATGTGCTCCCTTTTATGAGGTAAATCGAGGAAAAATCTGTATTGGTGCATTATAGAATCGAGATGGCATGTATTATTTGTCAGTAATAATATTATATTCTTTCCAGGTCACCCTTCCGGACTTTTTCTTGGCAGACCAGCTAACTAGTCAGGTTCTCATTCTTTGTCGATTACTTCACTGCTTGATACGTGTATCCTTGGTCTTGCATTGCTGAGTTTTTCTTAATTTGTGGTATCAGATTCAGGCAATAAGGACTATTGAATTCTACATTTGTTACTACAGTCAACGAGGTTTCCCTCAAGGACAAAGCAAGTGCCACCACAATGGAGCATACAATGCTTTCTATTTCGTAATAGCCATTATACCATACTGGATCCGTTGCTTTCAGGTGCATTTTTTTTCTTCACCATGAGCCAGTTTTGGTTGTACCTACAATAATCTAACTAGATGAACAGCTCATCATTGGTTCATACCTATGAAATTTGTCCTCTGAAGAATGACAGTTTTCGTGCTTATGTATAGTGTCTTCGTAGATTGGTTCAAGAAAGAGACTATGTACATGGATACAATGCACTGAAGTATCTTACGGCAATAGTGGCTGTTGTTATGAGAACAGTATATGAACTCAAGAACGGAACACCCTGGTTAGTGATGGCCTTGCTAACCTCAGCTATGGCAGTGGCATATAATATATACTGGGATATTGTGATGGACTGGGGACTTCTGAGACGGAATTCGAAAAACTTCTTCTTGAGGGATAGACTCTTAGTTTCACACAAGAGCGCATACTACTTTGCTATGGTAATTGGCTATAAGTTGGCTTCGCAGTCTCACAGCACTTAATGTTGCTTATTTTGTAACTCTAAAATTCTGACAAGGCTCATTTTGCAGGTTATAAATGTTCTATTAAGAGCTGCTTGGCTACAGCTTGTTCTAGAGTTTAATGTCAAAGGTCTACGCAAAACAGCAATTTCGACTACTATTTCCTGCCTGGAAATAATTCGTCGTGGGATCTGGAACTTCTTTAGGTATATTCGCCGTGTCTGGAAATAATGATGCTGCCTTTATTCTCCCTTTCAACATGAACACTGTGATTGCGACTTTTTCATGAGTTAGGCTATTCTGAAAATGGTTCTCCAGTGAACATGTGAGGAGGGGGCATTGTGGCTACTCCGATCCATGGATGGTCCCTACAATTCTTCCTCACTGTTTAATGCTGAACAAGTTCTCGATATATCTTTGTTCCTTTATCATCTGTCCATGTTCTCTTAAGGCATGAATATTTTTGTGGGCAGGTTGGAAAATGAGCACTTGAACAATTGTGGTAAATTTAGAGCTTTTAGATCTGTTCCGCTTCCGTTCAACTACCATGATCGACATGATGCTGGTGATGATGATGATGATGAGAAGGACGATTAAGCAAACCAAATATCCCGTCAACCTGATTTATAACATAAGGTGATACCCCTGCATTGAGGTCTAGCTATTTGAAAATCCTGGAATCATTTGGCTTCCTTGGCTATTTCAAGGCGTCTTCCTTGTGGGCTTTTTTACGTTATGAAGTGGATATGAGAAGATTAACTATGATTTATGCATAGTGTCTATCATCCACCCGGCCTGGCCTATATATATATGCCCAGGGGGGAGCGTGGTGCGTATGTGCTGCACAGGTGCGACGTGTGTGTAGCACGAGTGCGCATCTCATACACATGCGCCTAGAAAAACGTTTGTTGGTGCATCTACCTTTATGTATTTGTAAGTGTACAATAGATTTTGTAGGCTGTACATGCTTGTACGAGTTTTTAGTAGCTTTTATGATGGTAATTGGTCGCCATTTCTATAGTGCACCCAGAAAATACATACACGTTCTTTTTACGCTGGAGGCATGTAAAATAAGCATCCCTAAGCATATTGCACGCTTGCTTTATATTCAGTTATGAGCTTATTAATTCGAATAGGTTGATCAAGAAAGAAAAAAAGAAGAAATTGCTGAAAGTTTTTAACTGGATTGTACTGAAGTCTACTTTTGTTTATTAGATGCTGAAAGGTCAAAAGCCTTAAATGTATAAAATTTGAAATCGTCATGATTGTATTCTATATATATTTCTTTACTCTGTATTGTATACCTTGGAATTGAAGAGAAGAACTACTCTTGCAAAGAAGATATATACTGGAATTAGTTGGTGTCACAAAGAGCTCTAACATATTTATCTATAACAGGTTTTTGAGTTTACCTCCTGGGCACGTTTTTTTTTTTTGACATCGAGAAAACGTACATTAACTAAACAGCGAAGTACATCCTAATACTAATACAATCAAACATAAACAAAGGAAAACCTAAAGGAGCTTTATGAGCTCTTACATGCCCTAAAAAACAACAACAATTAAAAACGATAGAGAGTCGCCTATTAAGGAGGGCGCCGCTGGTTGGTAATTGGGCTTGTGGAGTCAAAATTCTGAGGACAGATGTAAGTGGTAGGAGAAGCGAGTGTCGTTCACGTGCCGGATAACGAACAACCAAAGGCAAGAATCACATCTCGCCGCATGAGCAATCCCAATGACCTTCTGATGCGTGGGATTCTTGGCTCATGATCTGATGAAGAGTCACTTCACGACTCTCTCTCTCTCTCTCTCGAGAGTATTTCAGGTTTCTCTGTAAGGTAGGAGAAACGGGGCGTGCTGAAATCCACCAGATGAAACTGGGGTGCCGCCTGCATATTTAAATTTTTTAAGGCAAAGACTATGAAGGTCATTGCCGAGCGAAAAGGAGAGCTAAACATAATGAGCTCCCGAACACACCTCCGGTTTTAAAACCGGAAAACACAAGGTCCGACTATGAACATTGATCAACGCCTTGACCACACGAACACTTCACACCCTCGTGATTTACCCGTTCCTGCATCAAAGATTTCAAAAAAAACTACAGATTTTATTACTACTACATTACACCACCATCCCTTATCCAACTGGTAAACTTATTTCACTTGCCACAACGAACAACAGACTATGGCCTGAGCAACTCTAAAGAACCTGTAACACCCCCAAATTTCTCTCTTTTTGGAAAACTTATTTTAATATAAAACTCTTGAGAAATTTGAGAGTATTACCGCCACGTGATAACGTTAAAGGCTTTAATACTAACTACTAACTGAACTTTAAACTGGTGCAGCGGAAATAACTGAAATAACTTCTCTTTATTAAAATAAACTTTATAATACAACTATATAACAATGGAAATAAGGAAAATAAAATAACAATTCCTTGACTAATTATAATTCCTCACTAGCTCCCCCATTTGAAGTATGCATCATATCAACCTGTAAATTCTGCTCGCCAAAATAGGGTCATCACAGGGACAAAGCCATAAAACAAAACAAATAAAAGCGTGTCAGTAAAAATACTGAGTACATGTATATGTGGAATATTAAACACTCTATTTAATTACATATTTGAAATATTTAATTTCGAAAATCCTTCCTTGGATACTTGTAATACTTATATAATATAGAGTATGTAACTTTAATAAAAATCCTTTTTCCTTGCCTAGGTACCTTTCCTAAAGTGTGCACACCCCCCAAGTTTAGTTCCTTAATGAGTCTATTACGAGGGGTTACTACCTTGTCCACATGACTTATACAAAAAGTACATGGGTAAATAATATAATGGCTACCGTTCTTGCTAATAAATAACAAGCCGTTGCCTCTTTATTATTGCGATCATAAAAGATCATATATCTAATAAAAATCCTTCTGAAATAATCCTCCTTTAAAAAGAATAGTACTACTTATAAATTTAGCCATATAAAGGCATAAATAAAATAACTTGCTTAAGAGGTAACTTTTGAAAAATAATAATAATTCAAAAACATCCCTTTTTAAATATTTAAACATGCATTTAAATATCAAACTCCTTGTAAATTATATGAATACAGATTCAAAGATCAAACTTTATAATAATATTGAACTAAAGACATAATTTAAGTGCATAATAAAATTAATAAACATTCAAACATGTTCATACAAAACACATGTAGTTCATAATAAAACTTATAAAAACATGACTTCAATCCAAAATATTTTCCTAAAAACATGATACTAAGGTTGCAAAAATAATTATTAAAGATCTACATATACACGCACCTTAAAAATTAATAACTACTAGGGAGAAGAGAAAGGGTAGGCTAAAAGAGAGAAAGAGTTTAAACATGAAAAAAGAGATGTATTTCTCAAATCTGGTGTGAAGAATATGATGGGTGGAGACCCCTATTTATACTAGTTGGACAAGTAGAGTCGTACTAGGACTCGGAACTAAAAGATGGGTTTTTGAGAGAAGATAAATAATTTGAGCTAAGATCCACTATTTTTTTATGATCATCTAGCTAAAATTGGAGAATATTCCCTAAGATAAATAATCTAGAAGCATATTAAGCAAAAGATAGAAGAAGTAAAGTTAACCAACTTTTGTTAACTTTGGGTGTGAGCTATGCGCCGGCAATTAGTTTTTTTTTTCTCTTTTCTTTTTGTAAATCTTTTTGTAAAATCTTTTGGTTTTTTTTTTTTTCCTTTAAAACATTTTTAAATTTTGTTTTAAACAAACTACCTAGATTTTAATATTAGTAAACCCAGGCCCAAAATCCAAATTGAGCTAGGATTAATTTTAAACACCCAAAATCTTTTATAAAAGCCTATTTAAAAGCCTTTTTAGTAAATAACAACCTTTTTAATAACCAAAACTTTTCTAAAATATATAAATATTAACTACTAAAAATACGGAGTATTACAGAACCATCTTACACTAACTTTGAGATTAACCATACACACTGTGGAAACAACCACTAACCTTTGAACTAGGGGGAAGGGGAAAGGGAAGCCCAAGGATTGGGGGAAGGGGAAGGGGATGCCCGAGAAACAAAAAAAAACCAACACAAGGGAACTAAACTAAAGAACTCGAACAGGGGATGGTGACATGACAACTGAAGAACTCGAATGGAGCTCGACACAACTAAGGGAGGGGAAGGGGAAAGGGAAGCCTGACACAACTAGGGGGGAGGAGGAGGGGGAAGCCCGACGCATAACAGGGGGGAAAGGGGATGGGGAAGCCCACGAAACTGCAGGGGATGGGGAAGAAACTGACGACGGTGGTGAAAACCAGCGACACAACACAAAACTAAAACCACAAAACCGACGAGCGAAAATGAAGAGGAGTAGGGTTGTCACCACTACGGTGGAAGAATGACGCGGCGACGGTGGTGAGAAAACCAGCGACACAAAACGAAACTAGAACTACAAAAGTGAAAAGCGAAAACAGAGAGATAGAGGGATCGACTGCCGGCGTGAGGAGCCCGAGGTGGCTCACACGGCAGTCGAGCCCGTTAGGGTGAAGATTTCGGCGGGGGTGTTTTTAGGGTTTGGAGGCAGAGAGAAACTGTGGGCACGTTTTGAAGTATGCGTAAAATTAGTTAATGCTTAGTTTTCAATGAAAAGAAGGTAAAAAGAAGTAAATGTAGTGATGACTGGTGACTGATGGATGACATTGAAGAACGAGTGACATTCATTCATGGTGGTTAAAGATTTAGCTACGTTTTTGTTTTACTTTGACATACTCAAAAGTCTTCTTTATTCTTAAGAGAACCTCCTAGCCGAACCATTCTTATATTAGGACCGTCAAGCCTTCTCGAATGAGTTCTACTATAGAAGCTTTCAACGTAGACCCGGGGACAGTCTTTCACTCATTGAGAAGTGAAAACCTGTGACTAAGGGTGCTTATCGGTCGATCCGAGCTTGAATTCTTGTTAGCTAGGTCGGCAGCTTTCATCAAGCGTTGACCGAGCCGTTATCAAACTGTTCACAAATAAGTTTGACCTATTGTTAGTTTATTCGTCTTCTTTATATTTTCTTTTTTGAATATTATTGTTTTTTTGAGTTTATGACTAGCTAGGTCGGCTTTCATCATTGGCCAGGGCCGTTTTAAAAAACCTAAAAAAATAAGTTTGACCTATTGTTAGTTTATTCGTCTTCTTTATATTTTCTTTTTTAAATATTATTGTTTTTTTGAGTTTATGACTTTATTCTTGAATTTATTATTGTATAATATCTAGAATAAACATAATTGTGTATACATACATAATACATTATATTCGTATATAAAAAAAGTAACCAAGCCGGTTCACGAGCTTTACGAGACGACCTTGTCATAACTCAGCTTGGCTCTTTAAGGTCTCGAGCCGGGCCACAACAAGTCGAGTTTTCACCAAGTCGATCAGCTTGAACTGTTTATGAACAAGTCAAACTCGTTATCACCCCTATCTGTGGCTATAGATCGTCCTGAAGACGGGAGCGATGGGAAGAAGTGGCATCTAAAGTGTTGCCGACTTAACACTTAATCAAATCAGAAGTCAGAACCTAGTTCTCCTCCCGTCCTAATTTGATAGTAGTTTTTTTTTTTTTTTTTTTTTACCAATTAGTCATATATGCAAACATATTTAGCTCCTGTTCTTTTGGAATTAATTCAATTCAATTTAGTTAATTTCCTCTCACAGTTGTGTCAAAAAAAAAATTCCTCTCACAGTTTCACTTCAGTTCAATTCAATTTATTTAATTTTAGTCGAAAAGAATATGTTCTGAGTACATAAAATGTTGCATTAGTCATAATGTTTTATGTTTCTTTGAAATTTCAACTTTTTTTTTATAATTAATAATAAATTATAGTTGACAAGCCAAAAACTCTAACTATTGTGATTAGATTGAGATAAAGGTCATACTTAGTTTCAGATTCTCTACCCACAAGACAAATTGGATCATAGTGAATATAATGCTCTTCTCGCCCAATTTGATTCGATTTTTAATAGTCTTGTGTGATAAAGTTTGAATTGAAATAATATACTTCCTCCGTTTTGTTTTGAATGAAACATAGGGCCTTGGCACAGGGACTTAGGAGAAGAGAGATATAGAGAGAAAGAAAAAGAGGGACCCATGTGATGAATAGAGGGATAAAGAGAAATAAGTACCAACTAATATAGTAACGTTTCATTTATTTTGGAACGGCTAAAATGGTAAGTATTTTATTTATTAGGAAAATTTGCCAAAAAAACCTTTTAAAAGTTCAATTTTGCGAAAAAAAAACCTTTTAAAGTATTCTTTGCAAAAAGAAACCACAAACTTAATTTTTCTTGCAAGGTGAAACCTATTCCCATTTTCCGGTGTAGATTTTGAGATGCATAGGGGTGGTGCTGCAGATAATGGAATTAGGGGGTTAAAAGAAGATAGGAGGGTCAACGTCGGAATCGAGAAAAACCACAGCGGAAAATGGGTATAGGTTTTATCTTGCAAGAAAATTTAAGTTTGTTTTCTTTTTGCAAAGAATGCTTTAAAAGTTTTTTTTTTCGCAAAATTGAACTTTTAAAAAGTTTTTTTTAAACAAATTTTCCTTTTTATTATAGAACGGAGAAAGTAATAGTTTTTTCTTGATTTGTAAATCTATTGTCTAGTAGTCATACTCAACACTAACTTTGTTATATACACACAAAAATTTGGCGAAAAGAGCATTGATATCAAAGTAACCTAATTAAGGAACCATTTAAGACCCACGACCCGCTACTCTTAGTAGGTCTCGGTAAGACTCTTAACTATTTAGACCCAGTATGTTTGGGGCAGGTCTAGGTCCACTTTAAAAAATCCGATTCTAGTTTTATTGAATCTCATATTAGACACATTGTCAATTTGTCATATCTATTGAAGAGTAATATCACCCCTAAGAAAAAAAATTCAACTGTAGTATGCAATTTCTATATTTTTTTTTTCTGGAAATTATGGATATGGATTTATTGAAATTAATTACCATTTATTTGTTTCTAATCTAAAATTTCGGTAATCTCCTTTTTTATATATATAAAAAAATTCGAAATTTTACTGAGTTATTTTTAAGGAGCTTTTTCTCCAAGTCATCTCTTCCCATTGTCCACAGTCCACAGTCCACAGTCCACAACCAAAATTTCCATCTCCCAACTACTCGCCTACTCCTCTCTTGGTTTTCAGTACTGGGTTTAAGAAAGGGTTTAACTTTTCATACTAAAATTCTTTATATATATATAAAAAAAAAAAAATCAACCATGGGAGCTAATTCATCATCATCATCTCAAAACCCTAACTCTCAAAACCTCCCTGAACCCACAACACCCACTTCTTTCGCTGCTTCATACATGTCTTCACCTTCACCAAATCCACAAAACCCAGATCCCAAAACCAACGAAAATCAAAACCCAGATCCCAAAATCCCAGAAAATCAAAACCCAGAAATCTCAAATCAACCCAGCAACCCAGATGAAAAGGGTCAAATCAACGATGAGGAGAAAGAAAATGGCGGCGAAGAAGAAGAGGAGGAAGGCGAGTGTGGATTCTGCTTGTTCATGAAAGGTGGAGGTTGCAAGGATGCATTTATAGCTTGGGAGGAGTGTGTAGAAGCATCAGAGAAAAATAATGAAGATATTGTTGAGAAATGTTTTGAAGTTACTGGAAATTTGAAGAAATGTATGGAAGCTCATTCAGAGTATTATGAACCAATTCTAAGGGCAGAAAAAGCGGCTGAGGAAGAGGTTAAGCAAGAGATGGAGCGCGAGAATGACCAGCAAAATTCTGGTTCAGAGGAAATTGAGCAAAAAGCAGAGATTGAAGTTCAAAAAGAGGGTTAGTTTAAGGGTTTTTGCTAATTTTTTTAAAGCCAAAATTGGGTTTTTTTGGTTGTCAAATTGTTATACAGAAAACTGATTAGTAGCTCTAAAGATTGGATATTTCTGTTTTTGGGTTTAGGTGTAGGAAGCAATTCCTGTAATTGAGATAATTCAGGCAAATTTTGGGATATTTGAGTGTTATAGAATCATGTGGCATCAAGATTTTCTACTTGGTAGAGATTAATTTGCTGATAATCAATAAGCAGATATTGATTTTGTCCTGGGACAAATTATATACATTGTTATGTCTAGTTTCTGTGGTTAGTCATGGAATTTTAACT
Source organism: Beta lomatogona (assembly GCA_947646795.1). NCBI lineage: Eukaryota > Viridiplantae > Streptophyta > Magnoliopsida > Caryophyllales > Amaranthaceae > Beta > Beta lomatogona. The sequence goes on from CANSNZ010000259.1 coordinate 675,656, forward strand.
CAAAATATTTACATGATTGATTTGTGTTGTTTCTGACTTGTGTAGTTGTGTTAAGTTTGGGAGCTGTGTACATGTATGCAATAGGTTTTGCTTATTGGATTATTTGATGATGCAACTTGAAGCCTTTGATATGGCTATGTTCATGTTTGGTTTTTCAATTAACTTTAATCAATTAACCTTCAGACTGAAAGCAGTTTATAGAATAAGCCTTCAATCAACCAACCTTCACGTATTGATTGAAGTTCTATTATTAGAGTTGAGGCCTTCAAATAACTAAGTTGCACTAGTTAATTGATGTGATATTATTAGAGTCGACGCCGTCAATCAATCGACCGTCTCTTACTGTAGAAGAAAATTATAGTACTCCCTCCGTAACACATTACTTGCAACAATTGGACTATGGGGATTTCCTAGGCAAAATTTGGTAAGTATGGGTAAAGGAGATTAATTATGAAAAAGTAGGAGAGAGAAATCACATGGGTTGAGGAAAGAAAAAGTAGGAGAGAGAAATCACATGGGTTAAGGAGATTAATTATGAAAAAGTAGGAGAGAGAAATCACATGGGTGAGGCATTTTACATGCTAAATTTTGCCATATATGGAAAGTTTCAAATTATTGCAAGTAATATGTTACACCCATTTTTTGGCAAATGTTGCGAGTAATGTGTTACGGAGGGGGTAGAAGACTTTCACTTTAATCTCTTAGTGAGTAGCATTGGTGCCTCTTTGAATGTCCTAGTCTAGTGTGACTCCATCTGCTTTAGGAATCTGGTGTTGTCTCTCCTGCCTTAAACAATAACCAAACTAAATACTTCCTCCGTTTCAAATTACTCGCTACACTGTCCATATAGGGAAGTTTCGTATTACTTGCTACACTTCCTTTTTGGGCAATAAACTCTCTTTATCTCTCTCCTCTCACATGGGTCTCTTTTCTTTTTACTCTCTACCTCTCTCTTCTCCAAAAATTGCCTAGGAGTCCGTGAATTGAGAAGTGTAGCAAGTAAAATGAAACGGAGGAAGTAATAGACTTGTTTATCAGTTTGCTTGTTGCAGTTGGTTCTCTGTAAACTGATAAATATATGGAATACTGAGATTTATTGATGGCGGCTTGTAAGAAGTTGTATACATCTGCTGCTTATCAAATTTTTGCGCCTTCTTCTTTTAATGATGGATGCCCTTGGTTATTAATGAGTTGGTCTCTTGAATAAGCGATCTAAAGCGCACTGAATTTGTGATAGTAAACCACTCAATACAGAGTGGCTGATAATCCACTTTCTCATATTCTGCATCCATACACTACTATGGAGGTGTCATCAATGTATATTCTTGGGAAAGATTGGCGGTTTCATGTTGAGATGGAAAATTTTCTTGCTGAGGTTGCAAGTGATTTCAATTGATGGATTAAGACGAGTTCAACATTTTAGCTGTGCTATGTTTCCGATATGCCAGTTAGAGTTAATGCTAGACGCAACCTATTATTAGTTCTAGACCACCTAGTCAAGCTTAGAGTTCAGACGAGAGTTCTTTCTAAAACCCTTGTGGAAGAGCTGCAGGCAAAGAATTGATCATTGCTTAGTCTATCATTTGGATTTATCCCATATGTCTGGTACACAGATTATTTGAATTTGCATCTTCCAAGAAATATAATCAAAACCCTTTAGATGTTTCCATAATATTGGCTATGTTATTTAGAGTAATTGTTTTCAGTTTTAGGAAATCCTGGTTATTCTTTTTCCTTGCACTCTCAACTGTCCTGTTGATTATCGGTGGATCGGCGGCCAAAAGATGTGATGGAATTAGTTGGAGAAGATGAAAAGAAATTTAGGTGGTGGTTCTCAATATTGAATAGAATTAGAAGGAAGTTGTAGAATTGAAAGTGGTGCTGGGAGCTGGGAAGGGAAGATATGCAGCAAAAAAAGGATATAAACTATATAAACTACAGCAAGAAACAGAGCCTTCTTTGTTTTTTGGGAGAATGCAGATTACTCTAGGAAAGTCGTGTTTTCGCTCCCTTAACCAGCAAGTTCTACAAGTACAATGGTGAAGATATGTATCATAGGTTCTATACTTGACCTTTTCTTTTGGCAAAACTGGCAAAATATTGCTCCCTCAGTCAACCTCACAATTTACCCTCTACAGCTTTTACAACAACTTCAATACTATTTCAAGTTTTTAACCATTCCATGTAAACCCCTGTGAGGTTTAGTGAAAATCTAAATTGTGAGGTCTCACAATAATAATGAGGAAAAAATTCTCTGAATGAAACAAATGTTGCGTGCTTAAGAGATAATAACACAAATTTTTATCTATAAAAATCACACGAATCTGAAAATGTCTATAATGTGGAATGGGCAATAACCAATTGGGCCCCTAACGAAAATAGACGCCTCACAAGTTCCATACAGATTACTTCTCAATTCTATTTCTTTCTACCGTCATCTTTCAACCAAATCAGATTCATAAGTTTCCTTCATATGGCTGCATTGACTAGCAATATTAGAACTGGACTATGAAGGAATAAAACAAAGTAGTTTAACAAGAGAATGGTGAATAGCTACAGATAAGCTGAGTTTTAGCATGTGCTCGAACCAAGCTTGATAAGGACTATAGGTGTTCGAGCATGGCTTTAGCTCAAACAAGCTTTTAATTTTCTTGTTCGTTTTGATAGTGAAGCATATCACTTGTTGGAGTTCGATGCGTTCCTCATATCACTTGTTCAAGTCCGAACCTAATTTTAACTAATCCAAGTTCGAATAGAAATTGGTGAGATATAGTGTTTGTTAATTCCTATCTGTTGCCATTCCTAATATTGATTAAGCCTCCACCTCGATGACAAAATTCCCACGCTCAAGCACCTTCACTCAGTAAGATTAGAACCCTTGACCTTTACCAAGCGAGCCAAACCTTCTTTTATAGATATCTATAGTTTTGAACTATGACAGAACTGTTGAATGATACGTATCAATTATGCTATTATATTTGGTTTAATACATATATATAACTAATCAACTCATGAATACACCAAGCATAACAACTAATCTTCCACATTGATATCCCATTGCTGGTCTACAATCCTACACATGATCCATGTTGGAGATGGGATACCATAGCATCTATTCGTTCACAATTTCACGCCAGTGATTTTTTTGCAAGTAAGCCAATATAAACTATGAACTGCGAACTGGTCTTGCGCGGTCCATCATTGCATTTTGAACTATCAACGAAGAATAACTATACCTCCCCTATCCAAGGTATTCTCTCTCCTTGAGCTCCGCACAATCCTAGATCCTTAAGCCTCCTCTCTTGGTAGTATTCATAAACACCCAATTCCATCTCTCTTTCTTTAAAAATTCCATCAATTTGCTGTAACACCTTCTTCTCTCCCAGTCTTATCCCTATAGCTATCTTGTGCCTTGGATTTAGATCGCCTTGTATCATCAACTTCTCATCCTACACCAAGTGCATATTGTCACACGAACAAATCGAGAAATCAATAAAAGAGAATAAAGAAAAAGAAGGATTAAGGATTGGATTTATCCAAACAGGAACAATCATGACTAACCTCTTCAATAGTGGTACTGTAACCAGAAAGAGCAGATTTACAAGCATCACGTATCACTTGGCAAACAAGCTCCTCATTGTCACGACTAACAGGATTCTCAAGGTGGTCCCATATGGAGTTCCTAAATATAGATTCCAAGAGAAAAGCATCGCCTCCACCAAGTGCCAGAAGTCTAAGATATGGGAGCATAGTTGCTGGAAGAGGCTGGTCTAGAACAATATCAAGATATGCAGTTTCCCTCATGCCATTTGACTCAGCTATGTCTAGCTTGTCCCCGAAAAAGGGGTCTGATTCGGGTATCTCTAGTGTGAGGGTGTATGTGTTGCGTTCTGACCTAGATTCTATGAACCCGTAATCCAAGGCTAATTCGGCATTGCTCTTGTTCAAATCATATTGGATCAAAACCTGTTCAAAAACATTTGAGTGGTTATGAATGATGAAGATGCACATGGAATGTTATTGATGTAAAAGCAAATCTTTCCATTTGACTATTGAATCCAGATTTTGAGAAACATGGGTTATCATATATTCATATAAGCAGTAGATACAATTACAATAGATAAGGTTAAAAATTAAGTATTATAGTAGTTCATTATTCAATCACACAAGGAAAGGCTACCTGTTCACCAGCCTTCACTCTGGTGGGATTCCTCAGTGAGAATAGGAGATCTCTAGAGAACAGACCGGCTCCTCTGACTTCCCAAGCATAGTCCTGTGTTGTTAAATCAGGACTGTGATTGATCTGTTGCACCCATTTTTACATGTTAGATCGAAGAAAACCTCCCAACTAAAAGTTACAACTGACATTTAGCATAAGTTACAGACATTGTAAAGATGCACATATCAGCCATTAGTCAGAACGAAGAGCTAAATATAGTAATTATTATCAAACTATGCAACTCAGGGAGATCAAAAGAGAGAATTTACCAAATCAGCCAAGGGGATTAGAACAAGACTTTGGCCCTCAAGGCGAGTGAATGCTCTTGATCTTAGGATTCCAAATGCCCAAAAGAAGTCTTTGAGTGTTATATCAAAAGGGAATAGTCTCTTGTGAGGGACTATTACTTCTTCCTCCAGTTTCGTGAATTCAGTTGCTACTAAGTCTTTCACACCCAGTGTTGTGTTCAGCAGCTGGCTACCTGTAAACATGTACCAACAACATTAAGATTGGCAAACTAGAAACTGTCCCAACTCCCAAACGAAAACGAAACCTTTCACTATCTTAATACTATTTTGATTGTTTTACGAGGTAAAATGGGTGAAATATTAGCTCAAAGAACATACTTTCATAAATACATCTCAAATTCATAGTCTAGAGAAGCATATGATATAAAAATTTAACTTTAGCTCATAAACGCAACTAAAGTACTTGTACATGACTGATGTGATTGACATATTAGCCTAACGCAAACTACATCTCTCCTATCCCCTAAGTCCGAGTAACAGCAAACACAATGAAGCGCCGAGAAAACTCTCATGCTGTTTGAGAAGCTTAATATCTATGCCCCCAAACCCAGTGGTCGAAGAGAGGGTCCCAAGAATCATGAATTAGTGTATCTAATAACTATCAATACTAGAAAATCAATGATTTGAACCAAAATCTGTTCAAGAGTCTCCATGATCTCATTTTTCAGGTCAAATTGTACATACAATTTGCAAACTTGGCATTATACTTGGTTTGATTGAACTAAATAGCTAACACATTGGTACAAAAAAGTACAATGTCAATGAAACAAAGCCACAGTTACAAGAATCTATATAACAAGCTTCCTTCTTGAAATTATAATACCCATTTGCCTCATTTTCCCATTGATAGTTTCTATTCAAAATGAACCTCATTGCAAGTGGCTAAACATGATGCTATCGGAAGGTGGTAAGCATTTTAAGTTAGAATTCCATACACCAAAAGGATGACTTGAAATTACAATTGTAACACAGATGATACTCCTCCATTGGTATTATAATTCTACCATGACAGCGAAATCAAATTAGTAATGTAACAACTAAATCCGGGTGGGACAGTCAACATTCAACAATACGCACTTACATAAATGTAACACATTGACTTTCACGACCTCTACTGCATATCTTTGACCATTAATATCTATAATTATGCAAGTATGTAACCCACATCACAATATACCTATTAGTAAAGGATAATGAAGTCAAATTTGAAACTGTGTAAAGTTTGACCACAAAAATCGAACTGTAGTTTTTTATGTTATCTGTACATGGAGGGAGTAACTAAATAGACATAACATAATTACAAGCAACTATTGAGTAGAAAAACTAAACTAACCTTGAAGCTCAGAGAGTTCCTCTTCTGACCTGCTCTGAAAAGCAACAACCAAAATTTCATTTAGCTAACCAACATAATAGTGAAATACCCATGTAAAAACTAAAAAAACCCACCAAATTAAAGCAGCAAAACAACAAACAAAATCAATCCCAGAAATCAAAATCAATCAAATTGACCAAAAAACATACCAATAAATAGTTGAATTTGTAGAATCAGGCAATATATCAATATAAGGCTTCCAAGATGAAGCATCACCCAATTTTTTCTCTCTCATCAAAAACAAAGCAACAGACACCCAAGGTTTAAGCCCACTACAAACAGACCCAATTTCTGAAGCTGCTACTGTATCTGGATATATCCAAAACTTTCTGGGTACCTCCAAAACGACCTCGTTTCTGGCTATATCTTTTTGGGCTACTAATCCTAGGCCTTCTGGAACAATGCCTGGCTTTACTGGGCTTTTTGGTGAGACTATGCCTTTGTCGGTGAGCCAGGCCCATAAAGTTTGGACTTCTTTCGATGGGCCGGGCTCCGGTGGCCGGAAACATCTGATAGAAAGAGGATTTCTGGGAGTAGATGAGGTTGTAAAATGGGGTCTTTGGGTTTTGGAAGAGGCGAGGAAAGCATAATTTAATGACGAACTTAGAGTGAACAAAGTTGCCATTTTTGCTTATACTCACCTTGGATTTTGGAAAGAGAAACTCACAATCTAGAGGTTCTTTTTAGTAGATGAGTTGATGGCTCGTGCTAAGACATTAGACATCTACTATACGATTGGTCTAAAGGGGATGTCTTGTCTTAAGGAGATTTCCCCATCCAAAAGGGGCTAGACTTGTGTTTGGATCCTCTAGAGTTCTAATATAACTCTACAAATTATAGGAGTTTGAGTAATATCAATCATTGAATAAAAAATCAATGGCTCATATATTCTCTTTTTAAAATCCACCCCCTAATTTTTCCCTTCCTGCGCCCCACTAATATGGCCTCGATTTTAAAATGTATGGTTTAGATATAACGCTACCTTGTAGAGTTTCACTAAAACTCTAGAGGATCCAGACTCGCTAGACTCTAACTTGTTAATTTGGATCGAGTTGCTATACGAGAGATTAATTAGAGTTCATAAGGACCTTTCATCTTACCAACCTACATAACATAGTCCTCTGACCTCTCTCTTTATTGGTGGAAGAAGGATCCTAATGATCAGACTCTAGCGCTCTCAATATTTGAAAGTGTCAAATGATCAACTCAACCAAAAGCTTAAGCTGAAGATTAGAGTCCCAGGAATAATTTTATACTCTATCACTCCCCCTCACGCGAGAATATATTGGGCTTGAAGTGTGGATGCAGCACAGGCTTCCCTCATACTTGACGCAAAATATTTCACTTATAAAAGAGGGGTGGATGAGATATGAACTCCACCAAAAGCTTAAACTAATGATTAGAGTCACATGAATAGTTTTATAATCTATCAGAAAGTAGAGGGGAAAGTAAAAGGGACCATCATCCCCAAAATCTTACAAAGTGAGGCAAACATTGTTTGGCGCCTTCGTCCGTCCATCTTGTCTCAGTTACTCAAAGTATATACTACTATTTTGGTCAATCTCCAAATGATTTTTATATTATTATTTTGAATGGAATTTCCACCTTACTTAATACACTCATCTATATGATGCGGGACAGTCTACTGAATATTCCCACCTTTTAGCAGTCTTTTCATAATAATAGCACCTTTTAGCGGTCTTCTCATAATAATCCCTCATTAACTTAATTTCAGAATAATCCTATCTTTATTCTCCATCTTCTCAAAATGAGCCTTTTACATGTTTCTGAAATTGGTAACTTGTTTTAGGAGGCGACTTACCACGTGTCACCTTGTGATTGGTTTTTTTTTAATTTTTTAAAAAATAAAGAGAATAAACCCCCTCTCACCCCTTTCTCTTTCTCTCTCACCACTCACCAGTCATCACCACCATTTCCTCTCCACATTACCAGTTACCACGCCACCATCTCCCCTGCCCAAAACGTCACCACCACCACAATTACTATCACCATCACCAACATTAGCACCACGAAAATCACGAAAATAAGGAAGCAACATCCCCACCACCGCAAGCAAGCAAGCAACCTACCACCACCATTAAAACCACCCAAAAATCACGCCACCACCTCCACCAAAAATCACGCCACATTACCATGCCACTATCTCCTCTCCTTATCACTCCATCATTGCCACCATCTCATCTCCACTGTACCATCCACCCATCTCTTCCAAGCTTTCTTTTCTTTTCTTTTTTCTTTTCCCCGACATCCCACTATTGCTTGTTGCCTGTTTGTTTGATGGTGCTGGTGGTTCAGCTGGTCGCGTGGTGGTGATGGTTTGGACGGTTCAGCTGAATGAAGGAGGAGATAAGTGAAGGTGAATAGAACCGGATGGTGATGGTGGCGTCGGCTTAAGAGGGGCTGTGGCAGACTGGCGATTGAGGATGGTGGGTCTTTATGGTGGTGTGGTGGGTCTTTACGGTTGGGATTTCTGATTAGTCGGGTGGGTTTCGGTTCGAGGAGGTGGGTGTCGAGGTGAGGTGGGGTTGGGTTTTGGTCCAGTTGGGGTGGGGTGGAAGGGGGTAGGATTTTGGGGTGGCAATGAAGGTGGGGTGGAGTTCGGTTCGGGTGGCCGTGGGAGGAGAGAAAAAGGGTGGTTGAGGGGACAAGTTTGGGAAATGGCGGTGGAGGGGCCTTGTTGGTGGCAGGGATGGGAGAAGATAGAGGGAAGCAATTTCTGACTAGTGGGGTGGGTTTCGGTTCGAGGTGGTGGGTGTCGAGGTGAGGTGGGGTTTCGGTCTGGTCACTAGTGGGGTGGGGGTCGGTGGAAGGGGGTAGGATTTCGGGGTGGTGATGAGGTGGTGCCAGTGGCGGTGATGCCATGAAACAAGGTTATGATGTGGGAGGACAGATTAAAGAGAAAAAAATAAAAATCTAACCTGTTAAACAAGTTGAAGGTAAAAAGACTCATTAAGTGAATGTAGGATTATTATGAGCAGACCACCAAACGGTGGGATTATTATGAGCAGACCACCAAAATGTGGGATAATTATTTTCCATTTGTCCTTGTTTTTATATATTTCTTATTCCCGAATAATTGGTTTAGAGGGGAAAATAGACCCAAAGAATTTTTTTACACCGATTCAAGTTGAACTCAAATCAAAGTGAACTGTCATCCTTAGAATCTTTTTTCTTACATTTAAATGAGGTGAATAGTGCAATTGTCAGAGTGTAACATATATTTTGTTATGAAGGAAGTAGTTAGTTTTTATGATATAATTAATTTTCTCTATTATAGTCAGTTTTTGTTTAATATAGTAAGTTTTTGTTCACAATAAATTATTATAAAACAGCTTCATTTAAAACTTCTTGTGTAAACCTCTTAGCCTATATGATATAAACTTCATGTATAATATAGTTAGTTTTTTATGATATAATCAGTTTTCTTTATTATAGTCAATTTTTATATAATATAATCAGTTTTAGTTCACAATAAATTATTGTGAAACAGCTCCATCCAAAACTTGTTGCGTAAACCTTTTAGCCTATATCATTTCTTTTCTTTCCTACTAATTTTGAGGACCTACAAATACAATGCTACACTTTTTAGCTAAATTATTTAGCTTTTTTTTTTTTTTAGGGGAAGCTAAATTATTTAGCTTAAAGCATTCTTTATGTGAGAATGATCATAAAAGAAAACCGTATCTTAACCGGGATTGATTTTTAATTGTTGATGCTTCTTTCTCCTCCATAGCCAGTAATCAGTATGATCATCGTTTATGCACAAGTTCAGTAGACAAATTTATTCCAAGCAAAGAATTACATTCCATAATTCATATCAACTATCGTGGAATATGATTCAGGCGAAAAATGAATTACACTATACAAGTTAGGGATAAAAGGAAAAAAGAAGACATCGAAAACTCTACTGCTGTGCTAGAACCTAGGGAAGGGGGTAGAGGAGGGGGGGGACAAAGAGAATCAAACTGCTTCTTTTGCAGAATGAATCAGTTTATACCTACTTATAACTCTTCATGACAATCTCTCCTATTCACTTGGCAGAAATGTGCCAAATCAAACACACCATCAGACTGACGTATCCTACTGGAACAACCTCCTATTTTCCGGCTCGATAAAAGACTATATCTACTTTGAGCAAAGACTGTGGGAGCACAAAGTCTCACGACTAACTTGCAGAGTGTTCCTCCTCTTCAACTTCCCCTGAGCGCTCACAAAACCATCATTCATGGCCAAGCAAACCTTTGAGGATAATAGACCATAAGCTTTTAACAAGTTAATCACTTGAAAATAATACACTCATAAATTAGCTCAAACTTGTTGATTAAGCTACGCACACTTGAGAACAAAATTGTAAATCTCAATGTAGAACACTGGTGTTACTGGCTGGTATTAAGTCGCTGCAATTAGGATCTTCACAAAGGCATTCTTGGGGATTGGCATAAAAGTAATCTTCCTCTTTTGGTCTATCAGGAATAACTTTCCTGAGAATGGGTTGTCCTAATCTGTTTAAATGCACATCCTTAACACCAGCAGCAAAATTATCCCATGGAAGTGTCCCATTCTGTTGTAAATCTACCAATTCAACAAGCTTTTTCCGATCCAATAAAATGGTTTTCTTGAAACCAAGATACCTGAAAATAGATTTGAGGAATCAGCATCATTATTTCAGATCTTAATGTGAAATAGCTCTTCCTATTATCTGTCTGAGAAGTCTAGAGGAGATACTGCTACTTCTGTTCAGAAAACTTCATAGTAAATTTGAATCCAACAAGTAAGAAAGGATACCTGCGATGACCTTCAACTAGCCTCGCCATGTTCCCATCATATGTAGGAATAAATGTATTACTGGCAACTGAAACCAAAAAATCTAACGCTGCCATTTGAGAAGAATGATTCCGGAATTGCCGTAAATCATCTGGATTAAGCAGCATATCCTTCTTAATCTGTAATCATTTATGGTGTATATGAATATTGCCCACAAAATCATTGACGCGGCAAAAACAAAACCAAACTGTTGATTTACGTCATGCCAATTGGTAATTGTGCCTAAAACACAAATAATACATCCTTAAAGTTCTCAATTCTATTCATTTAAACAAGAAATGTTAATTCTCAGCATTTCCTAGATATGCAACCAAGAGCTATACAATAGTAACACTCTTCACAGACAAGAGAATATATCTATAGCACTATAAGGGAAGTCATAACTGTTAAGCTGCCAATTTGTTAGTTCATAATGACAAGTCCAGTTGCTTAAACTTTCAAAGCAAGCAACAGCTCCATGCATCCACAGATCAATTAAAACAATCTATCTCACTCACTAAGTAGTTCTAAAGCCCTATCACAAATCACGAAATTGCACCCCCATTGATCAGTGATCCCTTCTACCAACCCAAATAAACAACACAACCCAACAAAAGATCCTTGAAATATTTGTTTCTCTATAATTCCACCATATTTCTGGATAATGATCACATTTTATTTATAACACATACACCAACTACCAGATAGCCATGAAATCACAATATAAGTAGCAGTCTGCCAAATCAGATTTTTTTTTTTGAAGGGTCTGCCAAATCAGATAAGGTAGTAGATAGCTGCAGAGGTAATATCACAATAGAAGACAACAAACTTTTATCACTTACTGTGTTGGGGAATGCAGCCCTTAACGCTGCTAGTCTTCTTTCACTACCATAAATTTCTCCAGAGGCAATATATATCTGGGTGTCCTTATCAAAACCCAAGGCCTGTAGAATTAAAGTCGTTTCCTCGGGTGTAAGAGGACATAAACCTTGGGACCTCTTCTCCTCAGAATTGATCTCCTTATCCCTCCACCATGGGTATGCATACCTAGATAAAAAGGTAGATGCAACAAATGCTACATAAATTTCTATGTTCAGAAGTATCGGATAAGATAAGGGAATTCAAAGAATATAACTAGTGCAGTTGAATGACAACAACTTTTTTAAAACCAGGACAGATACCCACAAGACCAATAGAAGTTTCGTTCCAGAGAAGAAAACATATGAGAACAAAATGTCCTGATAAACAGTCCAGAAAAAAATTCAATGGAACAAGTACACAACTATTAGGTAGTGGACATAATTGTCACCTACCAAGCTTCAAAACTAGGCATGAACTCTATAGGAATTTCCTACAATAGCTTTCAGAGTAATTTAGTATTTTGACTAAATTAAAGGACTACTATTTGGGTAGTGTTTAGCAAATACTACAAAATTTAACTTCTATGACACTGCATTTTTTATACAACAGACAGATTGTGCTAGATATATACTGACAGTAAAAGCTAAAATTTCCAAACAAACCCTGTTTCTACGGAGAACAATTGCACGCCATACAAGTAGAAGCTAGGAGGAAAACTAAAAAATTAGGTTTCAAATGAGTGCACACTCTTCCTTTTGCACTCCTCAATAATGACATTCTAAAGTTATGAGCCTGGTACTCTTTGCAGACTTGCAATTGATAGTGCAAGTCTTGTACTGGCCTACAGTATAATCAATGTCCAAATAAAAGCCTTTTTAGACATACAAGTACATCTTTCATGATTGCTAAAATGTCACATTCACACCTAATACTATAGTGATCCTTGTAATCAAGCCACATGGATACAATATCCTAACTCCAACTGGAAACCTTTAAACATAATATATGCACCAGCTCCAATATACTGAGTTCCTGACTCAAGACAATTGCTAACAACTTAAAACTCGTATATAAGATGATTAAAAACCACATTCTTATGCTTCTATATCCTTTCACCATAATCTCTAAATATAGCTTTCACTCACAGCATATCCCATAGTTAAAAGGCAAGCATTCTCAACAAACAAAGAAATCATGTTAGAAAGTAAGCAAACCAACCTCATCTGCTTGAGATCCTCAGCTTCCTCCTTGGAGCAGCCATAGTTACAACCTGAGAAAGCCAGCATGTCCATCTCATATCTCAGATGCAAAGCAACGAAAGGCCCCTTTGCTTGAAGTAGGCGGATCAATTTTTGACCCAGAGCCTTTATTTGAGGAGTGAATTGCAGGGCCTGAAAATTGACACGGCACCTGAGTCTCTGAAATTCAAAAGGAAGTCCATTGTTCGCTAAACGCGCATCTGTTTTGTTAAAATGTATGACTTCATGCTTCTCAAAAAGAGGCAGAACCTGCATAATGCCCATCAGGCAAGGAGAATGTGTTAGGAAAAAAGTTTTTAAGAACAAGTAGAAAAGGTCAACTACTTGACAGGCCACCACCTTTGACCAGTTTGTATCAAGTCATCATAAGGGCCATTAACGGCGAGGCCAGGGTCAGCAAAAAAAAGCTTCAACCAGCATAACATATTTTCAGATTAGGTGTTCATTTTAAATTGATGCGATTAGAACCTTCAACATTTCCCCTTTCTGGAATTTCAACAGTCAAATGATGTATCCACAATCCACATCATAAAGTTAAACTAATTTTGTGTTGAGAGTTAGGAATTGCGAATATGACTAAACAATTCCCCTTCACAGTGACAGACTAATGTTCATACTAGCTTAAGGAACATCAGAAACATCCTCTTTCCTCATGAGCTGCCAGCTTAGATACAACTTTGAACAAATTAATCACCCTAAAGGTCAAGACCTTACTCGAGAAAGGAACCATATTAAGTTTTTTTGTTCCATTAAAATGCTTACTTGCTTTTAGTGCTTGTCACTAACAATGGAAAAAGAGTGATGCATTTTTTTTAATTAATTAAAAAGAAGAGGAAGGAGGGAAATGGAACAAACTAATTTCATTCCCTTTTAATGAACCAAATCCTTCCACAGTCGAAAATTCAAAGAGATAACACAAGCCCACTTTTCACTCCCTCCCCTTCCTATTCCTCCCCCTTTCCTCTCTCTCATTCAACTCCCTTTCCCTTTACCATTGTTACACATACAAATCATAGAGCTAAGACAATATAGTGGCACAACTAATTATATTCATATCTTAACTAGCTTCACTATAGGCCGAGAAAAAGGGAAATATCATAAAAGGTGTTAAAGTTGTTGAAGAAGTCCTCTAGAAAGACCAGCAGCATGCATCTTTATGGTCCCAAAAGAACTATCTCGTCCAAACAGAGTTCAATCAGTTAAAGACCCTGAAATCTACACTTCATTTCCAAACATAGGCACAAACAAACAGCAAGAAGACAATTCTCTGTAGTTAACCAATGAAACCTTACAGATTGACGATGACAAAGATAATCCTTATTCGTTAGAGTTGATAGAATTAAAATGATATCAGTCAGAGGTTCGGAAATTTCCATGTCACTCCTCAATCACAAGTTCATCACTACTTCTAGAATGTCAGATGCACCGCGTTAGCACTCAACTTCCCTCAAAAATAAACATGACTAACAGACAAGAAAACGAATGAGAAACGACTAGTATGTAACTGAATAAAACCATTAATACTGGAAAAGATCAACGAACACAAATATAGAAGCTTCATAAATACATGATTCAAAAATAAATCTAAAAAGCATTAGAACCAAATCACCACTATGCTCTAAGCACATAGAGCAACATTAAAAGGTTTGTCAGCTTTAAAAACTCAACATTCTTCCATCGGTAAACAATAGATTCTCAAAAAAATTGTCATCCCTCAAAATCTTTTACAATTACGTATACTTGCATAATAATTCACTACCAAGCTTTGGCAAACAAAATGATATATCAGGACATTCACTGCTACATATTCATTTTTATTTGGTTTCCATGTCAATAAAACAACAACAAAACCATATTAACTCCTATGTCATCCTTGTTTCTTTCCTTAGTTTCCGTAAATGTGAAATTGATCAAAGGAACAAACCTGTTCAATATAGTACTTTTCATTGGACCAGCTAATTGGTTGCATAACCAGCGGTTGGAATCCATACTTCCTATTATACCTCTTTGGTAGTCTCCTAATGATCCGGACCTCATCCCTTAAGGAATCAATGAAATGTTTCACATCAAAGATGTCCTCAAAGTTACTGCAACAAGAACCTAAAAGGATTAAAATTCCACGGAAGTCATGTCAATGAGAAAAGAAATAACACCTGCTGAAGCAAATATACCTTGTATCTGCCCAGAAAGATGTCTTATCAAGCTCTGGGACAACTAAAGTGAGGTTTAAGAACCGAGCAACTGTCACCATGTCACATATCTGAAATCCAAGACATGCTAAGATGACAACCTTTGATGTAAAAATGAATAAGCGCAACGAAAACTAAAACCAAGAAAAAAACAAACCGCAGCACGCATTTGATTCAAGCCTCCATTGGATGTTACTCTAAGAAATCCATTACTTGTGTAATTCCCTGCAACCAGTAAATAAAGAATCGATCACGGATCACCTAAATGAATCCTTTTAGCTTAGTAAAATCACTATTCCCTATATTAGACCAGAGACTAGGATACGCGAAGGAAAGAATACACGAATCATAAAGTAAGGAACAACTTATTACAAGATTATGAACAAAACCCAAAAACTATGTTACTCATACTCAGATTAAGCGTCTAATCGGATCCAGGAGTCGGAACTCGTTCCGTAGAAATATGTCAAGTTTTTGGTCTGAACTCTGAAACGAAGTATCCAAGTGCCATGTCGTGTTCGACATGTGACACCTGAGGTAAATGAAGGTGTCGAAGTAACAAAGCCCAAAAGGGGAACCTAAATCAAGATAAAACGGGCCTCTGGTATGCTGAACTATGATCAAAGTCACACCAGAAAACAATCATAAGATTGAGGGCAGCTTCGGTGACAGAGTGCAAATAGTTATATGTTCAACAGAATCACATAGCACACACACTCACACTCAAATGCTACTCCAGTAAATTCACTTAGGGAATGAAGAAAACATCCAACGCGCTATTCCTTTGATACGAGTGAGCCTTGGTGTTACATTTACTAATTCACAATAATGATAACTATTATTCTTCTAACTTTATTTTTCTTTAAATACGACTATAACTTTATTCATCCATGACTATAACGTTATAAAGTGTATTCAATCAGATCAACACGTCCTCACAACCTCCACAAACCCACTAATATGTAATAAAAAGGCTCCGATTCCTCAGTAGATAAAATTGCATGAGAAATTTCAACTCTATCTTTACCCAAAAACATCGGTTTGGGGAAGATCAACTGTCAACAAAATCCGAAGCCCTCCACAATCCCAACTATTGTCCGCCAAATGTAGTCAGCAACAAATTGAGATTATAACAACATCAAGCAAACTAAAGCAACTATCTAATTAAACAAACCACAGTGTTCTTCACCAAAAACCTTAGCATAAATTCCAACAAAATTTTTCAAGAACAGAAACATTAACTCACTTGGAGGAAGAAGAACTGGTGGAAGAGGAGAAATAATCGAAGGAACTGTAGAAATATGCGACAGTTTATATGAAAAATTAGCGAGAAAACTTGGACGCCATAACTCTTCAACGGCAACAAGCTGAACCAAGCAAGTCCACACCACAAAGGTTGAGCAAACCCTAATAAACCACACTTTTAACCTAGTTCTCTCAATCACTGTTGTTACCGGTATCTTCTCATACCTAACCTGCTGCAAACCGTCTGATCTAACCTCCATTTCTCTCTCTTCTTCCACCTCATCGCCGATTCATCGGAAGAAAGAAAAAAAACCGTAATATTTTGAAAAAATTCGACGAACGAAGAACACAATGTGAGCAATTTGCAGGTGTGAAATTGATGAATGCGGATGATGAAGAATTTGAAATTCGTGACAAGAATCGAAAACTCTAGGTTTTTACTCTGCAATGGCGTCGAAGATTTGTGATCGAATTTGAAACCCTAGAAAATGATGATGATGAAAGCAATGTGGATCGAAGAAGTGGAAATGTGAAATTGGAATGATAAGCGCAGAAATCATGAGAGAGAAGAGAGAGAGAGGAAGATAAGAAAATTCACGAGAAACAGAGAGGAGAGAGAGAAGGAGAGAGAGAGAGAGAGAGAGAGAGAGAGAGGAGGGAGAATTTAATGAATGTTGTACATCCATCTAAACGTTGATTCTTCTAGGAATTCTGTTTTTCATAAATTCTTCTTCCTTCCAATTCAAATTAAATTGGTCAAATTGTGATTTGTAAAGATAGAAATTGGTATACAATTTGTTAATGGGATGATGCAATGGGATTTATCTTTATGAAAATGTCAAACAAGAATTTGGACTGTGTTTTAGCATTAAGTTATTAATTTATAAACACATCTTAAGGTGAAGATCTTCAAAGGAGGATAAAAAGTCAAAGTATTATAAGATATGTCAATGTCATGCTACTAAGTTGGTATTAAAAATAAGGCCATGTTAAAGTATATTAAAAAACATTCAAGAGTTATATAAGGATAGAATTTAGGTCAAATTAGAGCTCACAAATCATATCCTGTTTTAACACCTTGTATACAACAACGTAAAATGCACTTGACTTTAATCACTCCAAATCACATAAGAAGTCATCCGATTATGAATTTGATTTTCATGTGATTCGGGTGACTGAAGCATATTTTAGACCGCTACACCCATATACAAGACTTATTGCCTACTTAGTCTTATTTTCTTTATCATTTTTATAACTTATTACTTCCACCATTTTTTTTTGTTTCAATTAAACTTTCTATAATCTTCAAGTCGCTTCTTTAATCAATAGAATTTTTAATTACAAATGTTTTAAAATTATAAAGTTGAGAGTTTAAAACCACGTCTAAAAGAATTAAAATTTACATGATGGTATATTCTTTACTTGATTTAATTTTAATTATAATATTGAATTTTTATCTAAATGTAAGGTACACTAGTATTTGTAGTGAAATTAAGTAGTAGTGTAAGGAAAACAATATATGATATTTGCCATATGTCATACTCTATTCCACATAAAATATGATCGTAAAGTATGAATTTATCTGATATACCGTTTATTTTTTGTGCTTCTTTTTCTCCAAAAATCATACATAACTTATACATTTTTTTTAATAAGGTAAGATGAAGTCCCTTGCAAGTAGGGGGAAATTGGGGAGGTGAGAGTTGATCCCAGGACCTTTGGGATCGGATGTGATGCCAACACCACTAGGCTATCATCTGCTGCTCTACATAACTTATACATACTACATACTTCTTTTAATACCAAACTTGCTTGGTGTAGTTGGTTGGGGATTCACCTTGTAACTTTAAGATCACAAGGTCAAATCCTTCCAACTGTGAAACTATGTGCAGGTTAGGGTCTAAACATGGTCCCTTTCCTTACCATAAAAAGATCTACATACGTCAAATGATCAAATAAAATGATTGCACATTGTAATCTCAATATATATATATATATATATATATATATATATATATATATATATATATATATATATATATATATATATATATATAATTCTCTGTCCTCATACATCTTCTAATCCTCAAACCCCAATGTGTACATACCTAAAGAACACTATATTACATTAAATAACTTCGGACATCACTCGGGGCTGAGCCAATAACTACTTTTTAGTATTGCATGGTGAAGTATAGAGGAGGGGTTGAGAAAAGATGGCCCTCGTTCACCATGAGATATAGTTAGATTTTTTTTATCTAATAGAGTGCAAATAGGTGGTCGCTTGGTTCATATATAAAGTCAAGTTTTTTTATGTAAACACTTTCTCAATGCTGCAAGAATTCGAAATTTCTAAGACGTTCCACTTTCCTCATTTTGCTATTTCTTTTGTCAATCAAACATCTCACCAGGTATTTTCAGCACAATACCAATATTTCCGCAAAAGAATAACTAAAAGGTAGTGTTATATTGGTTTATAGAAGTCTAATTTACTACTCCATTTCATCATTCATCTACGAGAACGCAGTCTCTCAACATAAAATTTCTCATTATATTGTGTACAAGCACAAAGTAGGATCCGTTATCAAAAAAAAAAAAGCACAAAGTAGGAGTGCAAGACAGCAAATAAAAATACCTTGATACGCAAATAAGTAAGCAACAATATCTCAAAAGAAAAGGCACTTTGATCGGGAACAGAAGAAGGGAAGAAAATTAAAAGAAAGGGCAGTTAGAAATGATGAAACGTAATTGTAAAGTGATGAGTAATTGAGTGTGTTGTCCCCAATGTGATAATTATAGGATTCATCATCAATATTAAAGGATTTTCCAAGTTAGAGTGGTACAGAAATTGAAAATATGAGTACTAGCAGAGTAGCAGGTAGGCCTTGTTTTATGACGGGATCGGCGCATCTAAACTTGCCATGAACATCGCGAATTCGCGTTTCGCGGCATTACGTGATTAGCCCATTAAATTTAAAGCCTCAATTAAATTAACTCTGCACTTTCGCTCACTTCTATGTCTTTCTTTTAGCATATCAATGGATCCAACAATCCATACAAGATTTTGTTGAACAACTCTTCCTTCATTTAGCTATATTCTATTTCTAGTCTCTTATTTTTAATGAGTTTATTGATTAAGGATTTAGAGTAATATAGAAGTATTATACATTAAATGACTTTTGGCATAAAGACAAATATGAAAAACTTGTTTAGAAAGAAAAAATGCATGATTTAGGAACTTTAACTTCAGTATGTGAAATATGTTTTTATATACAATCCTTTATTAAAAAGGAAATATAAGATATTAAGGTACTAAATAATAATATGACAGTTAATTATCTCCTATACTAAATCAATCAATATTGTCAAAGTTCTATTTGAAATAATTTAAAACCTAAACACTAAAGTGGCTGATTTTTCCCCTATCTAGTCTAAAAAAAAGTTATAAAAAGAAAGATATTCACAAAATTTCATAACTAAAATGAACTAACGACTAAAATGTTTGCGTTGAGGGTAAGTATCAGGGGATAATAAAAGTCAAACTAAGGAAAATTAAGAAGGTTAGAGGTGATGATAAAGAGGATGAAGTGGCGCTAAAGAACATAAACTAGTATTGGTAAGAAGAAAAAGGGAAGGAACTCAAGAAAAGGAGGAATTGTTACTTCATTATGGGGGTAATAGTTACCCACCACCCATCTCATTATGGGGGTAATTATTACCCTCATTTAGGGCGTAATAGCTCATTCCTTCCTCCCATCTCATCACAACACCACTATCTCTCCCCCCCCCTTCAAGTAATTACACTCATATTCCTTTTATTAAGGTGGTTTGACTTTTATTACTCCCCTAATTCATTACCCCAATCCTTGCCAGCCGCTAAAAAAAAGTTGAAACCAACAACTGAAAACAAATTAAATCACCAGAAATAATTACAATCTAAGACTCCATTACTACACTAATTTTACATTTCCTATGATAAAACCTAAAACAAGGTAAGATTAGAAAAGGGAGCAACCCCTTCCAAAAGAAAAAAAAAAGGGAGCAAAGACTCAAAGTCTAAGTTTGACACTTCTCGCACATAAGGCACTGAGACCTTGCAACTTGCAAGACACGTAAACTAATACTTGTCTATCTAACACCTAAATTCCTAAGATACTAACACCAAAGCTTCCTTGTAATGCGCAGCTAGAATTCTCATCAGTCATCACAATACAAAGTCAAAGAGCTGTTATATGCTCTTCACCAAAAACATGCTGCATGTTGCATGCCTCAATATCATTATATTAACATAACATCCCATAATAATACCTCACCATCAACGTTAATTTGTAAAATATTCCAAAACCCTAAATTAGAAAGACCAGTAAATATACATATACTTCTTCCATTCCTTATTGTCATTTAAGGTGATGTAGTGATGGTTTGTATATGGTTGATTGGTAGGGGAAGGGATGGAGGCGGCAAGCCCGCAATGATTACTTTTGATGTGATGAAAGCTCGAGAGGATATGTAATCTACACGAACTTATTTGATCGAACTTATTATACCCAATTGAGCCTGATTAACCCTATTTTCACCTGATTCGACTTGATGAACTATAATGATCCCTAAAACATATTTATTTAAGACGAGGACAACACACTGTAAGTAGGAAATTTGGGATAAATTTATTAATCAAAATGGAGAAAGGAATGAAAAAAAAAAGATAATTGCCAACTTCATTTGTTTTGGCAAATTATTAGGGATTCGATAATTTTGTTTTAATTGTTAAAAAGCTGAAAACTGAGAATTATAAAGGATAGCAAACAGCCAAACACAATTTCATTTCCCTTTCCACTAACCACTCAATCAAATGGCTCTTTTGTCTGTTCCAGAGAATCAATTAACATTCTTGGTGCCCTAGGAAGCTGACTATAGGAGGTTAGATATATAGGAGTATGACTGATCCAAAGTAACACTCACTAAACAGGGTTTAAACCACAAACTTAATATACGACTTACAATTCAAGAAATATATCATACAGTTGGTTGTTGATGGGATTCCATTGAACTAGCTTGATCTTGCTGACTCACGTCACACACAAGCGCGTCAAGATCTGGTCTCGTGTCAATCACTTCCAAGGATCCATTTGGAAATGCATCAGGATAAGTAGCATAGATCTTTGACTTCATACTCCTTAACTTCAGAAAAATGTAGTCAAGGTCCGTTTTCATTGATTTCAAGAGACGAGTGTTTTTTGAGAAGTCACCCATGACATCTGCATAGCAATTCTCTGAGTATTCATTGAAATATGAAAGAACCGCGTTGCTGTCCTGCAATCTTCCTAATATGAGGTGTTGCATCTGCTTGAGTGATTCTATAGAATCCGGGTTTATTAGAGTTTTGATTTCATGAGAGACCTCATTAGATGCAGTCCTAATCGCTTCCCGCTCAGATCCTTCCATCTTTAACTAGACGCAAGAGAGAGAGAGAAAAAGTCATTTACAGAGAAAACAGGCAGCTTCGAAGGATTCTTACAGCAAAATAACATCAATCTGTGACAAAATCAGATGCAAAAGCTAAATTCAAAGTCAGGTCAAGTAGCACTATATTTGTTTAGAGTATGGAATTTCTTGGTTAAATTGTTTTTAATCCCAAAACTGGGTGCCAGGTAAATCATCTTAGGTCAGCAAACAATAGCAATCTAACAACAAGAAATTATGGTCTAGCAAGGAACATTGCGGTGGTTAGCCCTGTTTCTTCCGGATTGCATTGCGATTTGACAACTCAATGACGTAAACATTGAACATATTTACAAGTTCAAGTTATTGACTGATAGAGCAAGGGATTACAATCAGCATTCAGCCAATCTTCTATATTACAAACATGCTCAACGTACGAGCTAGCAACTCCATAAGCAATAAACCAGAACACAAAGTACCATAATAGAATGACAGCAAAATGTCCAGTGAACTATTCACCAATCACCATCTCCTGACGCAAAAATTGAACTCTGAGCTACTTTCTATATTAGCTTCATAACTTCATTATACATCGATATCACCCCTAGCCTCTAAAAACCTCCCCAGCAACCATAAGATCCGGAGCCCGGGGGGGAGGGGCTTGGAGTACAGACTACACATAACAACAAAGTGATACTGTTTCCAGTTGCCGATTCACTCAAAAACCAAAGAGAGTTAGATACTATGCAGTAAGAAAGTAGCACAAAAAAGTTCAAGGAGCCATTTTCACATCATCCATTTTAACTCCAGAAGAAAGAACAGTGAATCTCTAATTCTTTAGGCTCAGTCTAAATGCTGAATTAGCTGAACTATTATCAATAGACAATGAAGGCAAAACATAAATCTATAATGTTCCAGTCTTCTACACTCCATCAACCATCTTTTCTCATTGAATCATGGATCAAACCAAGCTGATTTGCACCCTGACATTTGCCAGAAACGATCTCAATCTATAAGCTCAATCTAGGCTCAGGTACCTTGACTCAGGATTGGATCTCTTCCATTTTTTTGTTTTATTTTTGGCGGAATTAATATCTCATAAGCTCCTCGAAGCTCTCATGGATGTCAGAGACCAGCAATTGCCCCAGCCTATTATGAACATATGTACTATTATCAAAGACTGATAACATATGGTAGCCGAATATCACAAATGCATAGACTTTTATTTGGAATGAATACATAATCCTACTAGAAAACTAAATTGGATCCCCCAAGCTAATTATTTGTGATCTAGAGGACAATACAGGGAAATGCTTTGCTGCATCAACAACGAAAATCATAAGCCTAAATCCCAAGTAACTTAATGCAGCCCTATTAGCCATCAATTTTACACCAAACAACACCAAATCTAATAATCATAAAATCATAAAATTGAAGGTCTTATAGCATATAAGATAAAATAAAATATAATGATCAATTTCATAAACCTCAAATTTGCAACGCCTTCCCATTGTCATCATAAATTTGGTCCGTATTTTGATAGAACGAAATTTAGGGATCATCTTCCCGAATTGGTCCTAAGTGACCTATTATCTATTTCACAAATCAAATGTAAAATTTTTCTTCTTTGTTGTGGGCCCAGATTTTTTTTTGTCTATCTACTATCCCTCCTCCCAACCAAACAAGCACCACAGCTACTCCCTCATACTACCCAGACACAAACCCACCTTGCTTCCCACAAACCACCACACTATCTTGTGCACCATAAGCGTCAAGTCATCAACCTGTTGCCCAGCCACCTTCCCCAACTGAAGACCCCCTACGCTTCTTCCCCTGCAGAAAACCCACCAAAAACCATCCCCTTCCCCCTACTTAAAAACCCCAGATCCATCCCATCATAATCTCCAGGGGGCCCTTGCCCAAACAGGCAAACACCATGCAAAGCTCCCATCATCCCCTAGGCCCTATTATGTATTAATGTTGCATAACATGAAAAAAGAAGTCCCACCAATAAGCTGGAAGAACCTGCCAAGAATGCCCACCATCTTAGCCGTACAACAGCCACATTGACCACTGTAATCGCAACCCAAAACAGAAGTACTGATGTACATTGCAGGTTTCTAACAAATTAAGTAGACTGAATACTAACTAAGCAAGTTCCCTGAAACAAGAATACGAACAAAATAAATCTAGTTCCCCGAATAGAAAAGACATGTGAAAAGATATATGGCAAGACATTCTTCAAGTATTATAAAGAGCATGAAACCGATGCTCTAACGTATGCCTTGATGAAATGTGCAATTCACTTTCGGAGTAATTGCTTATCTAATCATCTCTCTGAGATGATCTCCATTTTGGTCGGAACACACTTCCATTTTTATATGTAAACGAGTAGACTGATAAGCTGATAGCTAAAACCTACAGCTTCGCAGCAACTCTTCCTCTTATTTAACTTTTTGAAAAGGACTCAGCTCAAGAATTGTGGTGTTGGTCTAGGTTGCTAGTCATGGTGCAGGTTGTGCAACACAAAGGAAGGAACCAAGATACAGAGTGATTCGAGGGAGAGAGAGCAAATTCTTAGGCAGTAGGGCAGGGGAGGGGTGGGGGAAACAAAAGATGATTTTGTAGATAGTTAGTACAAGGGCCGTGGCTTGTTTGCAGCATCTATAATACTAAAACTTGTCAATTTACATGCATAGTCGCATAGACTACCTACTGTCTCCTAAAGTTTGACATTAGTTCTATGTCAAGTTTCATTAAAGGTACTAAGTAATATAACAAATTTGTATGAAACAGCTAACATTATGTAGTGTTAGGATTGACTCTTAAGATAGGGTTACAATAATTTTCTCATAACAAAAATCTCTCATCCTTAGTGAACCATCAACTTTTTAATAAGGTTCAAAAACTTTTATCAAGTCTACTCTATAACGAATTTGACTCATTGACATTGTCATGACTTAAGAAGTAGGACGCACAGTAAAATCCAAGAGGCACTGCAGTACTCCCCTTTACAAATCATAGACTAAGAGTGTGTTTGGTTGGGTGTAGATTAGAACCTTTTCGTAAAAGAGTGGTTTTTCCATTTCCTTAATCCTTAAGCACGTCTTCCTCTCTATTCTTCACCTTCCTCCCATCCATCGTCCCTAACTTTCCCCTTGGAATCAAACAACATAAATAGCTACAATTTTGTTTTCCCTTGGAAAATATATTTTCAAGTAGAATCATCTTCCATTGAAAATCTTTTTAGTCCAACCAAACAGGGCCGAAAATAAAAAATTTAGTGAGTTCTAGTAGCCACCAGGATTATATGTAATGTTATGAGATCAAACATTAGCATTAGCTCCTTAAGTGGCAGCCTTGTAGTTAGGATTTTTATTAGGAAAAGGATGATCACTTGTTGGTGCCTTTGATACGATTGCGCTACTTCTTGTGATCAACTATATGCGTGAGTGGTTAATGTTTGTATACAACTCATTTTGAGCTGATAATAAAGTTTGGTTCCTCATTTCACAAATCAGAACTTTTTAGGAACTAATCAACTCAATTTTGCAAGCATTGAGATAAGCTTTTATTTGGACAAGGAGTATTAAACAGAACACCAGTAGTTAACTCGGAAAACAAGAAAACTACTAATTCTGTTTCTACCAACTATTTGATTTGCTACTTTGACCTTTACACTCATAATACATTAATCACATTTCTCAAAGTAAAGGATTCAAATGCAAGCCCGCGTATTAACCGAACCCTAATTTCTACAAATTCAATTACAAGAACAATTCAATTAAATTTATGAGTACTTACGTTAGGTATTGGTACGTGGGATGGTCGGCGGTGTTGCGCGGTGTGTGAGGACTGGTCGGCAGTGTCACGGGAGGAGGAGCTTGGTGTCGACCGAGCAGAAAGAGTGGCGTATCTATGAGTAAGGTTAGGTATTGGTTTGAGGATGAGCCCTGGTTTGTTGGGATTAAGGGCGGGTTCGGCAATACTTGGGTAATTTTTAGTTCTTGGATTAAGTCAAAATTCTAATAATGGAAAAAGGTTCGGTTTGGTGATGTAGTATTTGAGGTAATTTTTGGTATTTGAACTAGTGTTTTGAAAAAGCTATTAGTATTAGCTTTTGGGATAGAGCCCGTAGAGGTAGTTTTTTGGGTAGCTTTTGTATATTGAATATAGTCATTTTTTGTTTTTTTTAACTAACAACTAGTTTCACCGAACACTAATTATCATAAAAGCTATTTTCATAGTCAAACTCTAACAACTAATATCTAACAGCTAATAGCTAGTACAACTAACAACTACTCTTATCGCTAACAGCTATTATGACAACTACTTTTGAAGAACAGACCCTAATATCAAAAGAGTAAAAGACCTCAAGTTAGTACATACACATGTCCGTAGGATGAAAACCATACGCACGATGAATATGAAGGACTAGATTATGAACACAAAGATCAATACCAATGAACATTACCAACGCTCCAACAGAGATGTACATATGTTTATTTGGCTAGTAAGCCATGTACATTTGGCTTGTAAGCCATGTACTTTTGGCTTGTTAGCCATATACATGTGCGCACCATGCACTACATACAAGTGTGTGCACCATCTAGGCGTTGGTAAAAGACTAACCTACCCCTTTTTGAAATTTAACCCCAACTAGGAGTGCTAATCGAGTTGATCAGCTCGAACTCGACTCGATCAAAACTCGACTCGAGTTAGCTCGAACTTGCTCGATTGAGCTCGAAACTCGATAACCTTGCACGCAACTCAATTGTTCTCAATTAATTTCTCTTTTAAATAAAGAAATACATTAACACTCAATAAAAATATATTGATCTAGTATAAAAAGGAAGAAAATTGTAAAGAAAATAAGATGTAATAATGAAATGTCTAGAATTCAAGGTGAACGAAACTTTAAACGAGCTGCTCGTGAGCAACTCAACTCGACTCGACTCGAACCGTAACGAGCACGAATCGAGCAATCCTCTGCTCGTGATCGATTCGCTCGATCAGCAGCCTAAGTCCCTAACCCCAACAACGATACAAGTACGGTACTACCCCCACCTGCACGACAAGCTTGATTCCCACAGCACTACAGCAGCAGCCCCAACTCTATGATTCCCAACTCCTCCTTCTCGTGCGACGCCCAACACTAACGACCCCTCTGCACGTCGCTCCAAATAGACGACCCCTCTGCCCCTCGCGGGAATCATACGACCACCCCAGGTCAGTTTCTTGAACCTTTAAAGTTAAATTGAGAAAGAATTTTGATTTTTTTTAATGTAATTTGAATGTAGGAATATATGTTACAATGAATATTCACTAGCTGATTTAAGGGGATAATACTGGTTGGATATTTGGATCTACAAGGTCGTCAACCTTTAATTCATGAGCTTACATTGTTGGTAGCACATAGGCTGGTAATAGCTAGCTGCATGGTTCTGTTCTGTGCCTTTGTAGCTTTGTCTTGCTCAACATAGACTTGACTCTAGTGGCGGAGCGCCGGAGCCAGAAGGGGGGACATGGGGACAAATGTCCCCCCACTTTTAAAAAAAAAAATTTACGGAAAAAAAAATAAAAAAAAAAAAGAAAAAAGAAAAAAGGAAACACGCAGCAGGGGTCGCGAGAGTCCGAGAGAAACAAACACAATTACTCGTTTACACAAAACATAAAGCAGAGGAAATACGAAGAGAGAGAAAGTTTGAACATCAAATTTCAAAACCCCATCTT
Source organism: Beta lomatogona (assembly GCA_947646795.1). Classification (NCBI taxonomy): domain Eukaryota; kingdom Viridiplantae; phylum Streptophyta; class Magnoliopsida; order Caryophyllales; family Amaranthaceae; genus Beta; species Beta lomatogona. The sequence goes on from CANSNZ010000259.1 coordinate 703,108, forward strand.
ACAAACACGCCGCCCGCCGGACTGCCGGAGCCTTAGCCGTCCAGTCGCGCAGTCGCCGGAACGAAATACGAAGAAAGGAGAAGAAACCAGCAAAGGAAGTGAGGAGGCGGAGCCGCGGAGGAGCGAAATACGAACCAGCCTGAGTGCCTGATTGTGCATCCACGAGCCGCCGGCGCCGGAAGCCCGGAATTACGCCGCCCAGACGGCAGACGCCCACCACTCACCAGTGAGTTGTTTTTTAATTTCGCAAGTTTTAATTCCACAAATGTTAATTTCGCTGTTTTGATTTGAGGTAATATATACTTATATATCAATGTTTGGTTGTGAATTTCTGATTATAGCTGAATTAGTTCATTAGTTGAAATGATTTGTTGTTGGATATTAGAATGTTGGATATTAGTTCAGACTTGTTTGCAAATACTGCTCTTGTTCACATGTATATTGTTGTTTTTCGTGATTGATGATGCCCGTCGAGTGTTTAATAAAATGCCTGAGAGAAATTCTGTTTCTTGGAACGCGTTAATCACTGAATATGAACATGGAAGGCGGTTTTAGAGGCGTTTAACGTGTTTAGGGTGATGATGGAGGCAGGGAAAGAGTTGAGGGAGGTGACTATGGTGGGGCTTTTATCTGCCTGTGCTAACTTAGGAGCTCTGGAGCAAGGAAGGTGGGTTCATGAGTATATTAGACGGAATAGGTTGGTGTTGAATGTATATGTTGGTACTGCTCTTATTGATATGTATGCGAAATGTGGGAATCTTGAGGATGGTTTTAAGGTTTTCAGGACAATAGAGGTGAAAAATGTGTGTACTTGGAATGTTTTGATCTCAGCATACTCGATGAATGGACGATCAGAGGATGCTTTGATGGTGTTTTATAGTATGATTATTGATGACTATAAGCCCGATGATATAACCTTTTTGGCTGTATTATCTGCTTGTTATCATGAGAGTCTTGTTAGCGAGGGCCTGTCACATTTTAGAACTATGAGTGAGGAGTTTGGTCTTTCAGCTTTAGCTTTAGCAGGAAACATGAAGTTAGTGTATGAGAGATTGTCAAAACTTGAAACATGTAAATGCACAATATTCGTTATTTTTTTAGGATGTTTATGGTGTACAACTACAAGGATGTTTTTTTTTACAAGTTCCCGATGAAAAAATCATTGATCACATTTTTTCATTTCTCTTTGATTGTAAAACTATAAGCATTTTGGAATTTTGGATGTAAAACGTTAACTCGTTAAGTATTAAATAATTTGTGTTGTAGTGTTTTTTTCTAAAATTTTTGTCCGGATGCCCGATGTCCGTAATTTGTCCCCCCACTTTGAAAATCCTGGCTCCGCCACTGCTTGACTCTCATGTTCATAGGTATTTCAGAACTGTGTGGAGTAGGGATTAGGTTCTTCTCAAGCTCTTTTAGGAACAAGAATTTTCAGTTCTCAATTTAATGATCGGATTTGCATCTTGGGTAAAAATAAAAGGGGATTTGGGAATTTCTCAACAAATGTCTCAAGAGTTTTACCTTGGCTATTCTGCACTATATCATGATGGGCCTGGGATGCTGTAGCTCGAAAATTTCGAGTATATTGCACCATAAAGCAGTAATTTTGAGCGGTAAGCTGAACATAAATGTTTGCTTGCCAAAGTATCTATTTAATAATCTTGTGTATTGCAGTAGAAAACATGCTCATCTGCTGCATCTATTTTCTGTTGCTGTTATGATTTCCCAGTATATTTGCATACTTTCATGATAGACTGAAAATTGTTTTGATCTTTTTCTTATCATAGTCTAGATAAGGTTTTGATTGGTTGGCCCAATAGATTTTTTATGGTTTCTGCATTGGCTTTCGTTGAAGCAAAAGATGTCTCAAGAGTTTCATCTTGGCTATTCTGCACTATAATATAATGGGTGTGCTGTAGCTTGAATATTTGAGTATATACTCTATAAAGCAGTAATTTTGAGCTAATAGTCTGAATTTGTTGAAGTTTATTGTTTGCTCGAGTAAACTATGCTTACCATTTGTATCTCTTTTAAAATCTTCTGTATTGCAGTAGAAAACATGGTCATTTGTGCAATTAAGTTTACTTTTTGGTGTTATCATCTCCCGTTATGTGTGCATAATTTGATGATAAAATGAATGTTGCTTGATTTGTAGTTTGCGTTTCTTTTTTTAAAATAATTTTGCCCTAAATTCATTCTTCCATTCTGCTGAAGAGTCTAATCATATTAATGTTCAAGAATCTTAATGTGTAAAAATAATGTGATGATTGGATTTGGGATTTGGGTAAAAATAAAAGCTGGAAGTCTGTAATAGCTTGGAAGAATAAGTACTATGTACTTAATATGGAATGTTTTGCACGTTAAACAACTTTCAATAGTACATACTATATCTTGAGTTAGTCTTGGCCTTATGCTGCAACAATATAAATTTAAACTTATCTATTTCTTGCTTGCTTTATATATGAGGGAGCTAAACATGTGTGCTAATTCAATAGATACACTTCAGCCAAGTTTATAGGTATAAAATTTGTTTATATACTTCTTTTTTACTATAATTGTGATGGTGGTTTAGATGTCAAGTACTAGAGGAAGAGGTGGTATTAGCGAGAATGATGGAAATAAAGGAAATGAATTTTCTATAAGACTGCCCTTTCACATCTCAAGTACACACGGTTATGAAAAGAATTCTGCACATAAAGCCAAATCTTACCCTCTTTGCCAATTTCTTTTACCCATTCCTCCAACTCTTGGCGATTCTTAAAACTTTGATTGGTTTTAAAATAGTGACTCTATTAAATAAACATGACTTAAGTTTCGACATCCTCCAAAAAAATCTGCAATCAAAATACTGGTATTACAATTGTGCATTATTAACACTTGATCAAAACATGATATGAAGTTCTTACGAGGGGGTCATTTATGGGGAGTCATCTATCATAAATGACCCCCTCGTAGGGGCGTCATGTATGACAATCATTTATGATAAATGACCCCCTCGTAGGGGAGTCATGTATGACAGATGACCCCCAAATCCGAAAAAGAAAAAAGATGAACTCCTAGTATAATTTGAATTGTTTGACAATAAATTTGAAATTACACAATTGAGTACTCACCGATGGTGTTATTGTTGTTTATTAAAGCGACCTCCATAGTTGAATCCCGATTATAATAAAAGATGGGGTGCTAAGAGTACTAGTGTGGCAGAGGAACAAGTGTTTGTGGTGAGTGGAATTGTATTCTCAAATTTACTTTTTGGTGAGTAATAGTTGTGGAATTATATTATGAAATTTAACTTATAGTAACTTCTATAAAGGATAATTTTCTTTTACGAATATCTATTAAACTAGACAATACTAATCTAAAGGATAATTTAAGATTTATCATTGTGAATTTGTGTATCTTGTGCTGAAGTTAGTGACAATTGCCGTCGAGAGTAACTCATGCATTTATTTTGTCAAACTTAGTTCCTGCCTATTTGGTGGTGTGTGGCTGCTCTATGAAAAAGTTCATTTACATACTGCTGCTAGTTTGCATCTTTAAACTTCAGTGCTAATTTTTTTTAAAGGAATGCATGTTTTTTATGTTACTTCCATTTTGTGTGACATACATGGTAGTGTATATGTTGAAAATTTTTCATGTATTTGTAGTGAGTCAAATTTAGTTCCTACCGTATCATCAAGCAATGAAGAAGGTTTTTTTGCCGAGGCAACGAGATAGATTGAGAGAGGAAAGAGATGAATCTAGGCATAGAGGTTTTGTGGGATAAATCAATTTAGGTTTATAGAATCTTATTAACTATGGTTAAGTTCTACAAAATATTAGGTGCTGTATTTAGCCCTTTTTTTGCTGTATTTAGCCTTTATTAGCACATCTCAATTCAAAAACAAACACCAAATGAAAAAATAGCATGAACTCATCTTCAAACCCTCCTTTAGTTCTCCACGCTAAACTGCTGCGTCTCTTTCTCTGTGTCTCTTTCTCTGTGTCTCTTTCCTCCATTGCTTCTTGCATCTTCTTCGCAAAGCTTTGACTTATCAAGCAGTCCATTCCGTTTATTGCTGCATTGCTGAGATTTTTGTTGCGCCCAGGTTAGATTTGTCTCACAGATATGTTTTTTCTTGCAATTTTCATTAAGAGATTTGTTTATGGGTTCTTCGATTCTTGTTGTGGGTACTTGGTTGATTCCAACATAGATTTATTTCGGTGGACCATTTATTACAACCAATAGTATTGGCTGTTATCTTGTATATGATTTATTTTATCAGAATGGAAAAGGAACATTTCATAGATGATGCCTATTTTTGAGGTCACAGTGCAACATTTCTTATATAATGAATAGCATGAGCATAATGAGCAAAAGAATTCTGTTTTTTAAATATTGGATTATTGTTGTGCTATTGTGCTAAACTGCTAATAGTGGTTGTGGTTGATTTAGTGTGAATTGTGATCATAAGAAGTTGTTATGTATCTATAAAATGTAACTTCACCTATTATTATAATATTTTGGCTCATGTGGTCAAATTTTATGATAGTAAATTCATTCCAAAGTATGAGACCTCTGGAATGATTGTTAATTTTTTAGTTAGTGTCTTTTTTGTTTGTAAAAATGGTTATGACTTTTATGTTATCTTCTGGATTTAGAAGGTGTTTATTATTGATTAATTTATTTCATTGGAGTTTTGTGTTCATTATCCCCCCCCCCAAAAGAAAAAAGAGTATCTCGATTCACCACAACTCAAGAGTGAGGTTTCTAACGCTATTGAAGTGAATTTTTGATTTGGTCCGAATCTTGTTGGATTTTATGATTCCACGATCTGATCTCGAAGACCCTCATGATATGAAGTAGGTCCTCACTTGTTGCAACATCGGGGATAACACATCAATGGATGATATAGTGGAGGTGGCAAAGCCATCAAGCCCTTTAGAGGAATTGAGTGATTCTGAGTTCTCTTCACAGGATTCCGCGGATGAAGAATTGTGCAGTGAAACAAGTTCTGGAATCAAATTGCAATTCAGGTTATGTATTCCAATTTGTAAATGTTAAGAACAAATGTTGAGTATGGTATTGGTACTAAACAGCATATTATCTTTCTCTTCTAGGAGTATCGTCTTGAAGGCTTGTTGGAAAGATGATTTGGGTATGGCTGAGATAGTGAATCACAAGGGTAATTTGTTGAAATCAATGGGGATTAATCGTAATGGCAAGATATCTCTCTCAATTGAAGAGACCCTGTAAGTACTACGGTGACTACTTTTAGCTTGAGCTTTTGATCTTTGTATTTCTCTTACTTCAATGTTGATATATTCCTTTCATAAATTCAATTGCAATTATTGTAAAGTGGATTTTGGTGCACATCTTATCAGCTGTTCTGATTAGCAGGAGATTGTTTCATTAAATAATCTCCACCTCCATGACTGTCCAAGAAGTTTTACAATGATATAAGGTGGTTGTTTTTTTGGGGTCTGAGTACCACGTGTATTCTGCTACCTTCAGACTTTCCCTGAGCGTTGCTGCTTTTGTTGTTCTTGAGTTCCTTTTGTGCTTTTAACAAACATAAATTGGGACTTGTCGTTTGATTCCTTAGTTTGTTTAGATAATTACTGACTAGTTCCTCTTATGAGGTAATGGTAATTTTACTTAATACTTACAAGGCTTTATTTTGCATTGTCATTTATATTTAGTAGGTCTGCGTGTCTGAGAACCAAATGATCCTTATTTATTAAGGCAAGCAATCTCTGTTCGCTTAGTATTTTCTGATAAATCAGGTCCAGCTTTTGTTTCGGAAATGCTATCGTTAAATAAGATGTTTGGAGCTCTCAAAAGTTAGAAGATGTTTACCTTTTTCTTCCCCTGCTTGAGTCTGATAATTGCATCATATGATAGGTTTTTAGTGCAAATAAGGGCATTGCTTCTAGTTGATGATAACAATACAGAAATGCCATTAAGAGAGATCTATCCAAAAGTTGCACAAGAAAACTGTGGTTGCAGTTGGGAAGGTTTCAAGGTTTATCAGCATCTTAAGTCTCTTGGCTACATTGTAGGGAGATTTGGCATTGCCTGGAGCCTGAAGAGCATAAGGAGTTGTACAATGCTTGTTGAGGATGCTTCAGAGAAAGATAACATGGCAGCAATTTTAGTGGCTGGGACTTCCTTTACTCAGTCAATGAAAGATTTACGACTGAATGAAGAATATCCTCCTTCTGAAGGTTATCATACAAACATGTTCAAGAAGACAAAGTCTGAAGAATCAAATTTTGTTGTCCATTTACCTGTTTATGAAGTTTATCTTCCAAACAGCCAGTTCAAGAAGACAAGTCCTGGAGATCCAAATGTTGTTGTCTATTCAACCAGGTAACATGTTTAATTTCTCCTCCAATTCTGGCCAATGTTTTCCCTACAAAGTGAATTGCAGAAAGTGACTACATGTGAATATGTGATATGAGCTTTCCAAATCCCAATGCATGCTTATCTCCTGGAACAGATGAGATATGTACCCTGAAAGTTGTAGAACATAGAAAGCATTCACTCTTATCTCAAGTTTGTGAGAATCGACAATAATATTGCGTGAGATCATATCCCTACCAGAGAGTTTTGAGGGTCCGTTTGATTGTTACACTAGTTGTTATGGTTTATGAGTATGGCCTTCAAATATGGAAATCTGACCATCATGCCACGCTCAACAGGGACGTTTCATAGTGTATATTTATTAGATTAGTAAAAGTGACTAAATTTATATATGTAAAATGAATTTTTATACTTTTTTTTATGATGCTGAAAAAAACACTCTCATCACTTCTGTATGCGTAGAAATGTTGCTGATATAAGAATTTGAATGATAAAATGAAGATAGGAAATGTTTATAGTTGACACTTGATTTATTTCCATGAATGTAGTATTAGATGTCAAATTGTGGTTCTGTAGGGTATGCATTATTGTGTGCCTGATGCATGGCAAACAAAAATCTAATTATAAATGACAAATATGTTATTCTTCGGGTTAGTTGCACTAGCACTAAGTGCTTCCTTAAATTAAGGGTAATGAGTAAAGGGGTAATAGGAGAAACTAAGGGAGAAAAGATGGATGGAGGTGGTGGTGAGTGAAATGTAGTGATGGTATGAGGAAGAGGGACCCCATTAGAGGTACCCACCACCGTCTTAGGTTGGGGTAATGAGTCCGATTCGCTCACCCCCCCCCCTTTCACACCATCACTACCTTATCCCATCTACCACCACCTCCATCTAGTGTCATTTTCCTTGGTTTTTCTCCTATTGCTATCCCCTCTAATTCATTTCCCTGGATCGAACCATGCGCTCATAGTGATATTCTTGTTTATGGGCATATTTGGAGACTGGAGTGTACTCTTGTTTGGTGAAGCGCTTTCAAATCCCATCTACATTGCTGTGTTTCATACTCCATATCTCTTTCCCTATTTAGGAAATGTTTTTTAGATATGCACTTAGTTATTTCAATTGATACTCTGTTATATAGTGGCCATCCACCTTCGCTGTGTAATATTAAAGAACTGGAGAGACAAAGCAATGGCATTCCTCTGAAAATTTGTCATGTGGACGATGGACGAGTCAGTTTGTTCTCCTTTGACAAAGTTGAGCTTCCTGCCTTACCATGAGTTACCGGTGTGGTGCGTTCCTCTTCGAGAATGATAAAGATGCATTTGTAATGCTAATCATAAGCAAAAAGGTAGGAGGAATGTTAAACATTTTGTGCATTATTTTTGTGGTATTGGCACATATAAGATTTTTGCCCCCAGTTTAGTTTGTAATTTAGGGAGTATTCTAGAATGTTTCTACTATTTATTTATGAAAATTGTTCTTTTTGAGTTGTGGAGTTGGACTAATTTTGAATCATTGGGTGTGTGCAAGGGTTCCCAAAGCTACTGTTGTAGATCAACTACGATCGTACTATCTTGTCTCTTTAATGGCTTGATGTATGGCATAGTGGAAAGATTTTTGATCAATTTAGGTTGAGCTTCATTAGAGTGATTCTCCAACTTGTTTATATTTGGTTCTATAGCTGTCCTAATAGAGGTGTTGGTTTTATTCATTGTAATTTGTAAGTTTTGTTTTAAACATTTTGTAGTAATTAGAACTTAGAAGTCCATATACCAGATTATCCTTGTTTCTTCTTCTTTTTGGTTTACAAGGTTGAGTTGGAAGTTCATCTAATTTTGTAACAACCTAGATGGTTTAGGATCTATTATTGATGTGATGAATGGCTTTAGCATTATTATCTTCCTGGCTTTGGCTCGTTCAGTGCAAGCTTAACCAGTGTGGCAGTTTCATCGCCTAGTTTAATAGCTCTGTCGCAAGATCACCAGCTTTTACCCAGGGTCGTCTCAAATATTTCGAGGGTTTTGTATGTGATCGACTTACTAAAGTAGTTACCAGTATAATGTAGAGGAATGAATGTTGCCAAATGTAATGAGAACTCATACTTGTGATTAGGTGACATACACACTTTTAGAAGGGGTTATGTCCAAATTCCTATGTGTTGCATGATTGTATCCATAGTCTCATTTCACATCCTCTAGGCTCTAGTGTGGTCGACCACCCATGGTATTGCGAGTTTTTACTCTATGATCGTTGCTAGATTTAGCTTTAGGAGTTCTTTTATTTAGGAAGATGATCTTTGCAGTCTTGACTCTTGACGGCTAACTATAAGAAGTCAAAATAAAAGTATTATGCCACAATAATTTTTTTATTTGAAAGAACACAATTAATTATTAATCATACCAATTGACGAGTGGTTTTGTCATAAATTTCTAAACCATTACTATTATAAAAATAATATATATTCAAATACTTACTATTGGCCTTTAGAAATGAATCTACATAAATTGCTATAAGGAGGAGAAGATCAAATTATTGTTCTTGATGTGCATCAGAATCTTATCACAAATATAAGTTGTCTTCAAGAAAATTAACAACTGCATGCAATTTTACTTATGGTGAAAAGATTATAATTTAATACAATGTGAAAACTTGGTTGGGATAAGTTCAGGTTACATTACTTAATAACTTCAAATAAGTTTAGTTTATTGTAGTTCAGATAAGTTCTAATATGTTTAGGTAACATTACATAAGTTATAACGAGTTCTAACACCATATAATATAAGTTTAGCTAAATTCTAACAAGTTCATTACAGATGGTTCAAGGAATATAAGGTGAAAAAAACAAATAATTTGCTTATGTGGTAGGGCTAATCTCTATCATACTATGGGAACTCTTGAGCACTTTGGTGTCCACCCTTTTTGACTAATACACCCCTAATTAGAAAAGAAAATTACAACACTTACCACTCTATTAGTTCAAAAATAAAAAAATAAAAAGGGAAAGTTCAATCTAACAAACTGTAAAACAGTTACCACTCATCCTCCGACTTCGCACGCATAGTGTGCATATAAGGCTAGTGGCTATATAATTCTACTCATGAAGTCATGAGTTTGACAAGACTCTATATCAAAGAAATGATAAGTGTCCCCTTGTGCATTTTTTTGTTGTTACACCTTATTTCAGGTTTTGTGAAAATTTAACATTTTCTTTCATTATTTAGTTAGTGATTTATCATAAAAGCAACTATTTGAGGTGAAATACTTCCTCTGTTTAAACACTTTCTTTTCATGAAAATGTCATAACAAGTGATGGCTTTTATTCTTTCGTTTTGTTCCTTTTGCAGACCATCACTTTTTGAGTTTTTGGTTAAGATTTCCTTTATTTGTCTACTCTTTTATCTTACTTCGATTGCACCATATCAATATTAACGCGTGGTATAACGCATCAATCACATTCCTTTAAATTGCTAATTACACACAATTTTGTACGGAACAATTTTTAAAAAACTTCAAAATACGAGTTTTTACTCTTTTGTTTTTTCAAATTTAACTTCCTTATTTTCCTTATTTTTCAAACTCAATAAAATTTGGTAGGTTGTATTACTTGTCAATGCTAACATAGCACATCCAATACATAAAAAAAAAAATTCGCATTTTTGCGCCTATAGTTGGACCAAGGGCTGATCCAAAAAGTATACATACTTCCTCCGTAACGAAATAACGGTAGAAAAAAATGAATCACAAGAAATGAGAAGCCGGATGAAATAAAATTAAAAAGCCCATCCATTTGATGATCGAAATCCATTAAAAAGGCTCATTTTTCAAGTGTTTCTCTCTCTTTCTCTCCAAACAAAAGTACAACAGTGCTCAGCTCACTGCCTCATCTCCTTTCTTCTGGTCTTCTTCCTCCTCATACGGTCGCTACTCGCACCAGTCCACAGTCGCTAAATTCTCTATCTTTTTCTGACTCCTCCGACGATGTTGGGCGTAGGAAGGCTTCCACCGCCACTTCTACTTCTCAAGAGCCCCAATCTTCCATTCTCTCTCATCTTCCAACACCAAACCCACAAACCACTCTTCAATCACTCCCCATTATCAATTTCAGTAAGTATAATTTCCCCATCTTTTTTACTTACATTTTATTTTTGTTTATAAATAACAATTTTGATTTATCTGCCTTTCTTTCTCAGGGACGAACTGGGTTTTGCTTATTTTCCCAAAACAAGGAAAAAAATCCAAGCTTTATTGATGTTAAATTGGAAGAAAATGATGATGAAGAAGAAGATGTGTTTGAATTTTTTGAGGATGAAGAATTTGAAGATGAGGAATTTGATGATGATGATGAAGAAGATGAAGATATAGATGGTGATGTTATGGTCCCATTTAACAGGATGAATGATTGGCTTGTGAAAAAACCAAAAGGGTTTGGTGAAGGGAAGGTGTATGATACTTCAGTTGAAGATAAGTTGCTTGAAGAAATTGAACAAAGTGTTCAAGCTCAAATTGTTAACATTAATAAGCTTAAGAATGAGCCTGTTAAGCGTAAGCCAAAGAATGAGCTCCAGGATGAGTTATTTAATGGTATGTAACTGTTTTTCTTGGTTTTAGAGCTTTGATTTCTTTTTGCATTTTATGGAATTCTTTTGGTTGAAGATTTACTTGTATGATATCTTATGTTATGTGGTTTATGAATTTAGGGAGTATACAAATTCGCAATTTTGGTGTTTTGGTGGAATTAAATATCATAGAAGTGTTTGATAGACGACAAGAGTTATGTGGTGTGATGAAATTGGATTAGTTTTTTTCAACTTTTGTGTTATTAATCTCAAAATATAGAACTGATGGTTGCTAATTTTTGGAGTTAACCCATCATTGTTCATAATATCATGTAAATTTTTATCATGAATTATATAGATTAAGAACACTTTCAGGCAAAAGCTCCTCTTCAATTGTTTGTAAGGAAATAAGGGTGGTGAAACATAGTTTATTAGAACCTCTCAATGGGAAAGAAAGTTGAGTGTAGACCAGCATTGTTAAAGGCTACTCGCCAAAGTGTTCCTTGACTCGACCAGCTCACTTAAGTCCAATACTCGAAGTCTACTCTGGCCAGTTGATGTCAATCGTCTATAATTCCTTAGTCCTTAACTTTAAGATGTTGAGCGGATAGGCAATGGTTATTATGAGTCAATAGACGATACGAACTACAGATCCCACCAAACTTGGAACTTGGAAGCCTTCATCGTAAACAGCAATGTGTTGCATGCTGCTGCCACTTCTTCTGACCAACCTTCCTCTGTTCCATCCTTCAATCCTGAGCAATGTCATCAGCTATACTCGCTCTCATTCTTGCTGGTAATGAAATTCTTTTAGAAAGTAAAAAATGCCAGTCTGTTCGTAGCCTTCCTCTTGAACTCCTAAACGAAAAAGATTTCCAGCTATTCAAGAATAGGGATCTTGAATCCTTATTGTCTTAAATAAAGCTGTTAGTGTACTGTTGTTAGAATTTTGTATTTGATTCACTTGTTTACAGGTTTTATTTAATTGGTAAGTTTCAAATTCAATATGTTTTGCGACCTGCTAGGTTGATTTGAATCAGTCTTCACACTCTTGTTGGCAGTGGAATGATGGAAATTCAACTCCGCTTCAAATCTGTGCCAATTTGACCTTTTATTACTAAATCCTCCATGCAATTGTGGCTTGGTTATTGTGACTAATGGGAATCATTGCAAATCCGATTAAATTACCTCTTCTCTAAAATAAAGGAAGAAAAGGCAACTATGCAGTTTATTGTGACTTTGGCTACTGTACAGCTGTATGATGTTATTTGGAATCTAGCAAGTGACAGTACAGCCGATCATTTCTTTGGGAAGTTTGATTAATCATTGCACTCTCAGGAACTAGTAGGCTATAACTTTAGTTTAGACTTCAGATAGGAAGTGTGGTAAATAGTAACAACATTGAATTCCAACCACTAGCCTTCATGGGTCATATGCTGTTGTATAAAAGGAAATTGTGTTGTTCCACCGGTAGCTCAACTGATAAACTTTCGCTTTGCCTCTTTGTGATTCTCATTATTTGCTGATTTTCTGAAGTAGATGTGAAATGTCTTTAGCAGAAACTTCTGTGGTTATGATGGCTGACTTCGTATTCTTCATTCATCTTTTGCACTGCTTACAACCATCTGTAGATCATGTTGTGGGTTGCAAATTCAACATCTGTTGATTAAGTTGAAGAGCTGTGGTATATCTAATAGAAGTATCACTAAATAGATTATGCACTAATACCTGAGTTTTTTTGCCGCTTCTGAAGGTGTTCCTGGTGGAATTCGTGTTCGTATCAACAACCTTCCAAAAAAACGCAATATCCACAGAGATCTAAAGTCAGCCTTTGAAGGCATTCCTGGAATAATAAACATATCACCGGTGAATTCTGGAAACAAAAAGACAAGGGACCCTGTCTGCAAAGGCCTTGCTTTTGTGGATTTCAAATCTTTGAAGGATGCAAACAGGTATGCAATTTTCCTTCTCACTGAAAAAAATGAACAATAATCCGTTTTGCTGCATAAAAGGCAATGTATAGCAAACTGTTCCGCGAGACTACTTCATGTACTCTCTCCATTCAGATATTATTCTCTATGATTGCAGAAGCTGGAGCCTGGAAGTAGAATATATTCCCTCCGTCTTCAATTATTTTACCCATTTCCCATTTTGGGATGTTTCAAAATACTTTACTCATGTCCTTATTTAGAGATGGTCCACGTATTAAAATATATAGTGGCCACACTTCTCTTTTTTATAATAAAGAAATGAATATAAAATCATATCCAGTCTTACTTCGTAACCTCACTATCAGTGGCTCACACCAAACTAACGATTAAGCTTTGTGCTAAACCAAATGGGTAAAAATTCTCAATTCACACCTTCTCTTTTCTTATGTTAAAATTGTGTGTTAAATGATTTATTTTGTCAACAACAGCTTTGTTCAGATGTTCTCAGGCCAAATTGTTGCTTTTGGCAAGTCTGAGAAGCCTATCAAGTGTGAAATTCTGAAGCCGCTTGATGCCATTGCCAGTTACGGAGGATCATCTTATGACGAATACAGCACCACTTCTGAAGGAACCTTTACCGTCTTAGAGGACGATGAAGACGATGATGTTGAGCATGATTTTAATGAATTGGTTGAAGGCCCTGACGGCAAATATGTTTTAGGGAACTCGGAAAAGTTAAGTGCTAGTGATCGCCTAAAACGCATAGAAATGCTAGAAGCAAAACTGCTGGCACGTGCTGCCTTGTATGAAAAGGAGATTAAAGCAGTTAGAAAGGAGCCAGAGGTCAAAAATAAATCAGATAAGAAGCCAAACCTAAAGACAGACAAGAAGCCAAACCTAAAGACAGACAAGAAGCCAAAGCTCAGTATCCCGGGATCTGCAAAGAAGTAAGCTACGGTTAATTGCATGAGCATTGAGTTAGCATGTTGGAAATGTATGAATCAATGTCTGGTTCCGGTCTTATTCTCATTCTTGACATACTTTCTAACAATAATGCAGGTTGAAAGTCAGGGAGAAAGCTAAACTTGCAGACGCCTTTTCTAAATATGGAATGAAAGAAGCCCCCGGTTCAAAAGAAATGTAATTCTTGATTAGTTGATTGTGTAAATTAGAGAATGCAATGAACTGCCAAGTTTTGCTGTTGGTTCTCTCCCATATGAAGTACATCCAGATAGAAATTTTTCTATACCTTTGCTCAACACCCTTCCCCCTCCCAAGAAAAAGAAAAGAAGAGTGAAAAGTTGAGCTATTTCAACAAGCAAACAAGAAGGATGTGTTTTTTTTGGCTTGTATACTTGTAAGGAGGAAGTGCTGTTAAATAGTTGAAAGTAGAGGTGGGCATGGGCCGGGCCAGCACGCGGGCCCGCTCGAGGCCTGGCCCGTTGTCCGCTCCGTGGGCCTGCCACGGTCAATAAATTTTATTTCAGGCCCGCACCGGCACGAGCCTGCCTATATGGCCTACGGGCCGAACACCCTTTTTCTTTGTTGTTTAGCCTAAAGCTGCCAAGAATCCAAAAAAACAACATAAAACACGGGCAAGGCCCGCAGGAGGCACGAGGCCGGCCCGCGGGCCTGGGCCGGGCCCTTGGACAAAATCTGAAGATTTCAAGCCCGGCCCGACACGACCCACTATTTCCTCACAGGCTCGAGCCTAGCCCGTGAACAGGCCCGGCCCGGCCCATGCCCACCTCTAGTTGAAAGTGGTCGCTCATACATTGGAGTAAGCAAAACTGGTCCTTGGTCAAAATCTCTGGATCCAATACCGGAATTGGTTGGCACCATTTCTGTTTCTTATGATCGGGTCTAAGTTATAGATGTCTAGATCCAGGATAACAAAATACTAGGTTTTCGGCTAACTTCATAAAAAAATTCTTATAGAAAAGAACATGTGCTTGTCTACCCAAACATATTTACCTAATCAAGGCTCCAAGTGAACTTGGAATTGATTTTTTGGTTGACGTAGATCAATATTGACCCGCCCCATATTGTATGATATATTGATCTCTGATGAAGATAGACATTATTTTTTCATAAAAATGTAATAATCAATAGAATCTTTGAACCCATACTTAATCAACTTGAACCAAACCAAACGACTCATCTAAGTTTGGCCTCTAGTATTACATTTCCAAAGAATAGAAGAAAATCCCAGAATGAAAGCAATGAAAGATGTTTATTATGTCACATCTAACACAGTTTGCTTGTAAGTTTCCAATGGATTCTTCTATAGGCCACATATATAGGTTGGTAAGATCTTTGTGATTGTGCCTTCAACTCAAAAACCGCTTCTCTTGGCAGTAATCCATTTTTTACTTCTTTTTTGTACAGATTATAAGACACCCTATTACTTAATATATAAAGATTCCAACATTCTCCAAGTGCACTTCCTAGAAAATTGGCAGGCCTTTAAACTTAAATATTTCATTGCCTTTGATTATCCCAAGTAATGAAGACCATGTTCTTATTATGGCATGCATGCTTTCTACTATATCTAGGTCTCTCTTTCTCTCCCCCTTTACCTCCTCTTCTCTTTCATTGCTAATGTGGAGGATTGTTATACTTGTGTATGTCTAGAGCATTTTCATGGGAGTTTAGCTATGTGTAGGAGCATCAAGGGCGAATATTTTAAGGGACAGGATTGGGACTGCCCCCTAAAACGTTTTGGGATAAAAAAATTTCAACTCTTACTATTTTGCTTAGCCCACTAAAAAAAGCCCAAAATAGTTGAACATATAGCAGAAAAAGCTCCCGTGTTTTAGAAAGGGAAAGAGGACATAAGAAGGGACCACACATGAGTAGAGTTATACAACTGTCACACAATAGTGATGTATGGATGTTGTCATGTTGGTGCTTTTTCTTCATTGTACTTTTAATCACGTGTTGTGACCCATTTTTTTCTTCTTTTTTTTGAAGGGTTTCTTTCCTTATTTCATTAATTATTATTGATTTTTATTATCTTTAACCAATTTTGTAAACCGGATCAGTTAAATTTTGTCAACAACTCCGCTTCTCGGATCAGTTACACCCAATTTGACCAGATCAGTTGGGCTTTTTTCCACTAGTGGTTAACGGAGGGAGTAGCAAGTAGCTAGATATGAATCTATGATAGTGTGCGAATGTCGCAAAATCTGTATAAGTTGTGTTTCCTGAAATATTTTGGCTTCAATTGATGCAGGGGATACACTGCAAGCTTTGACATATGACTATACAGCAACCACAGAGGTACTCGGTCCTCCAAATGATATCAGTTCATCTATCTATTTTCTTACAGTTAACGAGACCATTATTATCTTACTCCTCTGTATAAATTTCCCATTTGCTTTTCCTTAAAGTCAAGCCTTATTAACTTTGACTATAATTTGTCACCAACGTCCAACATACAAGAAAAAATATAGTCATGCAAGATCCATCCATCATGTTTCTTGCCTTTGTTGTTGTGACTTGTGATACATGAATTCATCCATTCCTACTGACTACTGTCATGTTGATCAAAGTGTTTGGAAGAAGCTTGGAAGGTTCAATATGGTGGAGGGATCATACGAAATCCAGAATTCGATAATGGTGTTGAAGGATGGACCGTGTTTGGACAAGGGCAAATTGAAGAAAGAATAACGAAAAATGGCAACAAGTTCATCGCGGCTCTTAACAGAACTCAGCCATCTGATGGCCTTTCGCAGAGGGTGCAGCTTATAAAAGGCAAACTATATGCATTTTCAGGTAACTTCTCTTTGTCCAAGAATTTAAGCAAGGTGTGTTTTTCAACTAATTATGACTCTCATAAACTTTCTATTTATTAAAAATGCAAATCCTTTGGAAAACACTAATGTGCATGTTTGATAAGATATAGTTTTGCTTCCTACTTGTGTAATGAATCATTGGTTTCACCCTATGCGGTATTCGACTGTTTTGTTACACCCCCACATACATTAGATTTTATTCAAACGTATTGATTTTACAGCATGGATTCAACTAAGCGAAGGCAGTGAAATAATATCTGTTAAATTTAGAAGTCCTAGTGGTGAATATCTCCATGGAGGTACAGTTATAGCTGAGCAAGGATGTTGGAGCATGCTTAAAGGTGGAATAGTTGCAAAGTTTTCAGGCCCTGTCGATTTGACTTTCGAGGTAAGGTTTTTTTCCTTGGGTATAATAGAAGTATATTTTTGTACCTTAAGCTAATGCAAAATCTGAGTCTTTGGCCTTTTTACATACAGACCAAGAACACAAGTGTTGAAATCTGGGTAGATAATGTCGCTTTGCAACCTTTTACTAAGAAGCAATGGAGATTGCACCAAGAAAAAACCATTACAGAGGTGAATGAACCAACATTATTGCAGTTACATAGTGTATATCTGACTTTCATTGATTAAACTGATTTTTACTTAATGATTACATCTTATATTTACTGCTTAAAACCAATTTTTGCTACTCAATGAGAGCTAAAGACTGATTTTTACTGATTCTCTATTGCTTTTCTCTTATGTTCACTCGGTTTTACTGACTGAAACTAATTTCTACTGAATGTACTTGCTTTTTACTCAAATGTTAATTCTTTTAAGTTGCAGTGATGAATAGGCCTTAGTCTATGATTTTCATTTCCAAAGATCATAATCCATGTAGGTGAAAAGGCGAAAGGTGAAATTTTATGCGACAAGCAAACAGAATATTGGAGCAGCAGGAGCAAAGATTACTCTGAAGCAAACAAAATCAGTCTTCCCTATGGGTTGTGAAATAAACCTAAATATCTTAAACAACACCAAGTACCAGAACTGGTTTGCCTCAAGATTTTCGATCACTGCTTTTGGGAACGAAATGAAATGGTACTTTACAGAAAAAACACGAGGGGAAGAAGACTATGCCATTTCCGATGCCATGCTACAATTCTGTGAGCAGAACAATATTGATGTTCGAGGTCACAACATCGTTTGGGACGATCCAAGATACCAACCTTCTTGGATAAATGGCGAAACTACCTCAGAAGAGTTGAAAGAAGTAGTTGAAAAGAGGATGAAATCAGTTATTTTGAGGTATAAAGGTAGACTAATTCATTGGGATGTTGTGAATGAAAACTTGCATTTTCGCTTCTATGAGAATAAACTAGGTGAAAATGCTTCAGCTAAGTTTTATGCCAGAGCATACGAGCTTGATCAAAAGCCGATTCTGTTCATGAACGAATATAATTCTATAGAGTTTAGTGAAGATGAAAAATCGATACCAGCAAAATATGCAAGAAAGTTGAAGAACATATCATCATATTACAAGGAAATGAGGAATAATGGTAATGAAACATTGCCTTTGGGAATAGGGTTGCAATCGCGGTTTGTGCCTGGTCAGCCCAACCTGGCTTACATGAGAGCAGGAATGGATTACTTAGCTTCAATGGGATTCCCTTTGTGGCTCACTGAAGTCTTTGTCGATAAAGGGGAGAACCAGGTACTTGAATATTATCTCTTATTTTGTTAGTACAAGTAGAGAATACGTGCATCTCTTATATTTGAGAGTTTTGTTATGAAAGAACCTTAATTCATAGTAACTAGAATTTTTAGACTATATATCTATATGATTCAGGTAACTTACTAGCAAAAGGTCGTTAACGCGTGATATTAAGACCAAACCATCTGATACATGAACTCATTTCGAACGGAATTAACCGTCACATTTACAATTTAGGGTGCGTTCTCTTCACCTTACAAAATTAAGTTTCAGGTCCAATAAGTTCAGTTCAGTTCAGTTCAGTTCAGATAAGTTCCAATCATGTCCAATCAGCGCAATAAGTTCCAATCGGGTCTAATAAGGTCCAATAAGTTCCAATCAGGTGCAATAAGTTCCAATCAGGTCTAATAAGGTCCAATAAGTTCTAATCAGGTGCAATAAGTTTCAATCAGGTCCAATAAGTTCCAATAGTGAATAATCAATAAATATTTGTATTATTGTCCATTATTTTATTATTCATATCACTATTAGCTGATTATGTTATTATTAGAATTTTAATTAAAGTACCACAATGATTATATTATTATACTTGTATTATTGTCTATTATTTTATTATTCATACTATTATTAGCTGATTATATTATTTTTAAAAAATATTATAATCATGGTTAAATAAGGTTATGTATAGGCTATTAGATATATTAGTTGTGAAAGTTATGTATAGGCAAGTATATAAATAGTATTTTTTTTTTTGTTAAATTGTTTATCATAAGAGATAATTAATAATAATTTTTTTTTAAAGGGCGAATTTTAATAATTATTACTTCATAATAAATTTTGAGGAGTAGTATTTATGTTAGGGGTAATATTTATGTTATTACTCATCAATTTTTTTGTCTAATAAGAGCAAATAAGTTCCAATTAGGTCCAATAAGGTCTAATGAGTTTCAATCAGGTCCAATAAGGTCTAATAAGTTTCAATCATGGCCAATAAGGTCTAATAAGTTCCAATCAGGTCAATAAGTTTCAATCAGGTCCAATAAGTTCCAATCAGGTTCAATCAGGTCTAATAAGTTGAATCAGGTCCAATCAGGTCTAATAAGTTCCAATCAGTTCAGTTCAGGTCCAATAAGTTCAGTTCAGTTCAGTTCAGGTCAGGTCCAATAAGTTGAAGAAAACGCACCCTTAATCTTCGGAATAAGTTGTCTCTTTCTGCTATATTTGAAAGTCCTGATGTCACAAGTCACAACTGTTCTAAAAGTAAAAGGTCTGTAAGATCATGTCACACCCTTAATTATGAGTGGTCTGGACAGTATGACAACTATTTGTGGACGCAGGCAAAGTATCTAGAGGAAGTTTTGAGGGAGGGATATTCACATCCCGGTGTTAAAGGAATTGTGATATGGCCAACTTCACCATTCAGCAATGAGTGCAAGATGTGCTTGACTGATCAAAACTTCAACAACACACCAAATGGAGATGTAGTTGATAAGCTGATCGCCGAATTTTCGAGCTCGAAAACATTGGAAATTTCAGCTAATGAGCAGGGAATTTCTGAAGTTGAGTTGCTTCATGGTGATTATGAAGTTACTGTAAGCCTTTCTGAAACAAATTCTTATGCGAAGTTGAAGCTGGAGGTGACTGAAAATTCAGTTAACTTTGTGAATGTTCAACTTGATGATGCATTTGTTTCTCATGTATGTATGTAAATGACTAAATGTGATTGATATTTGCTACAAGAATTCTGGAAATATAGAAAGAATTTTAAATCTTGTAATATTTCGTGATTACTAATCTGTATCAGATTTTTTTTTTTCAAGTTTATGTACCTTCAGCAAGCTGAATGGGTTATGATAATACTCTAGGACATGCTATTAGCTCACCAATATTATGCAATGTTACAAGGGACGAGATTCACTTCGAAACGACGTACGAAAACGGATACGCTAGCTTGAGTGAATCGAGTACGATGAAAACAAAATATATACATAATATTAATGAACAGTAGTATTATAATGTGTTACTTGGCCTTTGATTTGAAAAAAAAAAAAAAAAAACAATATTGGAAGTTGAAAAGTCAAAAGAGTTGGTCCCTTAGTGACCTATCCACGTGAGTTAGGTTGTACATTAAAAAAATTAGAAGCGGCAATAAAAAATTAATAAAAAAAGAAAGAATGGTAATGTGGTATACAAGTATATGTAGGCAACAACAGGTATTGAGTGTCACCGGAGATGGTCTTAATACTTTGCCCACTACTCTTACCAGGTTTTAAAAAAAAGGAAAAGTAGAATAAAAGTATTTTTGTCAGTTTTCAATCACTTCTTCCACAATTCCACTCTTCGTTCTCCTTTCTCTTCTCGATGTGCTCAACAATGGCGGCTTGCGAATCAGAACGTGGATGACAGCGATCCAGGTCGCTTTTGTTCCTCGATCGGGAACAAACGACCTAGATCGAAAAACGTGCCTCCGTCCCGCGTTCCTTGTATCATGGTATTATGACTATATTGTTTTAAAAGGTACAAAAAGAAAAGTTAGGGCACCCTTCTCTCAGAAGAGGCACCTAAAGATTCTAATAAAATGAGTTCATGATTCAAAGTGCACCTAAAGATTCTAATAAAATGAGTTCATGATTCAAAGTTGGTTTTAAATCTAGATCAATATTTGGCGAGGCAATGGTCAATATAGATGGAGTGACCTTGTTTAGAGAGAAACCACATTGCCCTATTCACTTCTCTGAAAACGTGTGTAATGACTTCCTTAAAAAAAAAAAAAAAAAATGTGTAATGGCACTTATGTTTGATTGGCGAAGAAGAAGTCAAATATCGTCAACTGAAGTATGAATGGACCACACACATGGGTAACGCCCTTGTATATGATAACGATATAATTTTATTAAATGCAATGATAATTATGAAATTAGTCTTTGAGTTTTCCATATTACCCCTAATAAAATTAGACTATATGATTTTTGATATCTTTAACTATCTATTACAAAAAAAAAAAGGAGGAACTTGAAAATGGAGGAGGAGAATAGGAGGTACAACTACAAGGGAGGGTGAGGCAAATGACAAAATAAGTAAGCAAACAAAATGGGTTTAAATGACATCAACATATGAATTATGAATGTTAACTCTTCTTTTCGTCGAAATTAGAAAATCAGGTACTTTTAAGTCATTGGAAAATATTTGAAATGTATTTCTGAGCAAATATTATACTATATATATTATTATCGGCTTTTTGGGAACTAAACTTATTTTTTCTGAAAACTTATTTTTGCTAAATTTAATTTCTTTTTAGGTGAATTTAACTAAATTTCATCAAATAAAAAAAAAGTCAAAAGCCTTTTATGGCCTCCCACCTCTTTCAAGTTTCACCCAACTCATCCCAAAATAATTCAACACAAAAATTAACCTAAATAAATAAATAAAATCTCCTCCATTAAACGTATTTCTTCCAATAAGAGTCCTCCACATAAGCAAGTGAACATCCAATCTCCAATCACGTCTTCTCACAAGTTTAATTACTCAACTCTCCAACACCTCCTTTGACTCTCTTTCCTCTCTTCGTTTCTCTTCTTTCTCCTTCGTTTCATTCTCTCTCTCTCTCTCTCTCCTCTCTATATCGACTGCGATTTCGTCGCAAAAATTCCAGCCGCTGTTACAGAGAAGAGAGAGAAGAATATCTCAATCTCTCAAAAGAAAATCTCCAAAATGTTACGGAAATCACTGCAATTTTTCCTAATTCTAGGGTTTTTGCTAAATCTCTCTCAATCTCTACGATTTGATCTTCAATCAGGCCACACAAAATGCATTTCCGAGGACATCAGGACCAATTCCATGACCGTTGGAAAGTACCACATCGTCAATCCTAATGAAGGCATTCCTTTGCCAGAAACTCACAAAGTCACTGTTCGGGTAATTTTTATTCATCCTCGAAATCGATTTCTTCGGAATAATTGAAATTAATTAAGGTTGATTTTGTGAATTGAAAACCCTAATTTCGATTTGATTTGAGTTTGTAGGTGACTTCGTCGTTTGGGAATAATTATCACACTGCAGATCACGTTGAAACAGGACAATTTGCGTTTACTGCAGCTGAGTCTGGGGATTATATGGCGTGTTTTTGGACTCCAGAACATAATCCTCCTGTTACTGTTACAGTAGATTTTGATTGGAAGACTGGTGTTGCTGCTAAAGATTGGGGTAGTGTTGCTAAAAAGGGATCCGTTGAGGTAATTTTCAATTTTTTGATCTACTTGTTTGTTTAATCTATGACATTTGAAGTAATTGATGCTTAATGCATGCTCTTTTTATTGTAATTATGTGATTATTGAGTTTTGAGGTAGCTAGAGTTTAGATTATGGAATAAAGTAGAATGATGATGATGAATTGATGATGGATGGGGTTTATATAAATCCAAAGTTGTGAGCTTTGGGTGGTGATTGAGGTTTTCTTTGGTAGGGAATTTATATCTAAGCACGAGGTTCGAGAATCGAATATGATGTAGCCACATTTTTGTGGGTTTGGAGTTTTTGCTTGTGCTTGGAATGGCACCCTTGTTAGACCAAGGTTGAATTAAGGGCGTAGGTGAGTCAATTTCGTTTTCGTGTGTGTTATGGTAATTCGAGTTGAGTGACTTTTAAACAGTTGTAACGATCGTTTTTTATTTCTTATATATGAATTGTGGTGTGATGAGGTCAAATACAGGTGAGGCTTTTCTAGATTCTAAGTTTGGTGTTTTTTTACAGTTTGCGACTTGGGGTGTATTGGTAATAGAGGGTCTTGAGCTGGTTTCTTTCTGTTTTTATTTTTTTATTTATTGTTTTTCATTGTAGAGTGATGACTGTTATCTACTTATCTATGTGTTAGAAGAAATTTTTTGTTGACCATTACTCAAGAAATTGGGGGGGTTTCTAATGTTAGTCTTGTCACACTTTTTTCTCTAAATGGATGGGTAGTATATAACTCGAGGGATGTTCTTCAGCTGACTTAAATTCCCCTCTGATGAGTTCTCTATTGCCTCTAGTTAAGAGGAGTACAATTGACCTTTTGCTCGATGGTCGCTTGTGAGATATGTGTGATTGAAAGTAGGAATTCTGAGTTAGATTCCTGCTAGAGCCTGAACTCTGAAGAGAGGGTTACATTATTTTATGACTATTGTATTTATACCAAGTCTTAGAAAAGCCAAAGGAAGAAGAAGGATACGGGCAGAGCAATACTGGAGTTTTCCTGACATAGATGATAGACCTGTAGTTGAAATTTCTAGCTTTAATGGAAAACGATAAGCACTGTTACATTGCTTTCTTTCTTCCCTCACCTAATGGATAAAGTGGATCCCTCTCCTTGCTGATTCACTCTGGCTGTGCCCCGGGGGGGAGGGGTTGGTTGTCCCACTGTGTTCAGCAGTGGTAGAAGTTTTGAGAACATCAAGCTGTCGGTTGATGCTCTTGTCTCTTTTTATGTATCATGCTGAATGTGCCCTTGCTTTATTTTGATATGTATGCTTTTCACTGAAACATGTTTGTTACATTTTGAGGGTAAGTTGAACTTAACGAATGAAACTTGAATTGGACAAAAGTTGTCATGTTCGAACTAACTTCAGTAACATTTTGTTTGGATACAAATTTAGGAAGGAAAGGTAGGGGGAGAAAAAAAGAAATTTTTGTCTTGTTTGGATAGAAAGGAAGATGAGGGAAGAAAATTTTTATATTAATGCTGCATTTGTTGTGGGATGTCTTCTTCCCTCAATTTTGTCTATTGGATTTTGTGTATGTTTGTGAGGAATTTTTTATTTTGGTTATGCTCGACCTAAGCAACGCTTATTTGCCCCAAAGTTTGTTAATAGTTAACATGGGAAATATTACAGCATTGGCTAATTAATATGGCAAGTTACCTCAAATTCTCAACAAGTGCAGAGTATACCATTACTTTTTTCAGGGTGGGGGGAGGGGGGGTGAACCTTTGGAGGAAACAGGACAGGCTATGGAGGGAGAACACAAATTTTAAGAGGGTTCTAGCCTTCTAGGTAACTATTGAGATTCTCTTTTTTTAATCCCCCCTTTTTTGTGCTGCAATAGTGCTCTGATGTGGAGTTGTGGACTAGACAGAAACTTGTACGTCCTCATATTGTGGGTTGTAGACTTGTAGTACATTTGTTTCCTTCTATTCTTATAAACTTTGATCGACCCTGTGTCTCTATTGTGAAAGTTGACATGGTTTTGTTTGAACATTTGCATCATGGTTACGAAGCTTAGTTACTGATTAGATTAGTGATTGAACAAATTCTTTTTACCAGGTTATGGAATTAGAGTTAAAGAAGCTAATGGATACCGTAAATTCTATCCACGAGGAAATGTTCTATCTTCGTGATAGGTAAGCTTTCTCTTTTGTTTCTCAGCTAAACTAAGAGGTTATTATTGCTAATAGATCTTATTGCTAATAAGGTTCCGTTTGATATCTCCACAGGGAAGAAGAGATGCAAGTTTTGAACAGAACAACCAATTCCAGAATGTATTGGTTGAGTTTCCTCTCACTTGTTATTTGCCTATCTGTGGCGGGCTTACAAGTATGGCACTTGAAGAGTTTCTTTGAGAGAAAGAAGTTGCTTTAAGTTAGCTAACAATTGTCAACTTTTTATTTTTTTATTGTAAAATTTTCTCGACTGTAATGTAATTTAAATAGTTAAGCCACTTGAAATATCTAAATGTTTTCCTTTTAAGATTCTTGACAATTTTCTCATTCTCAATTTATTTGTTAGTCTTAATTGTTAAAGAAGTTATACTATATAAATACATGTGGTTCCCCAATATCAGCATCCCTTGTTCACAGGACCATAGTATGCATTCTTGCTGTGAACCACTCAACCATAGAGTGTCAATTGATTTTCTTATTCGCTTAATTCATATGCTTAGAACTGCAGGACTCATCAATTGGTCAGCTTCCGTTTGAAGGCCAGAAGATTTTCTATAAATGATCACGGTCTCTATTCCATGTCATAAAACACATTTCATCATGCAACAAACAGCATCTGGCGATTTTCTAACCAAGATATTTGCAGTGATTTAACTATTCAAAGCATGCAGAAATAGTACGATCCGAATAGATCTTGTAGTGCAGCAAATAAATCCCATATCCTGATGTTCAAGTCTGGTGTCTAGGGGAAATGAGAACAAGACTACACAACATAAACTAGGAGGTGCTGGAAACGCTTATTTTCAATTTCCATTAAAATAGGTCATTTACAAAGCCTACGAGAAAAGGGAAAAAAAAAAGCGAGAAATTACAACCATACAACACAAACAGTACAATTTACAGAAAAGGGCAAAAAATTGAGGTTTTAAATGTGAATACAAGACCAAACACGTAATTATCTAAGCCCAACAAAGGCATACAAAAATGAGAGTGAAGATTTGTAATCGGAACCCTATATGTTTGAATAACGTGCATTGGCTAGAATTTGACATGCTAGCTAATGACCCAACTTAAAAAATAATGTTCAAATGACGGTAGCCAATAAACAGGTGTTACACCCTTCGAACAGAATCAAGGGATTGATAAAGCTTGAAATGGTGATACCTTGAGCCAGTTTTGCACAGCGGATGCGAGTATGAACGAACAATCAACAGTGATGGTATAAAAATTAAGCAAGTCGCCAGACTATGAGCTCAATAATGCAGAGTTTGTCATCCAGAAAAGAAGTGCCAGTGATGCTCTGCTGGAAGATTATCTTTTATTTTCTCAAGTTTCTTAAGAATCTCCAAGAAGGTAGGCCTATGGTTCATGTCAGCAGCCCAACACTGTTCAGTTAACCTGTATTGAATAACAAAAATTGATCATCATAAATGAAAAACCAATAATTGACAGAAACTACACTAGAACATTTTTTTGGACAGAGCCTACACTAGAACATTACATGTATATTTACTCAAAGAATCAAGGCCAACACCACAATCAGCAGTGCCCCCCCTCTCCACCCAGCCTCCCACCCCATATAACATTTAAAAAAAACAATTGTAAGGGAAAGGTAATAAAATACACGACATACCCAAAAACAAATGTAGAATTGTCATGATTTATGACCAAAGACCGACCACATAAATTTTAAGCAGTGTTGAATTGTGCTAACATTTGGTTAATTAGACAGATAGTGAAAAAATAATGGAGTCCTTGGGGTAAAAACAAAAAAAAAAAATATATAAAAGGGAGGATGTGTTATGAACTAGCATAACTTGGACTGATAAAGGATAAGATTTTAACAAGTAAAATCAGAGTTGGATTGATAATTTTCTGGAAAACTGATAATAGAAGGATAAATACAAGCTTTCGAGAGGCTTGCTCTCTCCCAAAAGAACTCTTAAAAGTTCACTAAAAAACACTCATCAAAATTCAGCATGTCTTTCCCTTTCTCATTACCCCTATATATAGAGTATTTCCCTTAATAACCTACCTAGCTTATTCCCCAAGTTACTAAGTTCATTACAGGATGTATCTTATTAAGTGGTTTTTTTTTTTTTTTTGTGGGTGGGGGGGAAGGGGGGGGGGGCACTTTCACTTTCTCATAAGCCTACAAACCAGCTCTGCAAAAATAATTCCAGTCACATGGTCCAACCAAAAGCTTTCTACCATTATGTTCGATAAATTATTCTCTGTCCCAAAATGTTTCACAATATGGCACAACTATTGAGGGTAAATATAGGTCAGGTGAGGGCGTGAGGCATATAAGACATGGTAGGTGTTTCATCTATGTGGGCATACACTATTGGGGTTTTGCAAACAGAGATGTTTCTGAAACAGAAAAATCTCAGGTCCCAATCATTTCCGAGCCTCATTAGCACAAATACAATTGGGGCTTCTAAAGAAAACAATTCAGAAACGTGCAAACTACAAGTCCCAGAGGTTTCCAGGCTTCATAGCAGTTTATTAAAAAAAATGAGAGAATGGTTACAAAACCAGAATTAAAGATGATTCTTAGATAAAGGGAAGAAAATAAGTAAATAGATGTGGAAAGATCAAAAAAAAAATTGATGTGATAAAAAATAGTTTGGTTTTTTTAAAGCTGAAAAACAATATGGGACATCCATTTAAAACAAAGTGTGGAAATCATTGTGGGGGAAAAGGGAGTAATTTACAAACTAATGTAGACAGTAAAAAGATCAGAAACAGAATCTCGGAAGACGAAATTTTTTTAAGGTCACATCGTACAGAGATGTGGTGGAAATTTTTCAATCAATCTCTATATATTTGCACTTTTACTTACTCTCTCAGTTCTGGGACAAAGTTTTTAGACCTAATTGTAGGCCTGTGTCCTTCAGCCACATATTTTGCTGCCTCGTATGGTTCATAGCTTGCCAATGGAGGCTCTCCTTCAATCATCTGAGAAAAGTTGCAAGAATATTCCATCAGATAAGGATAAGCGGAACAAAATTTTATACTGTAACTCCCATTGGAACACCATGTCAATGAACTCACCTCATACAATATCATGCCGAAGGAGAAAACATCAACCTTTTTGTCATATTTCCGATGCTTAAATACTTCTGGAGCCATATAACGGTCTGTTCTTTTAATCAATCAAATGATGAAGAACAATTAGTAAAGGCATGAATAATATCCATCAAACTCCCCTCAAAAAAAAAAAAAAAATAATAATAATATCCATCAAACCCACAAGTACAGAACAGCGAGAACACTCACAGCTTCCTGTCTCGCCAGTCAATTTGTATACATCATGAGCATGCTGAACCCTGATGAGCTTGCTTAGTCCAAAGTCTCCAACTTTTAAATGATCGGCATTAGTGTTGACTAAGAGAACGTTCCTGAAACCATTGCAAAGTCAAAAAGGTTATCAACTGTGTGGATGAGTAACATGACTGTCAAATAGTCAACCACAATCTTCTTGAACTTAGAGACATGCATAGGAAATAGCATGCTTCAAGCACATCGTGAATTTTTTTTATAAGTACGAGCAATCCAATCCCCCACCCCTAACAGAGAGAGAGAGGCAAATAAACTACAAGTGCACCGACCTTGGCTTTAGATCTCGGTGGATTATGACATTAGGTTCATTATGCAGATAAGCCATTCCCCTGCAAAAAACAACAATTAAAGAAGTCGGATTAGCATGGTTATCAGATCACATAATGCTGCGTGAGGAAGCAAATAGATGACTAATTATAAAAAAACAATTGTAATGAACTGACATAGCTTGGACTGGATTTAAGAAACTGATATATTACTAAGATGAACTTTGATTGATAATTTCTGGAAACAGTAAAATAAGATGATAATTACAAGCTTTTGAGAGGCTTGTTCTCTCCCATTGAACTCTTAAAAGCTCACTCAATTTTCTTATCAATATGCAACATGATTTCTCTCTCCCTAATCTATTCTATCTATAGAGATACTTCCTCACTAACTCCCTAACTTATTCTTCAAGCTACTAGTAAAACCAACTAATTATGTAATACCAAAGGTGCCCCTCTCCCTAGGTTGATTCATTACAACAATCTGTTTTAACAAGACATAGGACAAAAATTCTTCTGATGTAAAGGGGGCACTTCCTCCCAGCCCAACATCCAACATATTATCCTCGTTTTTCAAATGGAATCATACATAAGAAGTCTTTTCTTTTTCAAAATTCCAAATTCTTGAATTACAACACAGTCTAAACACTCGGTATTCTAACTTTAATTTCCATAACTCCAACTCAGTATCAAGTCTATAGCTCTAGTCTCATCGATTATTCATCAATACATCACAGTATCGTCTGCATACAACGGATACCACACTGTGTTGCTGAATAGACTTTGATATTACTACTAGAAAGAGAAAAGGAGTCAATACAACATATAGTTAAGATGCCCCCAGTTTCCACACATCCATCTCAATGCATACAACATATTCAATTCATTACTGTTGCAAAAGAGGAAGAGAATATGCGAAGTTAAGCTAACATTAGCATAAAAAATTATTTTAAAAAAAAATGTGCCCAAAAACTACTTTGAAGATGGATCCAACAAGTATAGTTGTACATTTCAGATCAACATGGTTTATAGATAGTTATCACTTATCAGTCAAATTATATAAACATAACCTTTGGACTTCTCATTTAAGATTGACAATGCAGGACGAACAAAGTATCTTGGTTTGATGGACCAAGGGCATGGTTAAATATATATATATATGATAATCCAAACAGAAGGGGGAGTGGCATAGATAGAGAAAAGGCTATCAAGATTTCAGCTCCCTATGTGCCATTGATATCGAGAAGACTGGTAAGGGGTAGGACAAAAAGTCGTTAAGTGTGAATAACAGATTTGAAAGTAATTGGACTCAGAGAAGATAGACTTTTTGAGGATTGACGTGATGGAGAGAGAAAACATAGGGCCCACTTCGACTGGGAGGGTTGAAAACTTTTACTGAAGTACATGACTGGAAGATAATTTTAGGTTGAAATAGTGTACCAGGTGATAATTAAGGGACAGAAAGAATATCATCAAATTAACCAGAAATAGTGCCAAATGAAAGTAGCCAAGACAAAGATGTGGCAGCTTTGACCATGAGAAGAGAGGTGGGAGTTGCACATGTGGAACATATGATACAGGACATCTATATATGGTAGTTTGTCCACATAAAGCACACTCGTCGAGGCTCTCAAAATGGTAGGTTGGGTCAAAGAAGAGGCAGAAGGAAAGAGTACACACAGTCAACCCTTCTATGATCCTCAACTAAACTGTACAACTATGAATCTATAACAACACGGGATATTATATGATACAAATTTCAATTTTTCTGACCTCTTCTTTAGTCTTCAGAGTAAATTACACACATTTTCAATCCCTCCATGATGTGGCGTCCTCCTCTTTTTTGCTTCTTGTGTAACTTTTTTTTTTTTTTTTTTTTTTTTTTTTGCTTCTTGTGCAACTTTCTCCAACATATCCACTTCCCACTCAACTAGGGAAGGATCAATGATTCAATTCAGGCTTCCAATGAAAACTCCAAAAGGAAAATGGTCTAGGGGGATAGGAGGAGAGAGAAGTGAGAAGCAGATCCAAGTGGTTTTCCAATGTCAGTGAAAACAAGTAACTTTTATTCTGACAGGCAGTGAAAGTAAAAAGTGAAACTCTTTTCCATAGAATATATTTTCCAATAGGACACGAATTAGTATACTCTAACTCCTTTCAGAAATATAACTGTTAGAGATGCATTATAACTCTCACATAGGACCATAAATTAGCAAAAGTATATATATAAAAAAAGAAACAGTGAAATACGCATCATCAAAAGAGACAAAGACCATTCTGCATCTCTATAAGATGGGAACCTTAATATAGAGAGCCACATACAACTAAAGGCACTACCATTTGGTGGCTCTCATATCAGCTTAGAACTTCTGTATCCTGTAATGCCTGACAAACAGGTGAGCATTCTGCCAGGGCTCTTGGTTACTGGTATGGGATTTGACTAGGTTTATGTAAATTCTAATGAAACAGCTACATTTTGGACCATTTTATTGTAGAAAAATCAAGAAATGGCTCCAAGAGGAATCTAACTGACATAGCTAGAAGTAAAGTACTTGCAATCATCTGTAACTGTATAGATACCAACTTGCCATATCAGTAACTAGTTTCTAAAAAACAAAAGAACAATTAGGCACTGAAGAAAATTAATTTAATGAACCACAATCCTAAAAAATTACACTTCGTATCATTTTTAGATATTAATACTCCTTAAGCTATTTTTTTCCCTTCAATCCTTTCTCCTTCCAACACATTGCTTAAAGTGATTAGCAACAGTCGACTATATCCATGGAACACTTGATAGTAAACATCTAACTCGTGTAAGACCTTTCTGCAAAGGCCCACCTTGTCTAGCAGGCCATGAATAATACAGATATGAGAACAAAAGTAATTGCTACTGGAAAAAGCTTCAGAATACCTTGCAATGTCCAATGCAAAATTTATAGCTGTTGTTGGACTAAGAGCTCCCTTTTCTTTAAGGTACTGATGGAGATCGCCCTACAAGATGAACAAGGATGAGCATAACAATCAATCTAGTCACATGTAAAAAAACTCGAATATTGATATTGTATGCATCAATTTACCCCTCGCAAATACTCAGTAATCAACATTAAGGGCTTTTTCTCAGTAACAGCTCCAAGAAATTGAACAATGTTAGGATGACGAAGCTTCACCAGTAAAATGACCTCGTGCCTAAAATCCTGACTGAACAAGCAGATATGGAATGGAAAAATAAGTAAACAAGTTGGAGCATCATCAAAAATATCTTATAGTCAAAAAATCATATGCTTATCTGGGAAGATGCTATCTTTTAATTTTGAACTCACATAACCAGTCTATCATCTGAAAGAGATGGAAGTATGCGCTTGACTGCAACTGGAGTTCCTCGCCAGTAGGCTTTTAAGATCTCACCAAATGATCCCTGCATGAAGTACGCTATTATCAAAAGGGGATAAAAAGTCAAAAGAGTACTAGAAAGTAGTCCATAACATAAGCCATCATCTGCAGATGCATATGCATTAGAGAGCTGGAAAGCCAATGACATAACGAAGAAGAGTTTAAGGTAGATACATGTGAATAACCAGCCACTCATAGGACTTCCTCATGTTCAGATACTGTTTCCACCTGCATTAATTTTCTTATGTATTTACACTTTACAGGTTCCCCCTTACCACCCTGGCCCCCAAGTAATATAATCCTCATCCCTTGCTCCTTGATCAAGAACCAACAACTACCTTATTTTAACCCCAAACTTATCTCATTACCCCCAGCTTCCAAGCATGGCCTCGGAGAGGTTGGGCACAGATAAAATACATACAAGGTCACCCATAACCTTTTTCTAACAACCTTAAATTGAAGACTGCGAAACTGCAAATTGTCATAAATAAATTTCACCCAGTTTTATCATCGTTTTACACAATGATGACATCAAAATGAAAGCTGACAATCAGAAAATAAAGAAGAAAAGCAAGAGTAAATATGAAAGAAAAGTGTCTGAGATGAGGATTAAATTTTTTTCAAAAATATAGATTTTTTTAAGAAGTAGATGAAAATTAACCTTAATGATCATAGGATATAATTAGTTAATTACACATGATCTGAAAGAAACGAATTAATCACACCTTTCCAATTATTGCTGAATGTGAAAAGTCCAGCTCAGCAGGGTCGATCTCCCAGTCACACTTGTTTGGCAAGGGCGGGGGAACAGCTTTTGGTTCAAAATGACTTCCATTTTGTCCCTGAAAGTTCAAATTACTCAGAAACTATGGAATAGTTGACCAGTATGGCATGATTCCTGACACAGCGGATATATAATAGATCAGCCAATGAGAGGCTCAAAATAGTAACACTGGCATACTAAAACAAGCTTATGAGTGCATCATGGTTCAGGCCATTGATGCATTTGTAAGAACAAAGTAATGAGTCAAAAAACTTCATCACATATGTAATTTATTAGTTACAAGAAAATCAATTAAGCAAATTGCAAATCTGAGTTCTCATATGTGAATCCTGATGACAGCATAAAGTACACAGAGGAGATTAATTCTCTATAGTTTATAGTGTACACACAACAGTTGTCACGTTCCAGTAAGATATCCTGTTGCACTCACATAATTAGAAAAATACAACTTCCCATATCCAAACTTTGCTACTAACTTACAATCAACATTTGTACTGGTGGACAAATATTCTTAAAAAAAAAGATAATGTCACAACAAGTTCTACCCATCGAGACTCCCAAAGTCGAGGCAATTTTATGTCATGAAAGTTTTGATGTTGTATCATCAAAGACGGCTCTAGATATGAACTAATGATCTTTTAGAGGACATAAGTCCACATCCTAAAATGCTTCAAGCTAGAGATTAGGACAACGAATTCACAAATTCACTAAACATCGTCCACGAGATAAATTGTTATTGCAAGACATATGATGAAAACTCCATAATCTCTAGCCTGAAGCAAAACAAAACATGATGTAAACTCCCTATGCCCACTTCAAAATAACCATAAAAGATGTCCTAAATGTCAACTCAAAGTTAACATTCTACTTTTATCCACTTCCTTTCTCTACTCTTTCCCTCCTTAATCTCTGTGCATCAGCTCAATGTTAGTTATTGCTAGCTTTAAGCAAGGAAGGAAGGAGTACTTCCACTTCCAAACTAATAACACATGGACCAAGGGATAGCCACTACCTACTATATAAAATTGAAGTCGTATATAGAAATGCAAGAGATTAACTTACATAAGATAGACCACCGTATGTCTTCAAAAGCTCGATCATTCCATGTTTTTTTGCGCCTTCAGCATCCGCTAGAGGCTGTCATGAACCGAAAAACTATCATTTAGTGCAATCCAACTAGTTATTCTTTGTGTGAGTCAAACAAATCTTTATAATGGACGAAATAACAATAAATACAAAATTTAACATGCAATTAGAATGACGCTTTAACCTAGACGTCAAGAATTTTACCGTCCAAGCTCCAATAAAATGGGTCAAATTTCACCAATTCCTGTACCATATTATCATTATGGGATTAAACCAATGCTTGCAATTAGGCTTTGTCCTAAAGCAACTTAAGAGGACAGGCAGATAAACCACAGATGTCTGTATAATTAGGCTTCACCAATGCAACTATAAAAAGGCTCTATTAGTCTTATAACTATAAACGAATAGAACCAATTTAACCAAAAACCACATGCTAATTAATGTTCACGAAAAAGAGCGAGTCTTCATATTCATCTAGCACTATATGGCAAGGTGTTTGGTGAAATAAGTACTCTCTAGGTTGACCTGCGTCCAAAAAAAGAAAAAAAAAAAAAGAAAGCTCTTTACTGGTAGATGCAATCTCTTAACTTTCGGTTTTGAAGCAGATATAACAAAATTTTCAGGAAAGAACATGCATTAGTCCAAAATCAATCTATGAACCATAGTCCTCCATTAACAAATGTTTCTGCCCTTCAAAGATTTCATCACAATTAAGCATGTAACAACGAATTCACGGTATTTCCTCCATCAATTACACCAAAAATTTACACTATGAAGAGGTAATCTTACTTGAAGTCCAAACATAGAAACAATATTGTTTGCTTAAATAGTACTCTACTCCCAATAAATTATACAGACTTCCTAAAAGCCATAAGATCAAGCATGTCAAAGAACTCTATGATCGTCTTCGTGCACTAAATGTCATCATACAACACGTAGATCAGAGTAACAAAATCTCGCAGCAAATTCATTTCGCTCAACTGAAGCTCAAAATCACAATCACAACAAAAATTCCGAGATTAAAATTACCAACAATATTCGTCAAATTCAACCTCATTAACTCCAAAATCACAAATACTATATTAAAAAGCAGTGAATTTCTGGAATGAAGTAAGAAATTAAAGAGAAAAGAAAAAAAAATTATACGGTGTTTTTCCAGCGATCTTGAGCGTTGACATCGGCGCCAAAATCAATCAAACACTGAGCAACATTGATCCAACCATGAAGCGACGCAACATGAAGAGGAGTTCGATTATCATAATCCCTAGCATTAACAAGGGTGCGATCTTCTTCGAGAAGCTTCCGCACCGCAGTGGCGTCGTTTTGATGAGCATGCCATAAAATCGCCGACGTTTTGCTAACCCTAGCTTTCTCCTTCTCCTTCTGCTTCTCTCCTCCTTTGTTCGTCGTCGGCGGTAATGGCGCCGGCGATGCTCCGACGTCCATTCCGGTTGATCCCGACGAGCTTTCTCCGCCGCCGTTCATAATCTCCGGCGAATCAGACGGTTCAAATTGAATCAAATCAGTGAAATCAGAGAAAAAAAGTGAGGGATTTTTGGAAATTGCGCAGTGTGGAAGAGGAAATTTAGAGGAGAGAGAAAGAGGGAAGACGCGGAAGTGGAATGATTTGTGTGATATCCGTTATTCTGTTTGGCGTTTCCTTTTACTTTTCTTTATTTATTATGTTGATACCAAGTATATTTCCCTTTTTTCTTTTTCCAAACTATGTCAACAGAATTACTTACTAGATTAGATTTGATTCGTCCTTTTTCTATTTCTTTTCTGGCCTTTACATTTTCTTTTGACAGAATTTTGTTTGTTATGTCCAGTAAGTTCTGTTACACGCGGGATGAGAGCTGATTCATCATAGACTCATAGTTGACGCGTCTTTTATTTTCTTTTTTCTCCTAGTTTTTTCTTACAGGATTTTCTTTATATTGTTGAAGTATTTAATTAAATTTTGAGAAAGACTAATATAGTTGGTTGTGTTCTCTTTTCCTGAACTATTTGAGCTGAATTTATTAGATATTATTAGACTTGATTATATTTGAGTGTACTTTATATTTTTACCTAATTAGACCTGAAATTTAATTTTTTTTAAGCCAAAGAGAACGCATCTTAAACATTAGTCATGGTTAGAGGACTATCTAAATGTGAAATTGAGAAAAATTGTGAATTTTCCACATTGCTATGTTCTGTTCAACTTATTTACAGTCCTTATAAGAAAAAAATCTTAATTATTGCTTTTATTAAAATCTTGCCTTTATTTTGTTTAAATGCTTGCTTCTAAGTTTATTTGTGGTTAATTGATTCATGTGTTCACTATTGATTGACCATATAAGTAAACTTAGGTCCCTAAAAGTAATATTGAGTTCAATTGCTTTTCCAAACAACACATATAAAGCCTTAGATCATGAGTAATAGGTTCTGCCAAAGCAGGGTGTTGCTCATAATTTCGGGGATAGTAGGGTAGGTTTTTGAAACTTACATGTTAATGTTTAGTTTAACTCAACAAAATCATCAATTGACAAAGTTTTGGGTTTTGAAGCTAAGAGATAGGAGTAAATAATGAGTTGTTAACCTGTCTACCAAGAATTATAATTAGTTATAATTAATAAAGTGTTTACTTACCTCAACTACTATAAATTGAAGGCAGGGCCAAAGTCCGTTTGATTGTAGTGGGAGGGGATCTTGGTTATTTCTTTATTCAATTGGGACTTTCATTTTGAATAAAGGGTAGTAGTTAATTAAAATTTGTTTAATTGTTGCTTTCTTGATAAACATTGATTGAATCTTGCTTTATTATTCTTTTGTTGTAGTTATCATGTCTGGTTCAAACAACAACAACCACCCCGGTTTTAATTTGCTCTATTTACTCGAAAAGGACAAACTAAATGCACATAACTTCCTAGAATGGGAAATAGCTGTGAGAATCGTTCTCAGAACCGAAGGAAGGGAAAGTGTTCTTGATAATCCTCTCCCTGAACCCCTGCCAGAAAATGCAATTGCAGCTGAACGGAGAACAAGGCAAACCCTAGAGGCTAATTTTGTGCAAGTAACATGTTTGATGCTTGCTTGCATGGAACCGGACTTTCAAAAGCGTTTTAATGGTCTGGATGCCTACTCCATCCTCCAATAGCTGAAAACTATGTTTCAGAAGAATGCTTGGTTGGATAGGTTTGAAGCTCACTGTAAGCTGCTGGAGTGCAAGTTGGGCAAAGGAAAACCCGTTGCTCCGCATGTGTTCAATATGATTGGACATTTTCAGATCATGGAAAAATTGGGCTTCCCTTATCCCCCAGAACTGGGAACTAATATTGTGATCAAATCCTTGCCTGAAAATTTTCAAAACTTTCAGTTGAATTTTTACATGCAAGGAGGGGAGGCTACCTTGCAAGAGTTGCATGGTATGCTTACTCAGGCTGAAATGAGCTTGCTTGATGAACCTGAACATAAGGATGTTCTAATGGTTAGGAAAGGCAAACAATTCAAGAAAAAGGGGCACCACTGAAGAAGGATAAGGGCAAGGTTGTTGCCACTGATGATACTTCTAAGCCAAAGGCCACTCCTAAGGCAAAAGTGGCAGCACTACATGAGTGCTTCCACTGCCATAAGATTGGCCACTTGAAAAGGAACTGTCCCAAGTATCTGGAGGAGAAGAAGAGTAGTGCTTCAACTTCAGGTATTTATGTTATAGAGATTAACTAATCTACTTCTTCTTCATGGGTATTTGATACTGCGCGTGGATCTCACATTATACGTAATGTGCATGCACTAAAAAGAAGTAGAACGTTGAACAAAGGAGAAGTGGACCTCCGTGTGGGCAATGGAGCACGAGTTGCTGCTTTGGCTGTGGGAGATTGTAGTCTACTTTTACCTTCTGTTTTAGTATTAAAACTTCATAATTGTTATTATGTTCCAACTATTACCAAGAATATTGTTTCGATTCCGATTTTGGATTCAGAAGGTTTTTCATTTCAAATTAAGAATAATTGTTGTTCTGCTTATTTGAATGATTTATTCTATGTCTCAGCTAAGTTATCAAATGGTTTATATGTGCTAGACTTAGAAACTCACATCTATAACATAGACAGCAAGAAACCTAAAACAAATGATTCAAACCCGACATACCTATGGCATTGTCGATTAGGCCACATAAGTTCAAAGCATATTGAGAAGCTTCATAAAGATGGAATTCTCAAATCATTTGATTTCGAATCATTTGATACTTGTGAGTTTTGCTTAATAGGGAAATGACAAAGTCTCCTTTCACAGGTTCAAGTGAATAGGGCCAATGACCTTTTAGCCCTCATACATACGGATGTATGCGGACCCATGAGTACGTTGGCTAGGGGAGGGTACAGTTACTTCATTACTTTTACCGATAATGTGAGCAAATTTGGATTTGTTTACCTCATGCGGCATAAGTCAGAATCCTTTGAAAAATTTAAGGAATTCCAGAATGAAGTACAAAACCAACTTGGGAAGAAAATTAAGGCATTGCGATCCGATCGTGGTGGTGAATATTTAACTCAAGAATTTGGTGATCATTTGAAGGGTTGTGGAATACTTTCACAATGGACTCCACCAGGAACACCACAGTTAAATGGCGTTTCTGAAAGAAGGAATCGAACTCTACTTGATATGGTTCGATCCATGATGAGTCTTGCTGATCTTCCTATTTCATTTTGGGGATTTGCGCTTGAAACAGCGGCATTCACACTTAACAGAGCACCATCTAAAGCAATGGAAAAGACACCATATGAAATGTGGACTGGAAACGTTCCAAATTTGTATTTTCTAAGGATATGGGGTTGTGAAGCTTATGTAAAACGTTTACTTTCTGATAAGCTTTCACCCAAATTCGATAAATGTCTCTTTGTGGGTTACCCAAAAGAGACTAAGGGATACTACTTCTACAACCAAAGCGAAAACAAAGTGTTTGTTGCTCGTAATGGTATCTCTCTGGAAAAGGAGTTTATTTCCAGAGAAACAAGTGGGAAAAATGTATATCTCGAAGAAATTCGAGATGAGCAACAAATGGATGAGGTTAACACCTCATCAGATGCAGCCCGACATGAAAATGCTCAGGAGGCGGTGCATTCAATTCACGTACCTCCTACCGTCCCACTTGGAGATACTCCGTGCGAAGTCACTCAGCCTAATGAGGTAGAAACTTCCTTTGTTGTTCCCCAACGTAGGTCTAATAGGACCATCATATCGTCAAAGAGGTATATTGATTTCCTTTTGACTGAAAGTTCTAAAATAACGATTTTAGAATCAGAAGAACCTACTAGCTACAATGATGCTTTTTGGAGAGTCAAGACTCCGAAAGATGGCTTGAGGCCATGAAATCTGAAATGGATTCCATGTCTGAAAATCAAGTGTGCGACTTGGTTGATTTGCCTGATGGGGGTAAAACCCATTGGATGCAATTGGATTTTCAAGTTGAAAACAGACAAGGATGAAAACATTAGTGTTTTCAAAGCAAGGTTGGTGGCGAAAGTTTCAAACAAATTCATGGTATTGACTATGATGAA
Source organism: Beta lomatogona (assembly GCA_947646795.1). Classification (NCBI taxonomy): domain Eukaryota; kingdom Viridiplantae; phylum Streptophyta; class Magnoliopsida; order Caryophyllales; family Amaranthaceae; genus Beta; species Beta lomatogona. The sequence goes on from CANSNZ010000259.1 coordinate 742,264, forward strand.
ACTTTCTCACTAGTAGCCATGCTGAAGTCCATTAGGATAATCCTTGCGATTGTTGCCTTTCATGACTATGAAATATGGCAGATAGATGTCAAAACCGCTTTCCTGAATGGGTTCTTGAAAGAGGATGTGTACACGACACAACCTCAAGGTTTTGAAGATTTAGAAAATCCAGGGAGGGTATGCAAGCTTAAGAAGTCCATTTATGGACTAAAGCAAGCATCTAGGAGTTGGAACATCAGATTTGATGAGGTAGTCAAGAAATTTGGCTTTCTCAGAAATGAAGAGGAATCTTGTGTATACAAGAAGTTAAGTGGGAGTAGTATTACTTTTCTGGTCTTGTATGTGGATGACATACTTCTCATAGGAAATGATAAAACCATGCTTGAGTCAGTCAAGGAGTGGCTTATAATTTGTTTCTCTATGAAAGACCTAAGAGAGGCAGAGTACATATTGGGAATAAAGATCTATAGAAATAGATTGAAAAGGCTAATTGGGCTCAGTTAGGAAACTTATATTGATAAGGTTCTTGCAAGGTTCAAGCTGGAAAACTCCAAAAGAGGTTTCATTTCCATGCAACATGGCATTGCACTTAGCAAGACTCAGTGTCCTTCGAGTCCTGATAAGGTCAAGCGTATGAGTAATGTTCCCTATGCTTCTGCAGTAGGATCCATTATGTATGGCATGATATGCACTCGACCGGAGCGAGGTTGCATATGCTTTGAGTATATGCAGCAGATACCAGTCAAATCCATGAGATGCGCACTGGATTGCAGCGAAAAACATCCTTAAGTACTTGCGAAGGACTAAGGATAATTTTTTGGTTTATGGTGGAGATGATGAGTTGGTTGTTATTGGATACACCGATGCAAGCTTCGAGAGTGACAAAGATGATTTTCGATCTCAATCTGGTTTCATATTTTGTCTCAATAGAGGAGCTGTGAGCTGGAAGAGCTCTAAGCAGAGTATCATCGCGGATTCTACAACAGAGGCTGAGTATATTGCAGCAGCAGATGCAACAAAGGAAGCTGTTTGGATCAAAAAGTTCATTAGTGAGCTTGGTGTAGTTCCCAACATTGAGAATGGCATTGAGTTGTATTGTGACAACAATGGTGCCATTGCTCAGTCTAAAGAACCTAGATCGCATCAAAGGTCTAAACATGTGCTCAGGAAATTCCATCACATTCGAGAAATCGTTGGTAGAGAGGATGTGAAAGTAAGCAAGGTTCATACTGAGGATAACGTAGCAAATCCTTTGACTAAACCGCTTGCTCAACCTAAGCATGAGTGTCATACTAGGTCTATGGGGCTTAAGAATATGGGAGAATGACTTTAGGTTGTTTACTTCATGTTTACAATTGTATAGACATTTATTATGCTTTGAATGTTTATCAATAAAAATTCATTTCTTATTTAATTGTTTGGTTTAGAATTAAATAAAATGTTCAAATAATTTGTGTTTTCAAATAGGATTATCGAAAACGTTTTGATAATGGAACCTTATAAAGTAAACTGAAATCACAATTTATTTAAAGTCCCTAGTCTAAATAGCTAAATTGGACATAAGTGATTTATTCAAAAGACTAGTGTATAATTAATTGATAGCACAGTTCCATGAGCTATGGAGACATAGAGATGTCTAATTGATTATATGGATGTATATTTGATACATTGAGACTTGACCTAATTAGATTCTAAAAGTAGAATCAAACAACTATATTTAGTGGATTCCTTAGACCTGAGTATGTCTTAATAACCACAATATGATTAGTTTAACTTTGACGTTGTTAAACGTCGCGCCGTAAAAGGAGGTTATAAAGGCAGTGATCAGGTGGCTAAGAATCGAGTGGGAGTTATGGTCATACAAGAGTGGATAAATCCTCCTATTAAATATAGGAAGGGTGGGAGTTCTTGATGAGCGAGAACTGGAAAAATGCATGGCCGTGCGGAATAGGATTAAAGAGTTAATCCTTATTTGAGCAGTTCGAACTCAGCGATCAAGGAACATAAATTTGAGAATAACACGGTGTTATCAAATTTGGCATTAAGTGACTTAAGGAATTTAACATTGCGCTCTTGTCTTTGGACAAGTGGGAGATTGAAGGAATATGTCCTTAGAAATCCCGGCAATTACTAAATATAAAAGGAATTATTATAGAGATAATAAATTACGTTAGTTTAGTAATCACATTTACTTGCTAGAGAATAAATGTTGGTTAGTGGGACAATATTGATTGAACCTACAACTAAGTTAACCTAATCCTATGAGGTCACACATTGTAGTAACTAATTGAAGTAAGGAAACCAGCCAATAGGAGAAATTAGGGTTAGGTTAGGTCTCTCTCTAAAAACCTATTCTCCTACTATTATAAAAGGTTATGATAAGAGGGTGGAATAGAGCGTTCAATTTGACAGTAACTTTCAAACTAAAAGAGAGAGAGAAACCCTATTATTTCCCTTTGGAAAATCCGGCCACCCTCCCTAAAAAGCAAGAGAGTGAAATCTGTTGATCCTCTTCCGTTCTAGCAAACGTGGGAATTCAATTGGTGCTCGTGGACTACGTAGAGGGACATCAATTACTGTTCTTTGATCTCTAGCACTTGCAATTCGGTGGAAAACACGCTACAAAGGTTGTACATTCTTTTCCTTATAATATGATTTATATTTATGTTATGCATGCGATCTTGTGATAGATGTTAGGAAATTTGTTTCCTGAGATTTCGCTATATGTTCATCTATATTCCTACAATAAAGACTAATAAGGTCTAATAAGTTTAGTTCAATTCAGCAGAAATAAGTTTTGGACACTCATAAAATAAGTTCAGATAAAGTTCAGATAAAGTTCAGTTTAGCAAAAACAAGTTTTGGACACTCTTAATAAGATCTAATAAGTTCGAATAAGCAAAAATAAGTTAAAAGAACACGTATGAGTGATGGTGAGTGACTAAGTGTATTTGCGACACTATTAAATAGAGTCATCTAAAACACGAGGTTCCTTAATTTACTTTTATAAGTTGTATCTTAGTTTCCAGGGATGAAGTGGTGCAAGCTCATAATCTAGCCACAAAAGCTAGAAAGGAGAGCACCTATTAGTTCCTTTTTCTTGTTTCCTTGTCAAAAAAAAAAAAAAAAAAACACGAGGTTGATGTAACAAAAGACACCAATGTTGAATTAGGTAATTACAAGAAAGACTAGATACAAAGTTAGATATTTGAATAATGAAACATGAATGGTTAAGTTAATTATGCAAATACTTATTAAGTTTATACTTCCTCCCTTTCAAATTACTCGCTACACTTTCCATACAGGGAAGTTTCATATTACTTGCTACACTTCCTTTTTGGGCAATAAACTCTCTCTATCTCTCTCCTCTCACATGAGTCTCTTTTCTTTTTACTCTCTACCTCTCTCTTCTCCAAAAATTGCCTAGAAGTCCGTGTATTGAGAAGTGTAGCAAGTAAAATGAAACGGAGGAAGTAGTTTGAAAGCACTATTGCTTGTGAAATTGATGTGATCAGGGGCGAAGCTAGAAATCAAAAGTTAACGGGACCAAGAATATTTAGTATTAGATCGGTGGGTATTTTATTTATCTTAGGATTTAAGTCATTAATTTCAGGAGCAAAAGTTTCTTCTGTGTTAGCATTACGACGGTCAATTTTTTGATAAAAAGAATCCAAAATTCTTATTTTCATGAGTAAACCGTAACATTATAATATATCACAAGTTAGATATAAAAACCACATTAAGCAATTAACAATATCAAACTGTCATGTACCAACAATTAACAAAAGACAACAAAAAGTACTTGATAGAAAAATTGCTAATATATCTTTTTTTTTTTGGGACGCCCTTTCGGGAACCCGTGGTAAGATGAATTTCCCCTGGGTTGCCCTCGCACAGGGCCACTCACCTGAGGCCCAACAATCCCCAAACCCCCCTCCCCCCAACACTATTGAAACTTTGCTTCCACCAAGATTTGAACCTTGGTTTCCCATGTGAGAGATAGGAAGCCATACTATTGGACCCAATGGTCCTTGGTGGGAGGATCAAAGAAGTGAAGAAAGTATACATAACACATTGTCTCTAGAGAATTAAGGTAGAATTCCTCTTGATTGTATAGAATACAAATTTAATCCTTTGGTGAATGGACCATTTAGATTTTAGAACACAAAAATGTTGAAAGAACAAAAGGAGTCAGGGAAGGAAGTAGGACAAAAATTAAAAGGATAAAACGAAAAGAAAAGCAGGTGGGAGGAAGGTTAACAGTAGACAGTAGAAGAGAAAACCGTATGCGTACAGGCACAGCTGGTAAATTTTTTAAAAATTATGAATTAGAGTAAAAAATAAAAATAATGGTTACCATGATTTGATCATTTGACCTCATGTTGAAAAGTTACCTTTATTTCTCATGCTTTACCACTCCAACAAGATCATTTATGTTGTGTAAAACCCAATTTAATAAGATATAGCTCAAAATCCTGCAGGGACCATTTTAAAAATAAATGGGCCGCGAAGGGGGCTGGCAAGGGCCCTTCGCCCCTCATATGACAAGTTAAATGAATTTTAATTTTAACTTACTTTTAGATATGAAGGTTAAGTTGGAAAAAATACTTTCATCACACTCTTGCGCTATAGAATATAACTAAATAGTTGTACTCTTCAACATTTAAAATTGGTAAGATAAATTACATTAACGCCCTCTTATAGGGCATCTAAATACAACCTACCCCAAAACCCCCCAAACCCTCCTGATGAGAATCGAACCCACAACATGTGGGTGGAAAATGAAAGGACTTACCACCCTTCCATGTATTCTTCAACATACTTCATAAATTATAATCAAAGTCCAACAATGTATATACTTGAAATACGACAATATAGAATCATAGACACAAGTGACAAGAGGTTAATATTAGCACATCATTGATATTATCTTCCTTCTCACTCTTCCACGAAATTTAACATCACTTTCTTTCATTAATTGTCATCATTACTTATTAGAATGGCCAATGTCCAACAATGGTGCCAAATGCCAATTTATATTAAATCCAACTACTGTCACTAGAGCCCAAAATTGTAGAACGGTAGTTTCGTGAACGTGATATCTTATGAAGACGTCCTAATTCATAAATACAATATCCGTATTCCGTACTTAGCAATTTCTGGACACTTTCAACTTGCTTCTTAAAAAGGACAATGATAGCATGGTTATCTACTAGGAGGATTAATAAAACCTTAATATTTTTACTTGAATTAAAAAAATTAGGTACAATTGACAATGACATTTTACTTTGCACCGTCCAAACAGTGCTTTCAATGACTCAGTCATTAGTCCCAATTTGGTGATTTAATTCGTGTTTGTGTGTATATTATATTCTTGGGCTATCCACTCTCATCTCTATTATATATGGGAACTCTTGAGGACTTTGGTGTCCACCTGAGTTGCCTAAAATACCCTTTATGTTTTTATTCTTCCAGGATAACTTATGAGGGCAAAAAAGTCATAGAACTTTTTTAAAAAAAAACCTCTAATGCAACTACCAGATTTCCCCCAAAAAAAAAAACTACCGGATTATTTTTACTGAGAGTAACTTCCATATTTTTTAAAAACAAAATAAACATGTTCAATATCATCGCGATGTTCGCGCACGCATCGCGTGCAAAAAATACTAGTATTCTACTATTGGATGACCTTGTAATATAAGATGAGTTTCACTAAACTATCACTTCTTCATAATTTGTTGATAGATGTTTCCATTGAAGTCCATATTTTTATTTCCTAGATAATTTGTTTTCATCTACTTGCAATACATGAAAGACTAATTTTGTGTCAATGAGAAATTTATGAAAGAAAAACAAAGAATAAGTACTAAACTATAATTATATAAACTCGGTCTTGAGACAAGCAAAAGATAATCTCCTAAGATACTCATTAAATTTAGCAATTGGATCTTTGTTTAACACAATACAATCATTACTTTCTCGTCTCCCAAAGTTGGAAAAAAAAAATCTGACTCCTTTAAATGAAAATCCAATGCTTAATTAAGTAAAATCATGGAATATGCAAAGCTTCTTTCTCTCAGTGTAAAGTCAACTTCGACTCTTCAAAGCAGGTTTGCCAAAAATTAAAAAATAAAGGGGGAAGAATATATGACAATGGAGAGAAGAATATTTGTGCAATTTTTATTGACATATACTCCATTCGGGTTGTGTATATACATTATAATCATTGTATTACTATATTAAGTTACAGTGTTCAACTTTCTGTATTTCTATACAAATATACACTCTGCAGTGGTGAACCATGTTAATCTTCAAGAGATCGCTTTCGAGCTCTCAAATTAAGTTGGAGGTTTTCAGGTTGAGGCGGTGTCCTGCCTCTGCGGAATAGAACAGCCAAAGCTCTCGATTTCCGACAAAGATCAAAAACCTGAACAATAGCTATTTGCGTCAAGCTAAAATTGAACAATGATTTTATGTAGCATGGAAATAACAAGTTCTGTTTCTTACAGATGATGCTTCTATCTCCGCAACACCTTCACAACCTTGACCCCCGCCTTGCATTAGGTCACAGAATCTCTCCGCTTCATTTTGGTCTTCAAATACCTGTTTTACACAGAAAACTGCTAATATGAGAAGGATGAAATAAATATACAGAAAAATGCAAGGTTCAAATTAAAGTGTCAAAGTGTTCATAGTCATGCCTGCGTGACAAGGATCAGACACATGTACTTGAGGTAATATAAGAAATCAGAGTTAAATTGTTTTTCAGACAAGTTTAATGCATAGTGAATTCATAAAAAGAAAAGGCTTTCTCCCATGTACTGTAACCAACTGTTCCACTCGAACCTAAAAGCCGAAGTGCATTGTGAGGTCACCAAGTTGCAAAACATACCAGAGTCTACCGACATGACATCTTATCCTTATGAAACGATTCAGAAGTGGTTACCCACGCTTCTTAACCCCCAAAAAATGGCACACAGAACAAAGCAAATAAACAAAATACAATGATAAAAACATTAGCTTACAAGTATCCCCTCCCTAACGTCCTCCACGACCATTTGAAACTTCTTGCTGCCTCTTGATTGCTTAGTCTGATTGCCAAATTCAGAGCCCCGTTTGCTCCCCTTTGAAAACAACATCCCAAGCTCCCTTTCAACTTCACTATAGCAAGAAATTTCAATGTTAGCATGGAAACAGCTAGCCTGTTTTGGAGGTTGAGAATTGAGATGGCACTTTGGCAGATATTTTAAAGCATAGATCCAATAGCAAACCTGCGATTCCTTCGAGTTTTCATTGTGCATAGTTGGTTTTCCTTCTGGGTTAGGACATACACAGGTTTTGAAGCTTCCCTCCATGGATTGGCATCCAGCACTGCGGAAGGCAAAATGAACTCATTTTTTCAAGAAACAGAGATAAACAAGATACATTATCAAATGACATAACTATATTGCAGAATTCTACAAGTAACATGCACTTGCTTTATAAAAAGCAACACAAATATATACAACCAGAACATACTTGCAGACTCCAGATACAGATAGCACATCTGCAGAAACATAGTCTAGTTGGCAGTTGGCCACATGAAATTGCTTGCTAATGATCACTTAACCCTCCATCACCCCCTTGTCAATTTCTTCACATCCTTTATCCTTATCTAGTAATATGCGCATGTGCATACAAGTAAAGTGAGTATCAGACAACATCGTATCCCACTTCCCAAGATTCACCAAATCACCAAAAACTAGTCCTTCATAGAAGCAGAAATAATAAACAGAATGACATCATAAACCATCTTTCTTGGACAAGAGACCCATAGAGTGAGAGATGTTGGGTACAGTAGATTTGAAGGACTTGCTGTGCATAGCTGATAAATCTCAGAAGTGAAATAGAACAATGACAGTTAACAATGACATAATTTATAAATGCACCATCACACATCCTAGTGAGACTAAACTATTGCTATCAAGGAGCTTTCCTAAGGTCAAATGCTTATACAGAAGTAGTCATGCTTCCGTTGAAAAATACGAGTACCACCCTAAGATCAGGGAAACAGTTCAATTTCATTGCAAGCCTAGGAACTAGGAAGCTTCATATGAAGAGGGGGAGGGGTCATTTCCACATTTATACCATAATTGTGCCTTCAGTGGTAAAATTCTTCCCTCATACTAGCTCCCTCCAAAACAAATGTCAGCATGGCATTATCAAACATTAAAGCCGGGACAAAGGAATGACTATGATTACGTAGAAATGATAAACAGGTTGCAAAAGAAGGGTTACCTTTGTCTTAGTAGGGATTTTTTTTTTTTTTGGTCGGTAGCTTCAAGCAACCCCTCCCCAACTTCAGGTGAAATAGTATCAGCAAATCAACGCAATGATGGGAGCTACAGAGAGGAAAGAGGTTCTACGATGTAGATATTATAATCCCTATCACCTGAATCTTAGTAAAATTGGATGGATAATGAATGTGAAGAAGTGAAGATATTTCTCTGCCCTTCTGGATAATAAATGAGATGGACATATACTGTAAAGATCCAGGCCCCACGGGAAAGGAGAGATTGCAAAGGAATTTGAGCCCTCTCTCATCCTTCACTTTCCTTCTCATTGGAAATCCTTTCCAGAGATATGATTAGACAAAGCAAGTCCTGATATAGATAAGACACAGATACTCTTTCCCATTTATTGTGTAGGTAAGTATGGCTCCAAGAGTCCGCCTCAGATTGAAGTGTTTGTCTTTGGGGGATGAAGTTTTATTACAATGGACGTTGGCATCAGGTTTTTCTTACATAGATGCACAAAAAATTCATTACCATCATTGCAACTTATTATCGAGTACCAAACAGCCCATAGGGTGCATTCTCTTCACCTTATTTTTCCTGAACTCATTGGAAATCAACTAAACTCATTGGAAATTATCTAAACTTACTTAAAATTATTTTTATAAGGTGTTAGAAGTGGAACTTATTAGAACTTACGGAAACTAATTAGAACTTATTAGACCTGGAACTTTTATTATTTAAGATGAAGATAGTGCACCCTTAACCTCAATGATACACTGAGCCCCAACCGCACATTTTCCCTCACTTCAAATCTTCTGCTTATTTTTGAGAAAGATACACTCCTTCATGGAAGTAGCATAAACCAAAATTTCTCAATATGACAGCAACCATGCCTTCCTTATTAAGTACTAACTTGTGAAATGATTTACAAGCCAGGCTGTGAAAGAATTACGACCACTCGCCCTCAACAGAAGCCATGGCACTCGTATTCATAAAATACAAATCATCCGACTGCATCACTTATTAACCCTTGGTATTCCTCTCTGTTACTCATTATTTGTGCCTTTCAAGATTACAAAGTCTATGTAACATAGCTCTCCTGATGAAACATCACACTCTAGAAAACCCCAACTTTCACGTCAAACTTATGATAAATTGTTTGTTATAACGGACGCAATCAAGCAACGAAGAACTAAAGAACAATCGACACAAAAATTTATGTGGTTCACTAACCAAGTGTTAGCTACATCCACAGGCACAGGAGAAACGATTTATTATCTTTAGGAGAGAGTACATATAATTCTAGCGCCAGATAATTCAAGGCATATATCAACATTGATGATCAACAACTGAGCCAATTTCAACAGCTTGCAAAATGCGAATTACCAAAATCTAAACCTAACTCTCATGTATAATCAAATACTGATGATACTAACAATTTCCTTTATTTCTCTAGCAAAATTCACAAACACAACCCTAAATTATAATCAAACCTAAATCAACCAAATAAAACTCAATCACAAGAAGAAAAACAGAGATAAAAAAAAAAATACCATCATAACAGCTGGAATCGAGAGACTGGTGAAGATGGCGGCGGATGTCGTAAGCACGTGACGACACCTGCTCCAGAAACTCATCAGAAGTACCAGGGATACTCCCGTCCAATCGCAGGGCTCTCTCCACCTCCATGTCATCACTACCAACCTCATCATTACCGTTCGATTCTCCATCAGAGCTGCTGATTGATTTACCGCGCAACACCGGAACATTTCTCCTCCTTCTCACGGAAATCGAGAAATTGGACGAGAAAGGAGGAGAGAGAAAGGTGCAATTGTAGTTCGTAGGAATCTTGAGATGGTGGCGTAGAGGAGGTAGCATGATTGAGGGAGATACAGAGGAGAGAGAATCCATTACTGCTTTTTTTGTTTCTTCTTCTTCTTCTTCAGCAGTATTCCAAGTTTCTAGGAAAACTGGAGTAAGAAATCTAAATTCGGTTTTTATAATTTTTTGTTGATTTCTTTTGGTGTTAGTTGGATTGGGCCTTGGGGAATTTAACATTCTAAGGGAAAGACTTCAAAATGATCGACGGACACAGCCCGATCATTTTGAATTTGACAATTGTTTTGGTGGCCTACTCTACTACGTAAAAAGTCTAAATTAGAACCGTTTGAAATTTTTTTCGTTCAGATATATTCAGCAAAAAATAATACTAATTTGGATTTTTTAATTAGAATAATACAAACTAGTTTTAAAGCCAGTGCGTTGCACGGGTTGTTGCTTATTTTATCTTTTTGTAAACTTTTTTGTTAATATTATTGTCAATTTTGTGTTGCTGTGACATGAGATTTTTCAACACTATTGTATTTATAACTTTCTTCATTCCTTTTCTATTACAACAATTACCGCTTTGGATAGTTTCATCTTTTGGAACCATTTCACTTTTGGTAAAACAAAAGCAACTATTGTTGACAATATTGCATTTATTTTATGTTAATAAAACCCTCATTAATTATCTAAATTGCCTCATAAAGTTGCGTTTACTTTATTAAGGATTATTTATCCCCTACTCTAGTTAACTAAAGGGGTACCTCTATGCTAAATTACCCAATTTTTATTTCCTTAAAAACCATGCACACACCAATTGTTCTAGTAGAAAAAGAACATGGAAGTATTTGTCATTATACTATAATTTCTAGATTTGTTATTACGATATATAAATTTTATAATTTTCAATATCCAATTAAATATTGTAACAAACTCTATTATTAATGGTATCCTAATAACAGGTATGACTAACAATAATTAAAACAGTTTTAACATGAATAATACCCGAATGATAATTCAAGAAAGTAGAGTGAGGGTAATAATTTAATAGATGCAGAACAGAAAGAATAGAGAAAAACATGAGTGTCAGCCACAACTTAAACTTTGAATATAGCACATAAACACTAACGCATATAGAATGGAAGATGAAAAAGCAAAAAAGAAGATCATAATGATAGTTTCATGAATAAAATTAATTAAATGTAAAACTAACCTCTATTAATAATTGAAAATACTATTTAAGAGTGAAAAAAATACCCCTTCATCAATCATGACCATATCAAGACTTATCAAACTTCCCCTTTTTTATGATCCGTGACCTTAAACAGTCTAGAAACGCGAATCTTGATTTTCAAATAGTTTTAGTAGAATTAAGTTCATGGAGAAAAGAATAAGATCTTACATATAGATATATGGAAAAAAAACATAAATAATTATGTATGCAATAAATATTCTAGGAATAAAATGATTAGTTAATTGCATAATATCTTTGCAATCTCGATGACAAACTTTCATTTGATTCTTCATGTAATGCCATCATGGAATGCTATAGGTTCAAAACTATGGATATGAATTTCTTTTATCTTTATATAACTCATTTTTTAAAAGTATGATTCTTAAAGACATAATTAGTATTGTCAGGTATAATACGCTATTTTTATATATTTAAAATAAAGAATAAATAATATGTTATTGTTCATCTAAATAAATACATTTTCATAAGTTGTAAAACAATATTGTATATAGATCTTATTTCAAAGCATATCTCGAGCACTCTCCGACTGTAAAAAAAACTATACTATTGCGAATTATGTAGCAAAAGTTATAATCAATTTACATTGCATAATAGTTTAGATTTTTTATTTAAAATCAGACTATCAATTTTACATTGTTGTTTATTTTATTGTATTTCATAAGTTGTAGAACTATATTGTAAATTGATCTTATTTCAAAGCATATCTAGAGCACTATCCAATGGTACAAAAATTATTATACACAATTTAGATAATATAATAATTTAGGTCGTTAATTCAAAACCAAACTCTAATTTTCGCTTATCAAAAGCTCTTTATATGCATTTAAACCTATGTAAAACTCTATTCTTTAAATTTTTTCATGATTTGTGACCCTATATTGTAAATGGATCTTACTTTGAAACATATTTCAACCACTCTCCAACGGTAGACGAATTATAATGTTTTGAATTAGGTAGCAAAAGTTATACACAATTTACATAATATAATAATTTAGGTTGTTTATTCAAAATGAAACTCTATTTTTCCCTATCCAAAACTACTTTTAGGTATTTAAATATATGTAGAACTCTATTTTTATAATATTTGAATTTAAAACTAATGACATGGCATTTCCAAATAGTTTTAGTAGAATTAAGTTCATGGAGAAAAGAATAAGATCTTACATATAGATATATGGAAAAAAAAACACATAAATAATTATGTATGCAATATATATTCTAGGAATAAAATGATTAGTTAATTGCATAATATCTTTGCAATCTCGATGACAAACTTTCATTTGATTCTTCATGTAATGCCATCATGGAATGCTATAGGTTCAAAACTATGGATATGAATTTCTTTTATCTTTATATAACTCATTTTTTTAAAAGTATGATTCTTAAAGACATAATTAGTATTGTCAGGTATAATACGCTATTTTTATATATTTAAAATAAAGAATAAATAATATGTTATTGTTCATCTAAATAAATACATTTTCATAAGTTGTAAAACAATATTGTATATAGATCTTATTTCAAAGCATATCTCGAGCACTCTCCGATCGTAAAAAAAACTATATTATTGCGAATTATGTAGCAAAAGTTATAATCAATTTACATTGCATAAGAGTTTAGATTTTTTATTTAAAAATCGGACTATCAATTTTACATTGTTGTTTATTTTATTGTATTTCATAAGTTGTAGAACTATATTGTAAATTGATCTTATTTCAAAGCATATCTAGAGCACTATCCAATGGTACAAAAATTATTATACACAATTTAGATAATATAATAATTTAGGTTGTTAATTCAAAACCAAACTCTAATTTTCGCTTATCAAAAGCTCTTTATATGCATTTAAACCTATGTAAAACTCTATTCTTTAAATTTTTTCATGATTTGTGACCCTATATTGTAAATGGATCTTACTTTGAAACATATTTCAACCACTCTCCAACGGTAGACGAATTATAATGTTTTGAATTAGGTAGCAAAAGTTATACACAATTTACATAATATAATAATTTAGGTTGTTTATTCAAAATGAAACTCTATTTTTCCCTATCCAAAACTACTTTTAGGTATTTAAATATATGTAGAACTCTATTTTTATAATATTTGAATTTAAAACTAATGACATGGCATTTCCAAATAGTTTTAGTAGAATTAAGTTCATGGAGAAAAGAATAAGATCTTACATATAGATATATGGAAAAAAACATAAATAATTATGTATGCATTAAATATTCTAGGAATAAAATAATTAGTTAATTGCATAATACCTCTGCAATCTCGATGACAAACTTTCATTTGATTCTTCATGTAATGCCATCATTGAATGCTATAGGTTCAAAACTATGGATATGAATTTTTTATCTTTATATAACTCAATTTTTAAAAGTATGATTCTTAAAGACATAATTAGTATTGTCAGGTATAGTACGCTATTTTTATATATTTAAAATAAAGAATAAATAATATGTTATTATTCATGTAAATAAATACATTTTCATAAGTTGTAAAACAATATTGTATATAGATCTTATTTCAAAGCATATCTCGAGCACTCTCCGACGGTAAAAAAACTATACTATTGCGAATTATGTAGTAAAAGTTATAATCAATTTACATTGTATAATAATTTAGATTTTTTTATTTAAAATCGACTATCAATTTTACATTGTTGTTTATTTTATTATATTTCATAAGTTGTAGAACTATATTGTAAATTGATCATATTTCAAAGCATATTAAGAGCACTATCCAATGGTACAAAAATTATTATGCACAATTTAGATAATATAATAATTTAGGTTGTTAATTCAAAACCAAACTCTAATTTTTGCTTATCTAAATCTCCTTATATGCATTTAAATCTATGTAAAACTCTATTCTTTAAATATTTTCATGATTTGTGAACCTATATTGTAAATGGATCTTACTTTGAAGCATATTTCAATCACTCTCCAATGGTAGATGAATTATAATGTTTTGAATTAGGTAGCAAAAGTTATACACAATTTACATAATATAATAATTTAGGTTGTTTATTCAAAATAAAACTCTAATTTTCCCTATCCAAAACTCCCTTTAGGTATTTAAATATATGTAGAACTCTATTTTTTATAATATTTAAATTTAAAACTAATGACATGGCAATCCTACGTGGCGCTCTCTATTTCATAAGTTGTCGAACTATATTGTAAATGGATCTTATTTCGAAGTATATTTCGAGCACTATCCAATGGTACAAAAAATTATAATATTCCAAATTATTTGGGTTGTTAATTTAAAAATCAAACTCTAATTTTTGCTTATCCATAACTCCTTATACATATTTAGATTTTTGTAGAACTCTATTTTTGTAAAAGATAAAAATAAAATTTGATGATGTGGCAATCCTACGTGGAGCGCTATATGGCCTCGAAATCTTGAGGAGCTCCCTATGCTCCCGAAAAGTTCCTCCTTTATATATATATACTAGGTTTGAAGCCCGTGCGTTGCACGAGTTGTTGTTTATTTTATTTTATTGCAAATCTTTTTGTTAAAATTATTGTTGATTTTGTGTTGTTGTAAAATGAGATTTTTCAAGATCATTGTATTTACATACTTCCTCCGTTCTTTTTCTATTACAACAATTACCACTTTAGGTAGTTTCATCTTTTGGAACCATTCCACTTTTGGTAAAAAAAGAAACTACAGTTGACAATATTACCTTTATTTTATGTTAATAAAACAATCATTAATTACCCGAATTGCCTTATAATAAGGATTTATTTGTCCCCTACTCTTGTTAACTAAAGAGGTATCTCTATGCTAAACTACCCATTTTTTATTTCCTTAAAAACCATGTCCAAACCAATTGTCGAAGTAGAAAAAAATGGAGAAAGTATTTGTCATTATACTGTAATTTCTAGATTTGTTATTGTGATATATAAATTTTATAATTTTTAATATTCAATTGAATATTGTAGCTAACTCTATTATTAAATGGTATCCCAATAACAGGTTTGACTAACAATACCTAATATAGTTTTAACATGAATAATACCCGAATGATACTTTAAGAAAGTAGAGGGTAATAATTTAATTGATGCTGGACCGAAAGAATACTTTCTTAAAAATTGATAAGAATGACATGCCATGCTTAGGTGGAGCTCTTTATAATATTCTAATGCTGTTTTATTTAAATCAAACTCTAATTTTTACATAATCCAAAACTCTAATACTTTCTCTGTTCTGTTTTAAATGAAACATTGGGTGAAATGACACTATTCATTGATCAATTTTGACTCCAATGTATCGCTATTATATAAAGAAAAACATAGTCAAGTGGGATCTTGTTAGATTCGTCTCGATGCATACTATCAAATTATAACTTTTTTATATTTTTTACATGTGCACAACTAAAGATATTAGTGATTAAAGAAGTGAGTTGGGTTACGTGAAAAAGTAAACGTTTCATTTAAAACAGAACGGAGGAAGTATGTAACTTTATCGCTATAGATTTTAGTTAATAAACATTGTTGCAATACTATATTGTTTTAGTTTAGTTGAGTAAGGTTGAGGTTTTGAAAGATAATATGTTTAATCCTGTAAATTGGACCTATAATCAAATGTTAAAATCACATATAATACACTATACTTAATACTTATAGCCATTATTATATTTATCTATAAAAAAGACTAAAGAATGTCCTACAATGCATCTAATTTAATATATTTTCATGAGTTGTAAAACTATATTGTAAATAGATCCTATTTTGAAGCACATTTCAAGCACTCTCCAATGGTAAAAAAATTATAATGTTTTGAATTAGGTAGCAAAAGTTAAATTCAATTTACATAATATAATAATTTAGGTCGTTTATTCAAAAACACAACTCTAATTTCCCCATATCCAAAACTCTTTTATGTATTTAAATATATGTGAAATTCTATTTTTTTCAAATATTTAAAATAAAAACTAATGACATGGCAATCTTAAGTGGCGTTATCTATTTCATAAATTGTAGAACTATACCGTAAATGGATCCTATTTCAAAGCATATTTCGAGCACTATCTAATGGTACAAAAATGATAATATTCGAATTAGGTAGCAAAAGTTATACACAATTTACATAATATAATAATTTAGGTTGTTCATTCAAAACGAAACTCTAATTTCTCGCTTATCCTAGACTCCTTATATGTATTTAAATCTATGTAGAACTCTAGTTTTAGAAAAAAAAAAATTGATGACATGGCAATCCTACATGGCGCTCTATATTTCATAAGTTGTACAACTATATTATAAATGGATCTTATTTCGAAGCATATTTCGAGCACTCTTCAATGGTACAAAAATTTTAATATTTCGAATTACGTAGCAAAAGTTATACACAATGTTCATGATATAATAATTTAGGTTGTTGATTCAAATCCAAACTCTAATTTTCGCTTATCCAAATCTCCTTATATGTATTTAAATCATCTAGAATTCTATTTTTGTAAAAAATAATAATATAAATTGATGACGAGGCAATCCTACGTGGTGCACTCTATGAGCTCGAAATCTTGAGGAGATCCCTATGCTCCCGAAAAGTTCCTCCTTTATATATAGATATTGTAGAACTATATTGTAAATGGTTCTTATTTTAAAGCATATTTCAAGCACTATCTAATGGTATAAAAATTATAATATTCTAAATTAGGTAGCAAAAGTTATATACAATTTACATAATATAATAATTTAGGCCGTTCATTCAAAAACGAAACTTTAATTTCTCGCTTATCAAACACTCCTTATATGTATTTAAATCTATGTAGAACTCTATTTTTAGAAAGAAAAAAAAAATATTGATGACCTGGCAATCCTACATGGCGGTCTATATTTCATAAGTTGTACAACTATATTATAAATGGATATTATTTCGAAGCATATTCCGAGCACTCTCCAATGGTACAAAAATTATAATATTTCGAATTACGTAGCAAAAGTTATATACAATTTTCATGATATAATACTTTAGGTTGTTGATTCAAATCCAAACTCTAATTTTCGTTTATCCAAATCTCCTTATATGTATTTAAATCATCTATAACTCTATTTTTGTAAAAAATAAAAATATAAATTGATGACGTGGCAATCCTACGTGGCGCGCTCTATGAGCTCGAAATCTTGAGGAGCTCCCTATGCTCCCAAAAAGTTCCTCCTTTATATATATATATATATATATATATATATATATTGATTGATTTTTACCCGTTCTCTCACAATAATACAAACTTTTGATTATTTTTAAATAATACAAACTTTTGCTCAAAATTCCTCAAGTAGGTCAATGTAACATTTAACCCGTAAAACAGGTAACCAAAAAAAAATTTAAAAACCCAAAATCTCTTCCTCTCCTCCTCCCCCCTACCAACCGAAAAATGAAGATGAAACTCGTTTTTTTCTTTTTTTTTTTTTTGCAGTTTTTTGAGATTGAAATTGGAGGATGATTTTCGATTTGTTTGAGATTAATTGGAGGAAAATTAGGAGTTAATAATCAAGAGGAATATTGACTTTACTTGTTTTTATAGAGAGAAAGTAGAACTAAGCTTCGCTAAAATACACACAACGAGATCGTCCTAAGCAAAGAGTCGAAGAAATCTAAACCTCCTCCGGCGAGATTTTCGCTCTTTTCCCGGCAAGGAAAATCAACTTTATCAAGCATCAAAATTAGTAAAAACAAAATCATTCCGGCGACGTAAACGATCTCTTTTATCATCATCATCGCCGCCATTAACAAAACCTTTAATATTCTTCATCTTTTTCACCTTCATCTGCTTCTTTTAGAGAGAGAGAGTCATAGTTGTGGTGGGGCCAAGGGTGGGCAAGGGAGAAAGACATTGGAGGGGAGCAGGGAGAGAAGAATGAAAGGAAAAAAACATGGAAGAAGAACCAGAGCAAACAAAGAAGAAGAAGTCCCACATAAGTAATATACCTGCACCAACAAGTTACTAACCGATCATGACCTACTAGAGGAATTTTGGGCAAAAGTTTGTATTATTGCGAGAGAACGGATAAAAGTTTGTATTATTCTAGTTAAAAAATCCTACTAATTTTTATGTAGTATTTGCCAATTAATAATTCGAGCCCGCTAAAAGTATGTATAATGCGGTTCTGCAACTAGCTCTCCAAGGAGAGAGAAAATATAGAGCTACCTCTTAGCCAACAATGGGGCTCTTGGGTGTATCTATGGAGACACTTTAAACTTTGCAAAGTGTCTCTGGGGGAGATATCATTTGAGATAAAAGAGAAATGGCTCTCTAATGTGCGAGGCCCACAAACTAAAACATATTATTGCAATTACTAAAGTTTTAGTCTTTCTATAACCATTTAATGATCTTTTTCTAGAAATTAAAAAAAATGGTAATAATTACTATCCCAACAACTGTAATTTGTCTTTGTCTATAAAATGAGCCTAATATTGGATATATGTCATACACAAAACCTACTATCTATTTGTAATTTTATGGAATTAAATATTAGCATTCAAAATTAATATATTCTAACAAAATCGCATTACATAAATCACGAAAAAGATTAATTTTTTGTAATTATATTTAATTTACATGAATAACTTTATTTATATAACTTTGATCATAGTATGAAATGAGGTTCATTTATTGACATGGAGACCACCAAATAGTGAAAGTTGAATGTAGAGCTCTTTAAAGAGTTTTATTGTTGTTGGGTGTTTTTAGATATAGTTCTTGAGAGTAGCTTGAAGAAGAGATGTTGAACTACGCCTTGAATTAATTATTCGGCTAGGATTAACCTAACTCATGGGGGGTTTAGGTTAATTAGGCTCTTTTCTTTTGGATTGAATTGAATCGAATCAAGATTCGTCAAAACCGAACCGAATTGAAATGAATGAAAACTATGAGAGGAAACTAGGGGTGTTCATAAAAAGCGAAACCGAAAAACCGTGCCGAAAAACGGAAAAACCGGTCTAAATGGGTGGTAATCAAACCGGTAAAGAAGTTTTAACGGTACGGTTAACCGGTAAAAGTAACGGTTAAACGTTACGGTTATGATTTTTGAGTAAAACGGTTAACCGAAAAACCGAAATATTTTTTCCTCTATATAATTATTTTGAACCTTTTTCCAACAATTACCTTAATTCTAATAATTGTTACTAAGTAAGAACAATTAGAGGAATTATGTGATTATTTGGAAACTTTAGTACTAATATAAACACTATAATTAGGACATGGAGTAAATTATTAGTGTTATTATGTCTTCCAATGGATTTATTATCCACTTTATAATACATTTATATTAAATTATATATAATATTAAAGTATATGCACAAAAAATTAGAAAATATATATCTACATTAAGTAAGATATAATATTATAACTTGAAATAACGGTTTATGGTTAATCGTACCGAAAATAATCGTGTAACCGCTAGGCGGTAACCGGTCTAAATGGTTACAGTTAGCAAAAAGAGTGAACCGATTTTTTTTTTCAGGACGGTTAACCACCCATGAACACCCCTAGAGGAAACTAACTGAACTGAACTGAATTTTCCTGAACTGAACTTAATTTGTTCGAACTAAAGCGAACCGAATTTTCATTAATTCAATCCAAAAGAACAAAGCCTTAGTAGGGTACTATATAAACCCTATTATTAACATCGCCTCCGTATTCAAAAAATTTGTGCTCTCTCCTAAATCAAATAAAAACCATTTCTCCTCTGCATGTGGACGTAGCTAACACATTGTTAGTGAACCACGTAAAATTTCTGTGTCGGTTGTTCATTATGTTTTGTTTTGTTAATTGCATTTGTCACAACAAGATAGAATAGACGAGATAGAGTGGAGAGCTAGTTGGAGAGTCATGTACCATATTACATGCTCTTATGGATGTCTTGGTGCATTAGATAAGAACTATTATAATTTTGTATATAGATATCTAATTAATTGTTACTTGGTAATTAATGTAATCATATCTATATTAATCAATTCAATATGTTATATCTAACGTCGCGGGGAGAGCCGACCTGTTAGCATTTGTCTTATAAAAGTAGTATATTTATAGAAAAGAAATAATATATAAAAACTCAATATATGACATAATCACACCTATATTGTTGCAATGATGTATACTATTTTATAGATTTTTTTTACTAGATACATTATCTTTTTCTATAACTTAAATTAAAAATGTATAACTCAACAGGCAACAGCAGGTGTAAGGTCTCACAGCTAGATTACTACTAAGTTATAATCTCATGCAGTGGCGGATCCAGGAATTTCCTAATGGTGGTTCACCATTAGTTACCGTTCACTAAACCAAAATATTTTTTTAATAAAAAATATTCCAAAATAAATTTCAATCGAAAAGAAAATAAATATATAACCAATAATAATACAAAATACAACCAAATAGTACTAGAAAAACCAAATTTCCAAATAATACTAGAAAATACAATCTAACAAGATCTCACATAACTATATTTATCCACAAGTACAAATCACAAGAGATAGTCAAAGTCATGTATATAAAAATGTCAAAAGTCAAAACGAATCATCTTAAAAAACTGAGAAAGTATTGTGTAACACAATCAATCTCAATTTAGAAACACCATCATATATATTCAGATGACTTCTTTCAATATCAATTATCATTTCACTACTCAATAGTCTATCACCCACTAAGGCAAATCTTTATTACCCAATTTACTCCTTTAGAATTTCAATCATGAGTATCAAATTTAGGTATTCTCCTCAAACAGTAAAAGGAATTTGGACCCACTAAACTAAAAAAAAATTAAAAACCCAACCCTATACAATACAAATACCAATAAAAAGAAGGTGGCCCATTTCAATCCCAAACCCAAAATCACCCCCACCCTACCCACTCTCTCTTTCTCTCTCCTCTTCTTAAGATCGACACGTTTTCTTCTTTCTTTCTTCTGTAAATTCTGCAACATCATCTTCACGTTAATGGTGGCTAGAGGTGGGCATGGGCCGGGCCAGCACGCGGGCCGGCCCGGCCCGGCCCGATTTGGGCCCGGTCCAGCACGAGCCCGTTCAAGGCCCGGCCCGTTGTCCGCTCCGTGGGCCGTGGGCTTGCCACGGTCAAGAAATTTTATTTCAGGCCCGCACCCAAGACGAGCTGGGCGTGGGTTGGCCCGCGGGCCGAACGCTCCTTTCCTTTGTTTTTTAGCCTAAAACTGTCAAAAATACAAAAAAACAACATAAAACATGGGTCAGGCCCGCAGGAGGCACGAGCCCGGCCCGCGGGCTCGTGGGCCCGGGTCCTTGGACAAAACCTGAAAATTTCAAGCTCGGCCCACCATTTCCCCAGCCCGCGGGCCGAGCCCGTGAACAGCCGGCCCATGCCCGGGTCTAATGGTGGCCATTGTTCTTATGCACATTTCTTCTTCTTTTTTTTAATGGTGGTGCACGTGCACCATGGTGTTATACACTGCATCCGCCACTGATCTCATGTATGATACAAGAGATCATAAACCATTAAAAACTATAAATCTCGATGTCAAAAAAAAAAAACTCTATAAATTAGTTCAATGTGATAAAAAACGACCAATTATCGATCAATATCTAAAATTAACAAAAATAATCTCTAAATCAGTTTCCAATAAATTAAAATACTTGTTTGTTTTAAGCTATTGAATGGAAATCAAATAGAACAGGAAAAGGTAACAAAAAAATATTTACCTTTACTAGGTGTTTGGTTCCACAATGAAAAGGTAAACTATTAGTCCATTACCATCGAAAAATGGAAGTTGTTACTTGAGGGTGGAAACGCGACAAATTGGGGGATTCCATTACTACCAAATTATTGGAAACGTTTGAGGAGAGGTTGAACTAATTAAACTACAAGAATGAGACTAACAGTTTTGTGGCTTCCACTTGCTAATCAAGCCCAACTAGTAAAATTTAGTTGTATAAGCTCAAATTGATTTCATGGTACAAGTTTTTTCAAAAAAAAAAAAATTTGGGTAGACTGAGTTCATGATTATTTATTGAGGGCCAAATTAACTATATCATATAAAAATTGACTAAAACTGACTAATTCATAACAAAAGTGAACTATACAAAAAAAATGACTACATACAAGAAGTAAGTCTTATGTAAGACCACTTTTACATAAAATTATTGTAAGTCTACTTCACTTTACTTCTTAAAGGGTTACTTTGTAAGTTAAATGAGTTAAATGTGTCACTTTTAGATATCAGGTCATCCCGTGTCTTAAAGGAGTCACTTGTGTAGCCATAATGAACCTCTTTAGGACAGCAAATTAACCACGTCTTACTATAAATCATGGTGAGACGGTCTTATATGAGACTTATGCTAATATTGTCAGTGCACATCTTTAATTATAAATATATTAAAAAAACTAATATGGACCCGTGCACACTAACTTAGTGTGCACCTTATCCATCTCACGTGAGTTTTAATGATTACAATTTTCCGTTTTTGCCGCGTTCAGTCTTCCCCCTATTTTCTCTCTCCTGATAACTTCTCTCTCCTCTGATAACTTCACTCTCCTGATAGTGTGTTTTTGAAACAATATAGTGTATTTTGAAATGATATAGTGTACTTTAAAATGATATAGTGTATTTTAAAATGATAGTGTTTTTGTTGAGTTTTTTGGCATGATAGTGTTGCATGTTATAGTGTATATTGACATGATATAGTGTATTTTGAAATGATATAGTGTATTTTAAAATGATAGTGTTTTGTTGAAGTTTTTTGGCAATGATAGTGTTGCATGTTATAAAGTGTATTTTGAAATGATATAAGTGTATGTTAAAATGATAGTGTTTTGTTGAGTTTTTTGGCATGATAGTGTTGCATGTTATAGTGTATATTGACATGATATAGTGTATTTTGAAATGATATAGTGTATTTTGACATGATTGGCGTTTTGTTGTGTTTTTTGACATAATAGTGTTGCGTGATATAGTGTGTTTTGACATGATATAACAGTGTATTTTAAAATGTTATAAAGTGTAGTTTATTTGTATATTACATAAAATTATCATAATCGATCGTTATAGTGTTTGATATGATAGTGTATTTTGACATGATATAGTGTGTTTTAAAATGATATAGCCAGATGTTTGTTTTGAACAACCTGTTTTTGTTAAAATTTTAGAGCGAGAGAATCTTATTGAAGAGTAGAAAATCGAGCGGATTTTGGAAAACGGAGTGACTAGTTTTGTTGTGGGCCCAAGTTTCAGCCCCTGGCCCACACTATTTTTAATGTTAACCGGTCCACGCAAAGACGGTTTGTAAATATATCTAATTTCATATTTGTAAGAATGTAATATTATCAAGATATTAATCGGGATTTAATCAAATAATATCACGATCATGTTTTTTTTATATATTGAAAAACATATTTTCCCTTTATTCCAAATAAATACAAGATTCTAACTAGGAGAGCATAAATAAAGAGAGGAGGGATTATACAAACGTTGATTAAGATTTACAACATACAAAAAGCTTATTGTATCAAAAGTGCGAGGAGAGAGAATATAACCTTGTTGATGAAAGAGGGGCCAAAGTGTTTGATAATAACAACGGCACCGTCTTGGTGGCTTTCACCGATTCCAAGCGGCTCATCGGTGAAGCTGGCAAGAATGAAGTCTCCAAGAACCCCACCATCACGATTTTCGGTTCCTTTTTTTTTCTCTCTCTGGTTCTTTAATTTTATCAAATTTGTGCTGTTGTACAAATCACACTATGAGCTATGTTGTAAGCTGAATATGGTGATAAACTAGACTTTGTTATATGGCTATAATTATGTGCACCTTCTTGATTTAGAGTTTGTTTTGTTCACAAAAAATAAGTTCAGACAATGTTTTCTGGTTTCAATTTATGCAATTGTGTGATTTTGATTTTGTTGATGGAGAAATGGAATAAATAAGAGGATCATCCTTTCAAGTTTCAATCCCTGCTCTGTCCTCTCGCAGTCCAAGTAAAAACACGCCTCTTTTGAATATTTTTTTTACTAGAATGATAAAATCACTAACGTGTCCCTGTTGGTGTCAGATGTGTTTTTGCACCTCTCATCTCAGTTAGCAACAGCCTGTTAGATTAGATCTGGAAACAAATTGATCCTACTAAAAGAGAGGCACAGACTACAGACTACAGATTACAGATTACAGATTACAGATTACAGATTACAGATTACAGATTACAGACCAGTGTGTCTTGAGTAAAAAAAAAAAAAAATGGACATCGCAACTACGCTATCTGTTTGTCAAGCTGTATGTGCAGCAATGCAATCTGAGGAGGTGAAAAACATGCTAGCTGCGTATGGCAAGAATAATGTACTTGATGAGTTACAAGCCACCATCTCCAACATCATTGCTGTGCTCCACGTTGCCGAGACGAAAGAGGTGTCCCATGAATTACAGGATTGGATCGAGCAGCTCAAGGACTTTGTCTTTGATGCTGATGATATGTTTGATGAGGTTGTTACTCAAGTCAGGGCCAAGCAGCAGGTCAACAAATCTCGTGATCAACTGTTTAGCAGCAAGGTTCGACTATTTTTCTCTCCTTCTTCCAGCCCGGTTGCTTTTCGGTTAACGATTTCTCGAAAAGTCAGGCATATCAAGCAGAAATTAGATGCTATTGCTACTAACCATGCTCAGCTCGGCTTTAAGCTTGATCCTCAGCCATCTCAGGAAGAAAAGGCCGGAAGCATATGCGGTTGATATTATTGGGGAGGGAGGATGACTTAGAGAATATCCTTCGTGTGTTGCTACACCCTAATGTTCAGAGGGATGTTTCTTTCCTCACTATAACGGGGATTGGAGGGTTGGGAAAAAACTACTCTTGCCCGACTTGTGTATACTGATGTTCGGCGTTACAACTGCATTTCCGTTGAGGTTGTGGACTTGTAAGTTTCCGATCAACACCAGGAGACTATGGAAATTGAGAAAGAAAATTCCTTAGTAAGATCTCTGGCTTCTGCTACCTGGTCAAGACTTTTTTATGGCTCCACCATTGATCTGTTGCAAAGCCGGCTCGGAAAGAGCAACTACGGAAGGAAATACTTGCTTGTTTTTGGATGATGTGTGGATCGTGAATCGTCACCTGTGGCGTATGTTGGTAGGATTTTTGGCGGGGGGTCTAAGGGGAAGTTGGGTTGTGGTAACTACGCGTTCTACAGAGACGGCAACTGGCTGGAGATGGTTCAACTTCTCGACACTTACAAGTTACAAGGCTTTATGCCAAAGGAGGAATCCTCGTTGTGTTTGGTTCAAAAGGGCTGCCTTTTTGGATTAGAAGATTCAAGCTCTCATCGTGATTTGGGTTGGATTGGACAACAAATTGTTGAAGGATGTGCTAGGGTTCCTCTCGCTATAAGAGTGGTGGGGAGTCTCTTGTATGGTCAAGACATGAGTAGGTGGCTATCA
Source organism: Beta lomatogona (assembly GCA_947646795.1). Taxonomy (NCBI): domain Eukaryota; kingdom Viridiplantae; phylum Streptophyta; class Magnoliopsida; order Caryophyllales; family Amaranthaceae; genus Beta; species Beta lomatogona. Next base: position 768,039 of record CANSNZ010000259.1, read on the forward strand.
TTTCAAAAGATAGGATTATCCAATATTGGAGATGCTCAAAACGGGATCATGCCTATATTGAAATTTAGTTATCGTTATCTTGAATCTGCATTGAAGAGTTGCTTTTTGGATATTGTGCTTTGTTCCCTAAAGACCGTGATAGAGAAGAAGATGTTGATTAGCCTTTGGATGGCACAAGGCTACATTATTCCATTTGATAAAGATCAAAGTGTGGAAGATGCTTTTGCAACAGGAATATTTCACTATTTTGATGCGGAGATGCTCTTTTCCAAGATGCAGAGCTCTCGATGAGTATGGTGAAGTTGTTCCATGTGTAAGATACATGCATCTCATGCACGATATGGCCAAGAAGTAGCGGAGAAGGATGGATATTTGCAGAACTAATTGTATCACCGACAATCTAGATAAAAGAGAGCTTCTCCATCTAAGCTGTACATGAGAAGTGGATGTGCATTCATCTTCTTTTGGTATGACTCCCATTCGTTCACTTCTGAATTTTGGGAGGTGGTACGGGAGCAGCCAAGATGAATCAGTTCGCTTTGGAGGAAGTACTGGCAAACTGCAAGTGCCTAAGGGCATTGGACCTCAGCAGCTGCAGATATCAAAAAGTTTGCCGAGCTCCCACGCCACATAGATTGCGGCATTTAAGATATTTAGATCTCACTGGGAATAAGGGATCTACTTCAATCTGGAGACGTTGATTAAGTGCATGTGATAGATTAAAAACGTTGCCAAAAATAGTTTGGGCAAGCTGGGTAATCTTAGGGTCCTGGAGATAACAGATTGCTATAGTCTGATATGTATGCCTGAAGGCATGGGTAGATAACCTGCCTTCCTCAGCTGACTAATTTGTGCTGGGTGGAGCTAGTTCCCAGCACTGGAAGTCGTCAACTGGAAGACCTAAGCTCTCAAGTATTTAAAAAGGTGAGGCTTGTCATCAGTTCGATTGTCCAAAAGTGCTACATATGCCAAGAGAGACCATGAACAGAAGGGTATATCTAAAAAACAAGAATATCTTTCTCATGTAAGTATCAGGTTTCAAAATGTTGGTAAAAGAGTGCAGTATGAGGAAGCACTAATGGAAGAGCTGCAGCCGCATCTGTCTCAAGGGCTTGGAGGTATGTGGACAATATCATGGATTGAGATTGCCGCGTTGGAGCAACCTTTCTCCAAAATCTTACAAGGCTACGTCTGGAAAGATTGTTAGAGTTGCAGTACTTACCATACCTAGGAATCTGCAGCATCTAAAAGTCCTTACTCTTGTTAACTTTCCACATATGGAGTATATAATTGAAAATGATACTAACCATTGTCATGTAAAAAATGGAAAGATTTGTCATTATACTCCACTTCAGATTGTTATTCGGAGCAGAATTTTATAATTTTTAATATTCAATTGAATATTGTAGTTAACTCTATTATTAACAAAAATCCCAATAACAGTTTGACTACCCAATATAGTTTTAACATGAATAATAATTCAATGATACCCTAAGAAAGTAGGCGAATAATTTAATCGATACGGATCGAAAGAATACTTTCTTTAAAAATTGATAAGAATGACATGCCATGCTTTCTTAGGTGGAGCTCTTTATAATATTCTAATGTCCGCTTTATTTAAATCAAACTCTCATTTTACATTATCCAAAAACTCTAATACTTTCTCCTCTTCGCTCCGTTTTTAATGAAACATCAAGTTTAAACGACACCATTCATCGGGATCAATTTTGACCCTCACCTATGTATCGCTTAGCTATATAAAGAAAAACATAGGGTCAAGCGGGATCTTGTTAGATTCGTTTCCCGATGCATACTATCAATTATAACTTTTTTATATTTTTTACATGTGCACACCAAAGATATTAGTGATTAAAGGATGAAAGGTTTCACGGTCTACGCAAAAAGTAAAACGCTTCATTTAAAATTTTAACGGGAGTGGAAGTACGTAACTTTATCGCTATAGATTTTAGAAGTTAATAAACATTGTTGCAATACTATATTGTTTTAGTTTAGTTGAGTAAGTGCTGAGGTTTTGAAAGATAATATGTTTAATCCCCGGAAATTGGACCCTATAATCAAAATGTTAAAATCACGCATATACACTATACTTAATACTTTCTTTTCCATCATTTATTTATCTATAAAAAAGACTCAAAGAATGTCCTACAATGCATCTAATTTAATATATTTTCATGAGTTGTAAATCTATATTGTAAATAGATCCTATTTTCATTACTTCAAGTACTCTCCAATGGTAAAAAATTATAATGTTTTGAATTAGGTAGCAAAAGTTAAATTCAATTCTACATAATATAATAATTTAGGTCGTTTATTCAAACACAACCTAATTTCCCCATATCCAAAATCCTTTTATGTATTTGGAATATATGTGAAATTCTATTTTTTTCAAAACATTTGAAAATAAAAACCAATGACATGGCAAATCTTATATGGCGTTATCTATTTCCCATAAATTGTAGAACTATACCTGTAAATGGATCCTATTTCAAAGCATATTTCGAGCACCATCTAATGGTACAAAAATGATAATATTCCAATTAGGTAGCTAGTGTTATATCACAATTTACATAATATAATAATTTAGGTTGTTCATTCAAGTTCGAAACCTCTAATTTCTCGCTTATCCTAGACTCCTTATATGTATTTAAATTCAGGTAGAATCCCCTAGTTTTAGAAAAAAAAATTGATGACATGGCATCCCCCACATGGCGCTCTATATTTCATAAGTTGTACAACCATATTATAAATGGATTCTTTTTCAAGCATATTTCGAGCACTCTTCAATGGTACAAAAAATTTTAATATTTCGAATTACGTAGCAAAAGTTATACACACACAATGTTCATGTGATATATAATAACTCTAGGGTTGTTGATCCAAACCAAAACTCTAATTTTCGCTCATCCAAATCTCCTTATATGTATTTAAATCATCTAGAATTCTATTTTTGTAAATAGTATTATTATAAATTGATGACGAGGCTAAGGTCCCACGCTTGGGTAAGCACTCTACGAGTCAAATCTCTTAGAGGAGCATCCCTATGTTCCCGAAAAGCTCCCTCCCTTTATATATAGATATTGTAGAACTATATTGTAAATGGTTCTTATTTTAAAGCATATTTCAAGCACTATCTAATGGTATAAAATTTATAATATTCTAAATTAGGTAGCAAAAGTTATATACAATTTACATAATATAATAATTTAGGGCTGTTCATTCAAAACGAAACTTTAATTTCTCGCTTATCAAACACTCCTTATATGTATTTAAATCTATGTAGAACTCTATTTTTAGAAAGAAAAAAAAAAAATATTGATGACCGCAATCCTACTATGGCGGTCTATATTTCATAAGTTGTACAACTATATTATAAATGGATATTATTTCCCAAGCATATTCCGAGCACTCTCAATGGTCACAAAAAATTATAATATTTCGAATTACGTAGCAAAGTTATATACAATTTTCATGATATAATACTTTAGGTTGTTGATTCAAATCCAAACTCTAATTTTTCGTTTATCCAAATCTCCTTATATGTATTTAAATCATCTATAACTCCTATTTTTGTAAAAAAAATAAAAATATAAATTGATGACGTGGCAATCCTCGTGCAACTCCATGAGCTCGAAATCTTGAGGAGCCTCCCTATGCTCCCAAAAGTTCCCTCCCTTTATATATATATATATATATATATATATATATATATATATATATATATATATATTGATTGATTTTTACCGTTCTCTCACAATAATACAAACTTTTGATTATTTTTAAATAATACAAACTTTGCTCAAAATTCTCAAGTAGTTAACGGAACATTTAACCCGTAAAACAGTAACCAAAAAAATTTAAAAACCCAAAATCTCTTCCTCTCCTCCTCCCCCACCAACCGAAAAATGAAGATGTAACTCGTTTTTTTCTTTTTTTTTTTTGCGTTTTTGAGATTGAAATTGGAGGATGATTTTCGATTTGTTTGAGATTAATTGGAGGAAAATTAGGAGTTAATAATCAAGAGGAATATTGACTTTACTTGTTTTAGAGAGAGAAAGTAGAACTAAGCTTCGCTAAAATACACACAACGAGATCAGTCAAGCAAGAGTCGAAGAAATCTAAACCTCCTCCGGCGAGGATTGGCCTCTTTTTCCGGCAAGGAAAATCAACTTTATCGCATCAAAATTAGTAAAAACAAATCATTCCGAGGCGACGTAAAACGATCTCTTTTATCATCATCATCGCCGCCATTAACAAACCTTTAATATTCTTCATCTTTTCACCTTCATCTCGCTTCTTTTAGAGAGAGAGTCATAGTTGTGGTGGGGCCAAGGGTGGGCAAGGGAGAAAGACATTGGAGGGGAGCGGGAGAGCGAATGGAAAAGAAAAACATGGAAGAAGAACTTGGTGAGCAAACAAAAAGAAGAAGAAGTCCCACATAAGTAATATACCCGGCACCCAACAAGTTACTAACCGATCATGACCTACTAGGAATTTTGGGCAAAAGTTTGTATTATTGCGAGAGAACGGATAAAAAGTTTGTATTATTCTAGTTAAAAATCCTACTAATTTTTATGTAGTATTTGCTCAATTAATAATTCGAGCCCGCTAAAAGTATGTATAATGCGTCTCACGAACTAGCTCTCCAGGAGAGAGGAAATATGGGAGCTACCTCTTAGCCAACAACGGGGCTCTTGGGTGTATCTATAGGGAGACACTTTAAACTTTGCAAAGTGTCTCTTGGGGGAGATATCATTTGAGATAAAAGAGAAATGGCTCTCTAATGCGCGAGGCCCACAAACTAAAACATGTCTATTGCAATTACTAAAGTTTTAGTCTTTCCATAACCATTTAATGATCTTTTTCTAGAAATTAAAAAAAAAATGGTGAATCATTACTATCCCAACAACCTTAATTTGTCTTTGTCTATAAAAAATGAGCCTAATATTGGATATATGTCATACACAAAACCTACTATCTATTTGTAATTTTATGGAATTAAATATTAGCATTCAAAATTACCATATATTCTAACAAAATCAGATTACATAAATCACATAAAAGATTAATTTTTGTAATTATATTTAATTTACATGAATAACTTTATTTATATAACTTTGATCATAAAGATGAAATGAGGTTCATTTATTGACATGGAGACCACCAAATAGTGAAAGTTGAATGGAGCTCTTTAAAGAGTTTTATTGTTGTTGGGTGTTTTTAGATATAGTTCTTGAGAAGTAGCTTGAAGAAAAGATGTTGAACTACGCCTTGAATTAATTATTCGGCGCTAGGATTAACCCTAACTCATGGGGGTTTAGGTTAAGTTAGCTCTTTTCTTTTGGATTGAATTGAATCGAACCAGATTCGTCAAAACCGAACTGAATTGAAATGAATGAAAACTATGAGAGGAAACTAGGGGTGTTCATAAAAAGCGAAAGCCGAAAAAACTGCAGCAAAACGGGAAAAACGGGTCTAAATGGGTGGTAATCAAACCGGTAAAGAAGTTTTTAATGGCATGATTCTCTAATCGGTAAAAATGCTTGCTTAACGTTACGGTTATGATTTTTGAGTAAACTGTTAACCGAAAAACCCAAATATTTTTTCCTCTATATAATTATTTTTGAACCTTTTTCCAACAATTACCTTAATTCTAATAATTGTTACTAAGTAAGAAACAATTAGAGGAATTATGTGATTATTTGGAAACTTTAGTACTAATATAAACACTATAATTAGGACATGGAGTAAAATTATTAGTGTTATTATGTCTTCCAATGGATTTATTATCCACTTTATAATACATTTATATTAAATTATATATAATATTAAAGTATATGCAAAAAAAAATTAGAAAATATATATCTACATTAAGTAAGATATAATATTATAACTTGAAATAACGGTTTATGGTTAACCTGTACCGAAAATAACGGGTAACCGCTAGGCAGAACCGGTCTAAATGGTTCTGATTAGCAAAAAGAGTGAACCGATTTTTTTTCAGGACGGTTAACTACCTATGAACACCCCTAGAGGAAACTGTCGAATCGAACTGAATTTTTCCTGAACCGAACTTAATTTGTTCGAACTAAACCGAACTTGAATTTTCTTTAATTCAACTCCAAAAGAACAAAGCCTTAGTAGGGTACTATATAAACCCTATTATTAACATCCGCCCTCTGTATTCAAAAATTTGTGCTCTCTCCTAAATCAAATAAAAACCATTTCTCCTCCGCATGTGGACGTAGCTAACACATTGTTAGTGAACCACGTAAAATTTCAGTGTCGGTTGTTCATTATGTTTTGTTTTGTTAATTGCATTTTGTCACAACAAGATAGAATAGACGAGATAGAGTGGAGAGCTAGATTGGAGAGTCATGCACCATATTACATGCTCTTATGGATGTCTTGGTGCATTAGATAAGAACTATTATAATTTTTGTATATAGATATCTAATTAATTGTTACTTGGTAATTAATGTAATCATATCTATATTAATCAATTCAATATGTTATATCTAACGTCGCGGGAGAGCTGACCTGTTAGCATTTGTCTTATAAAAGTAGTATATTTATAGAAAAGAAATAATATATAAAAACTCAATATATGACATAATCACACCTATATTGTTGCAATGATGTATACTATTTTATAGATTTTTTTTTACTAGATACATTATCTTTTCTATAACTTAAATTAAAAATGTATAACTCAACAGCAACAGCAGTGTGTAAGGTCTCACAGCCTAGATTACTACTAAGTTATAATCTCATGCGGTGGCGGATCCAGGAATTTCCTAATGGTGGTTCACCATTAGTTACCGTTCACTAAACCAAAATATTTTTTTAATAAAAAATATTCCAAAATAAATTTCAATCGTAAAAGAAAATAAATATATAACCAATTATAATACAAAAATACAACCAAATAGTACTAGAAAAACCAAATTTCCAAATAATACTAGAAAATACAATCTAACAAGATCTCACATAACATATATTTATCCACAAGTACAAATCACAAGAGATAGTAAAGTCATGTAATATAAAAATGTCAAAAGTCAAAACGAATCATCTTAAAAACCGAGAAAGTATTGTGTAACACAATCAATCTCAATTTAGAAACACCATCATATATATTCGGATGACTTCTTTCAATATCAATTATCATTTCACTACTCAATAGTCTATCACCCACTAAGGCAAATCTTTATTACCCAATTTACTCCTTTAGAATTTCAATCATGAGTATCAAATTTAGGTATTCTCCCCCCAAACAAAGAAAAGGAATTTGGACCCACTAAACTAAAAAAATTAAAAACCCAACCCTATACAATACAAATACCAATAAAAAGAAGGTGGCCCATTTCAATCCCAAACCCAAAATCACCCCCACCCTACCCACTCTCTCTTCTCTCTCCTCTCTTCTTAAGATCGACACGTTTTCTTCTTTCTTTCTTCGTAAATTCCGAAAACATCATCTTTCACGTTAATGGTGGCTAGAGGTGGGCATGGGCCGGGCCAAGCACGCGGCCGGCCCGCCTGCCCGATTTGGGCCTGGCCCAAGACTGTGAGCCCGCTTCAAGGCCCGGCCCGTTGTCCGCTCCGTGGGGGTGGGCTTGCCACGGTCAAGAAATTTTATTTCAGGCCCGCACCGGCACGAGCCGGCGTGGGTTGGCCCGCGGGCCGAACGCTCCTTTCCTTTGTTTTTTAGCCTAAAAACCTGTCAAAAATACAAAAAAACAACATAAAACATGGGTCGTGCCCGCAGGAGGCACGAGCCCGGCCCGCGGCTCGTGGGCCCGGTCCTTGGACAAAACCAGAAAATTTCAAGCTCGGCCCGCCATTTCCCCAAGCCCGCGGGCCGAGCCCGTGAACAGGGCCCGCCCATGCCCAGTGCCTAATGGTGGCCATTGTTCTTAGTGCACATTTCTTCTTCTTTTTTAATGGTGGTGCACGTGCACCATGGTGTTATACACCTTGCATCCGCTAATCGATCTCATGTATGATACAAGAGATCATAAACCATTAAAAACTATAAATCTCGATGTCAAAAAAAAACCTCTATAAATTAGTTCAATGTGATAAAAAACGACCAATTATCGATCAATATCTAAAATTAACAAAAATAATCTCTAAATCAGTTTCCAATAAATTAAAATACTTGTTTGTTTTAAGCTATTGAATGGAAATCAAATAGAACAGGAAAAGGTAATAAAAAATATTTACCTTTACTAGGTGTTTGGTTCCACAATGAAAAGGTAAACTATTAGTCCATTACCATCGAAAAATGGAAGTTGTTACTTGAGGGTGGAAACGCGACAAATTGGGGGGATTCCATTACTACCAAATTATTGGAAACGTTTGAGGAGAGGTTGAACTAATTAAACTACAAGAATGAGACTAACAGTTTTGTGGCTTCCACTTGCTAATCAAGCCCAACTAGTAAAATTTAGTTGTATAAGCTCAAATTGATTTCATGGTACAAGTTTTTTCCAAAAAAAAAAATTTGGGTAGACTGAGTTCATGATTATTTATTGAGGGCCAAATTAACTATATCATATAAAAATTGACTAAAACTCGACTAATTCATAACAAAAGTGAACTATACAAAAAAAATGACTACATACAAGAAGTAAGTCTTATGTAAGACCACTTTTACATAAAATTATTGTAAGTCTACTTCACTTTACTTCTTAAAGGGTTACTTTGTAAGTTAAATGAGTTAAATGTGTCACTTTTAGATATCGTGTCATCCCGTGTCTTAAAGGAGTCACTTGTGTAGCCATAATGAACCTCTTTAGGACAGCAAATTAACCACGTCTTTACTATAAATCATGGTGAGACGGTCTTATATGAGACTTATGCTAATATTGTCGGTGCACATCTTTAATTATAAATATATTAAAAAACTAATATGGACCCGTGCACACTAACTTAGTGTGCACCTTATCCATCTCACGTGAGTTTTAATGATTACAATTTTCCGTTTTTGCCGCGTTCAGTCTTCCCCCTATTTTCTCTCTCCGATAACTTCTCTCCTCCTCGATAACTTCACTCTCCTGATAGTGTGTTTTTGAAACAATATAGTGTATTTTGAAATGATATAGTGTACTTTAAAATGATATAGTGTATTTTAAAATGATAGTGTTTTTGTTGAGTTTTTTGGCATGATAGTGTTGCATGTTATAGTGTATATTGACATGATATCATGTATTTTGAAATGATATAAAGTGATTTTAAAACGATAGTGTTTGGCCTGAAGTTTTTTGGCATGATAGTGTTGCATGTTATAGTGTATTTTGAAATGATATAGTGTATGTTAAAATGATAGTGTTTTGCTGAGTTTTTTGGCATGATAGTGTTGCATGTTATAGTGTATATTGACATGATATAGTCGGATTTTGAAATGATATAGTGCATTTTGACATGATTGCGTTTTGTTGTGTTTTTTGACATAATAGTGTTGCATGATATAGTGTGTTTTGACATGATATAGTGTATTTTAAAATGTTATAGTGTAGTTTATTTGTATATTACATAAAATTATCATAATCGATCGTTATAGTGTTTGATATGATAGTGTATTTTGACATGATATAGTGTGTTTTAAAATGATATAAATGTATGTTTGTTTTGAATAACCTGCTTTTGTTAAAATTTTAGAGCGAGAGAATCTTATTAAAGAGAGAGAAAATCGAGCGGATTTTGGAAACGGAGTGACTAGTTTGTTGTGGGGCCCGTGCCTCTAGGCCCACACTATTTTTAATGCGAACCTGGTCCATGCAAGCAGATTGTACAAATATATCTAATTTCATATTTGTAAGAATGTATATTATCAAGATATTAATCGGTATTTAATCAAATAATATCACGATTATGTTTTTTCTTATATATTGAAAAACATATTTTGCTTTATTCCAAATAGTGTCAAGATTCTAACTAGGAGCATAAATAAGAGAGGAGGGATTATACAAACGTTGATTAAGATTTACAACATACAAAAGCTTATTGTATCAAAAGTGCGAGGAGAGAGAATATAACCTTGTTGATGAAAGAGGGGCCAAAGTGTTTGATAATAACAACGGCACCGTCTTGGTGGCTTTCACCGATTCCAAGCGGCTCATCGGTGAAGCTGCCAAGAATGAAGTCTCCAAGAACCCCACCATCACGATTTTCGGTTCCTTTTTTTCTCTCTCTGGTTCTTTAATTTTATCAAATTTGTGCTGTTGTACAAATCACACTATGAGCTATGTTGTAAGCTGAATATGGTGATAAACTAGACTTTGTTATATGGCTATAATTATGTGCACCTTCTTGATTTAGAGTTTGTTTTGTTCACAAAAAATAAGTTCAGACAATGTTTTCTGGTTTCAATTTATGCAATTGTGTGATTTTGATTTTGTTGATGGAGAAATGGAATAAATAAGAGGGGATCATCCTTTCAATCCCTGCTCTGTCCTCTCGCAGTCCAAGTAAAAACACGCCTCTTTTGAATATTTTTTTTACTAGAATGATAAAATCACTTACGTGTCCCTGTTGGTGTCAGATGTGTATTTGCACCTCTCATCTCAGTTAGCAACAGCCTGTTAGATTAGATCTGGAAACAAATTGATCCTACTAAAGAGCAGTGAGCACAGACTACAGATTACAGATTACAGATTACAGATTACAGATTACAGACCAGTGTGTCTTGAGTAAAAAAAAAAAAATGGACATCGCAACTACGCTATCTGTTTGTCAAGCTGTATGTGCAGCAATGCAATCTGAGGAGGTGAAAAACATGCTAGCTGCGTATGGCAAGAATAATGTACTTGATGAGTTACAAGCCACCATCTCCAACATCATTGCTGTGCTCCACGTTGCCGAGACGAAAGAGGTGTCCCATGAATTACAGGATTGGATCGAGCAGCTCAAGGACTTTGTCTTTGATGCTGATGATATGTTTGATGAGGTTGTTACTCAAGTCAGGGCCAAGCAGCAGGTCAACAAATCTCGTGATCAACTGTTTAGCAGCAAGGTTCGACTATTTTTCTCTCCTTCCAGCCCGGTTGCTTTTCGGTTAACGATTTCTCGAAAAGTCAGGCATATCAAGCAGAAATTAGATGCTATTGCTACTAACCATGCTCAGCTCGGCTTTAAGCTTGATCCTCAGCCACTCAGGAAGAAAAGGCCGGAAGCATATGCGGTTGATATTATTGGGAGGGAGGATGACTTAGAGAATATCCTTCGTGTGTTGCTACACCCTAATGTTCAGAGGGATGTTTCTTTCCTCACTATAACGGGGATTGGAGGGTTGGGAAAAACTACTCTTGCCCGACTTGTGTATACTGATGTTCGCGTTACAACTGCATTTCCGTTGAGGTTGTGGACTTGTGTTTCCGATCAACACCAGGAGACATTGGAAATTGAGAAAATTCTTAGTAAGATTCTGGCTTCTGCTACTGGTCAAGACTTTTATGGCTCCACCATTGATCTGTTGCAAAGCCGGCTCAAAGAGCAACTTTACGGAAGGAAATACTTGCTTGTTTTGGATGATGTGTGGATCGTGAATCGTCACCTGTGGCGTATGTTGGTAGGATTTTTGGCGGGGGGTCTAAGGGGAAGTTGGGTTGTGGTAACTACGCGTTCTACAGAGACGGCAACTATTGCTGGAGATGGTTCAACTTCGACATACAAGTTACAAGGCTTGTCAAAGGAGAATCCCTTGTGTTTGTTCAAAAGGGCTGCTTTTGGATCAGAAGATTCAAGCTCTCATCGTGATTTGGTTGAGATTGGACAACAAATTGTTGAAGGATGTGCTAGGGTTCCTCTCGCTATAAGAGTGGTGGGGAGTCTCTTGTATGGTCAAGACATGAGTAGGTGGCTATCATTTCAAAAGATAGGATTATCCAATATTGGAGATGCTCAAAACGGGATCATGCCTATATTGAAATTTAGTTATCGTTATCTTGAATCTGCATTGAAGAGTTGCTTTGGATATTGTGCTTTGTTCCCTAAAGACTTCGTGATAGAGAAGAAGATGTTGATTAGCCTTTGGATGGCACAAGGCTACATTATTCCATTTGATAAAGATCAAAGTGTGGAAGATGCCGCTGAGGAATATTTCACTATTTTGATGCGGAGATGCTTTTTCCAAGATGCAGAGCTCGATGAGTATGGTGAAGTTGTCTCATGTAAGATACATGATCTCATGCACGATATGGCCGAAGAAGTAGCGGGAAAGGATATTTGCAGAACTAATTGTATCACCGACAATCTAGATAAAAGAGCTCGCCATCTAAGCTGTATGAGAAGTGGATGTGCACAATCTTCTTTTGGTATGACCCCCATTCGTTCACTTCTGAATTTTGGGAGGTGGTACGGAGCAGCCAAGATGAATCAGTTCGCTTTGGAGGAAGTACTGGCAAACTGCAAGTGCCTAAGGGCATTGGACCTCAGCAACCAAGATATCAAAAGTTTGCCGAGCTCCATACCTAGATTGCGGCATTTAAGATATTTAGATCTCACTGGGAATAGGGATCTAAAAGTGCTTCCTGTGTCGATTGAGGAGTTATTCAATCTGGAGACGTTGAAATTAAGTGCATGTGATAGATTAAAAACGTTGCCAAATAGTTTGAGCAAGCTGGTCAATCTTAGGGTCCTGGAGATAACAGATTGCTATAGTCTGATATGTATGCCTGAAGGCATGGGTAGATTAACCTGCCTTCATACGCTGACTGAATTTGTGCTGGGTGGAGCTAGTTCCCAGCACTGGAATGATCAGCTGGAAGACCTAAAAGCTCTCAAGTATTTAAAAGGTCGACTTGTCATCCGAGTTCGATTGTCCAAAAGTGCTACATATGCCAAGGAAGACCGTAGAACAGAAGGAGCATATCTAAAAAACAAGGAATATCTTTCTCATGTAAGTATCAGGTTTCAAAATGTTGGTAAAAGAGTGCAGTATGAGGAAGCACTAATGGAAGAGCTGCAGCCGCATCCTAATCTCAAGGGCTTGGAGGTATGTGGATATCATGGATTGAGATTGCCGCGTTGGGCAACCTTTCTCCAAAATCTTACAAGGCTACGTCTGGAAGATTGTTGGAAGTTGCAGTACTTACCATACCTAGGGAATCTGCAGCATCTAAAAGTCCTTACTCTTGTTAACTTTCCACATATGGAGTATATAATTGAAAATGATACTACATTGTCAGAGGAGGACAATCCAGTAGTTTCTGCACCAACTGGATTGTCATTCTTTGGCTCTCTCGAGCAACTTGAGTTACACCACCTGCCAGAGTTGAAAGGATGGTGGAGGGGCGTGGGAGATGATCATCTGCTTGTTGGTGGCAGCAGAAGCACAACACATTTTCATTTACTGTGTCTTTCTCAACTGAAGTCATTGACCATAAACAGATGCCCGGAGCTGACATCTTTTCCGCTGTGTCCAAGAGTGAAAGATTTATATTTGCGTGATTGCAACGAAAGACTGCAGATAATGAGAATTAGTGTGTCAGATCTTAAGCATCTATCTCACTGTTTCTCAGGAAAAGGCAAAAAGAGATAGCCAACATCGATTGGTTAAATTTGCTGCAAACACGTTCGTCCCATTGCACTGAGCTGGTTGTATCTGTACACATTTCTTTAAGAGCCGCCATTGTAGTGAAATAGTACATGTTTATATCTTTTCCGAGTTTTTATTCAAAAATCAGCCTAGAAGAATTTGATATATGGGTACAAGGTTTATTGATTTATGAAACTTTGCTACACGCTGATTTTTCCTTTTCTTCTTTTTGTTTTGTTGTTATGCTAATTGATGTACAAACTTCTCTGTAAGATGTCAAAAAAAAAAAAAAAAAAATACAAACTATTCTTAAGATAGCAATGGATAGATTCTGCTATATGGTAGTTGCACACCAATAAAAATTGGATTGAAGAATGCTTGCTTTGATGTAGGAAGAACATATTTAAGCTAGTGTGGAGTAGCTGTTGGCTAGAAGAATGTTTTTTATCTATTGAATCTGTTATCATTAGACAACCGTGTACAAGGTATAAAGGCAACCGTGTACAACAGTACAAGGTTGCTCTTTATTTATTTATTTATTTATTTATTTATTTATTTATTTATTTGTAACTAGCTTTTATGTGGTTGAATTATATTCATTTCATAAGCTTTGTGATAATAAATAAATAAGATAAAGTAGATACTTATTGGGAGACATCTAATCATGATTGTATTAATTATAGTAATATAATTATATTCCTAATTAATGATTATTGTTTATGCAAATCAAACTCTATTTTTTTGGACCCTTCTGAATCCTAGTAAGAAGAATTCCTCCTGACCGCCCCTCACACAGGGTCACTCATCCAAAGGCCCAACAAGCCTTAATTTTTATTGTATAAAGTTTTTAGGTTTAGTCAAAATCAAACTTTAACTTTTCACTATACAAAACTATAGATATGTATTTTTTGTCTTTATATAACTCAATTTTTAATTTGAAAGACATAATTGTTATTATCACATATAATACGATATTTTTATTGTTGTTTTTATATGTATTTAAAATAAAGAATATATAATACGTTAATGTTCATCTAAATAAATGTATAAAGGATTTAACTTTTCGAGAAAGATAGGGAGTCGCTTAAGATTTCGAGGTCATAGAGCGTGCCATGTGGGATTGTTTTTTTTTTTTTTTTTTTTTGCAAATTTTTTGTTAACATTGTTGATTTTATGCTGATGTGAAATGTCACTATTCAACACCATTGTATTTACGGATTTTTCACCATATACCACCGATAATATTTTAATCCACCATATACCCTCGATTTTTTCAAAATTCACCGTATACCCTCAATTCTTGATAATTTGTCATGTGCCCTTAATGATTAATAACTATCTAACTTTTTTAATCACTAACCCCTAATTCCATTACTAAACCTTAACCAATCACCGAATCACTCATTTACCCTACCTAACATTAGCATCGAAACAATACTTAAGGCGAAAGAAATAGTAAGAGAGTTATGGAGGAAGAGTGATAAAAGGGGCCATTTGTGGTTTTTAAAATGGTGGTCAATTAAGGTTAACGACTCAAATAGGCATTAATTAGGGTTTGGTAACAGAATTAAGGGTTAATGACTAAAAATGTTGACGATCATTAGTCATTCGGACATATCGTGGATTTTAAAAAATTTGAGGGTATATGGTGAATTTTAAAAAGTGCGGGGATATATGGTGAATAAAAAATTTATACGGTGAAAAACCCGTTGTATTTACATACTTCCTTCATTCTTTCTATTGCAACAATTACCACTTTGGGTAGTTTCATCTATTGGGACTACTCCACTTTTGGTTAAAAAACAACTATAGTTGACAATATTGCCTTTACTTTATGCAAGGGGAGTGCAAGATGACACTCCTTGCAACAAGCGTATGTCTTTTGGTTATATCATACGCATAAGCCTCATATTCTTGTTTTTGTCTAAAAGTAAAACATCAGCAGGTCTAACTAGGGATAAGTTTAGATCTTTGAACCCTTCTTTTGTGGTTGGCTGTGATGCTATAGGGTCTCGGGGAAGTTTAGTTGTTTTAGGTTGGTCTTACCATTTTATGACTACAATCCATGTATGTCAAAACTTTATCATTTGTAAGGTGGAGGAAAATAGTGGGAAAAGTTTGGTATGTTTGTTTCTTGTATGTGGCTCCTATTTTAGAGGATAGAGAAGATGTTTGGGCTTCACTAACAACTCAAATTAATACTCTTTCTACTTGCCTAGTCACAAGTTGAATTTAACCAACTTGAATTTTATGGTGATAAGTTGGGGGCTCTAATACTATAAGAGGACGGGATAGCTTCATGAATGGGAGATTTAGAACAAATTTGATTGAAATACCATTCTCGGGGTCCCGCTTTACATGGACAAACAAGCAACTAGGGTCAAATTAATTTAATTTTAGAGGGTCGGATAGAGCCTATATGACTCAATCTTGGAATTCTCTTCCCTAATCCTATTATCCACCATGAGCCCATTGTTTGTTCAGATCATGCTGCTAGCCTCGCTATAGTTTATAAAAATATTTCCTTCTCCACAAAGAAAAAAAGACCATATCAAATGAAAAATTGGTGTTTAGCGAGGTTATTTCGCTTTTATTAAATTAGCTTGGGCTACTTATCATCATGGTTCCCCATGTATAAAGTTCAAATTAAGTGTAGAGATGTGATGCAACAATTGAGAAATTGGTGTTAATCATAAGAAATTCCGAGGTATTGATTGGAAATCAATTTGCAAAGACCTAGTTGATCTAGAGGAAAATGTTGGGAATTTATCTCATGGGAATGATTATGTTCGAGTTGTTCAAAGCAATATTCCTTTACTTAAAACTTGCGTGACCTTTTGGCATCAAAGGATGAAGGATACATGGTCCATGTTAGAGATTGCCCGTCATACCTATCTGTACTCTAAAGTAAAGAAACAACGAACAATGAATGATATAGTTGCCCTAAGAAATGATGATGAACAGTGGATAGAAGATGCGGATGGAATTTTGTCAATAATTAAAAATTATTTTGAGAATATTTATAAGAACAAGATATTCCGCAGAGTGAGTTTCAATCGGTCATTTTATAGAGAGAGTTAAACCTTCCCACTGCCTCATAAAGATGTTTCTCATTTAGTTATGCCTTTCACATGAAGAAATTAGGGATGCAATATTCTCAATAGCTGGGTCGAAGTCCTCGGGTCCGGATGGGATCAATGCAAAATTTTTTAAGATTCATAGGGAATTGTGAGTAGGGAAATTATTCAAGGGTTGGAAAGTTTGTTCACGTCGGGTTTCATTCTAAAGGAATGGAATAACACCATGGTCGTGATGATTCATAAAGTTGAAAACCCTACCTCAAGCTTTACGACTTTGTCCAATCAGGTTTATGTAATACTATCTACAAATGTATTGTCTGGCTGGTAGAATGAGGAATATTCTTCCTCAACCGGTGACATATTGCCGGTTGCTTTTGTCCCAAATAGACAATGTCCGATAATGCGCTATTAACTCATGATCTCGCTGCATTTTATAAACAAGAAAAAGTGTGGAGTTAACACTTTTGCTACTATTAAGATGGATCTTAATAAAGCTTATGATCGTATCCACTTTGGGACTTTGTGCTTAAAGTACTCGTGAGCTTATGGTTTTCCCCAGGTCTGGCTTCAATGGATTCATCAATGTATCTCTACAGTTACTTATAAGTTTCTTTTAAATCGTAACATCTCGGAGGTGCTCTATCCTAAATGTGGCTTTCGTCAAGGTGACTCCCTCTCTCCTTATCTTTTTATCCTATGTATAAATATCTACTCTAGGATACTAACCCAAGGTAGTGATCTTAACCTTTTCAAAGGTATTAGTATTTCAAAGAGGAGTCCAAGTATCTCTCACCTTTCTTTGCTGATGATGCCTTGATCTTTTCCGTTCTTCCGTTGAAGCTTGTAGACATATTGCTCAGATTACTAATAGATTATGTCTAGTGTGTGGCTCAAAGATTAACTCTCAATTTTTTTTAATCAAATTTAGCCCTAATACCTCCTTGGGAAAAAACAGGACATCTTTAAGAATATCTTTAGTATGCCTAAAGCAAATAACTTTGGAGATCACCTTGGAATATCAGTGGATATCCAAGGCACAAAATGCAATCATTTCAATTTTCTCAATGATTCTATATCAATAAAATTACTTTGTTGGAATGCTCTTATCCTTTATAAATACAAAGTGCTTATTGCAATGATATCCCATATTCTCTCTTCTTTTAGAATTCCTCAAAAATCTCCAATAAGCTTGATTCTCTAATCCATACATTCCTATGGGCCTCTAAGTGATAGAAAAAGGCTTCATTGGGTGGGCAAAAAATGTCACGCCTTTACCAAATGGTATTGGGGGGTGGATAGGAATAAGATCTATTGATTTAGTCAACAAAGTGTTCTTGATGAAGAAGGCCCGACATATCTACGTAAAAACCCTAATGCTTTAATTAGTAGAGTTTATTCCTCTATTAAACCAAGTGCTTTACTTATGGTAAATTTTGTGAAGCAAATGGGAGTTCATAGATCTTGGGGTTTCAAAGGGATCCGTGAAGTTAAGCAAGCTCTCTTTCACAATGCTACTTGGAAAATTGGTCGGGAAATAAGGTGTCCGTCTCTTCCTTCTCTCGTAACTAGCTTAATGGTAAGATTCCGATTGCTCAAGATAATACTCCCCTACAACAAATTAGGAATTCTAAGGTTAGTGACTTCATTGACATCCACACTCATATTTGGAAAGCAAATTTGGTGAGGAGATTTTTTGTGCATAATGATACTTAACAAATCTTGGCTATGGAAATACCTGTAACTCACTGATGACTATATGATATGGAAACATCATTGTTCTGGGAATTTTACTTCCAAATCGCTCACGCTTCCATATCTCGAGCTCTTCTCCAAATTCGGATGTTGGTCTAAACTCTAATTTTTTCAAGATTCTATGACACCTTTCTATTCTTCCGAAGTGGAAATTTTTATGTGGAAACTTCTATATGATAAAATACCAACAAAATTTCAACTTCATAGAAGAGGAATTCCCCTCTCTCCAACGTGTGATTGCTGTCCTCGGGAGGTTGAAACAAAGTGAACCATCTTTTTTGCACATGCAATCTAGCTTACACATACTTGGCAACAAATTAGTAAAAAATCGCTTAAACCCGGACATTTTTCGGGACGAGCCCGCAGGCCGAGTTACCTTTCATCCGCTCTAGCTAATCGATAAGGCACTCGACTTCGACCTTGACATACGTGCTGAATATCGTATATTCTCGCATAAACTTGTTATCATGTGACTACTACATTGATCCGTTCAATTATCAGTACCTATGAGAAACTATTTTCATGTGCATTGCTAATGAGCAATGATTATAAACCACTAACGGATAGTGGATAACCAATCCACTATCCAGGGTATTTATGTCATTTCGCCAGACAAAAAAGCAAACCCCCTCTCTCTTTTCGAAAAGCAAAGCCTTCACCGCGTTGTCAACCCCCTATTATTTCTTTTCCGTAATATGAATATCAATTGTAAAAAGGAAAACTCCTCGAAACAAGGCAACCCCTATTCTCGAAGAACAACAACTGGTACAATGGGGTGGCCTCTGTATTTGACGTATTTTTCCAAAACCTATACTAATTATGCGGATGTTATTATCACCCGGCTTGAGATGCGGATATTGGTGGATGTGCGGAATTTCTATTTTCTGGTTTGGAAACAATGGGGTGGCCGATGGCGGAAGTTCAGATATTTTTTTAATCTTTCCCTAAATATATATAACTCTATTTGTCTACCTCAACTCATATCCTCATATTTTATTAGGATTTCCCAAAGTATAATTCCTTCATATATAGATGCACCAACATCCTTATTTCAATATAATAACCACTTCACTAATATAATTCCCTTATATCTTGTGATCCCAAATAATACATATGTAATACATGTACATATTTAACATGTACATATTTAACATTTCGTTGCACAACTATCGTTAGCTAACAAGTCACGTACTTATAATCGCATGCGTTCACAATTGGGTTTACATAAGACAAACATATTATAACGTAAAACCTTATTACCCAAAATTCTAATCTCACAAATAAACGAACTATATCTTAACGTAATTTACAGAGTCTAATTACCCTTAGGCATTAGACAATCTTCTCAAATTATCCCAGATATATTTCGTCTCCTAATCTAATACCCACCTATGGTCACATTTCATTAAGTTAATCATAAATTTCTTAATAACACAAATTAACAGTATATAGGCATATTTCGTTCCCTTACAAAAATGTCACATAAATCACATAACACACGTTACAAGAATTCATATGACATACCTCCAAGTAATATAATATTTTAGTTGCTATACTTTACTAACCTGCACTCCTAGATACTTATAAGTAATGCACATAATCATTATGTTAATTAATTGTAATCAAGCATTTTTAATTCATGTTTAATAAACGGGGCTATTTCGGGAGGGGGGCAACATATGTTAAGGCCTTTGTAGGGGAGTGACGCTAGCTGCAGAGAGTGGGGACAGCAGACGGAAGTCCCGCATCGGTGGGGGGGCGGCATGAAGACCACGAGAGAGGGATGGGAGGCGGGGGACACCACGGCCTGGTTGGGGCCAGCGGTGGACACCACAACCCGGGTGGGGACAACAGTAGACACCACATGGGGGGGGGCAACCTCACTTTGGACACGACAAGGGAATGGGGGAGAAGGTACACAAGACGCGAAATCGGAGCTACGACGGTAGGACAACTTCAATCATGTGTCAAAACCAAAGGAGATGTGTAAGGCATGCTAGGCCTGGATGCTACTAAAGTACGATACGAGAACTTTCGTTCAAGAAATAAAACATGTCGACTTATGTAGACTTTGTTAGTTAGGGGATCAATACATCGATAACCTTTATGATCCTGGAGCATAACCAATAAAAACACAGTGCTTAATTAGATTTGGGTTGTAGTTTGTGATGCTTTGAATCCAAAAGTAGAGGGAAAACATGAGGAGCCAAAAGTTCTCAAAAATGATACTCATTTCGATCTCACTACTCATAAGATCGGAAAATTCCTTACAAAGAAGATCATTAGTAGCACCGAAAATTATATCATCAACATAAATTTGGACCACTAATATATCGTTCCTTTTGAACGAAGGAACAGAGGTTCTATTAACTTTACCACTTATGAAATCATGTGAGAGTAAGAATTTTGATAACCTTTCATACCAAGATCTAGGAGCTTGTTTCAACTCATAAAGAGCTTTATCAAGCTTGTAGACACGATTTGGAAGATCGAGATTTTCAAATCCGAGGATGTTGTTCCACATAGACGTCTTCAAGTAAAAAGCCATTTAAAAATGCACATTTTACGTCCATTTGGTACAACTTAAATCCCATAAATGCGGCAAAGGCAATCAAAATTCTAATTGCTTCTATCCTAGCAACATGACCAAAGGTTTCATCGAAATCAATACCTTCTTGTTGATTGTACCCTTTGGCTACAAGTCTAGCCTTGTTCCTTACCACTGTTCCGTGTTCGTCGAGCTTGTTCCCGAACACCCATTTAAGTCCAATTACTTTACGGTTCTTTGGCTTAGTCTCCGGGTGCCGGACCTTGTTCCTCTAGAACTCATTCAGTTCCTCTTGCATAGCATTTATCGTATCGACCTCTTTGAGTGCTTCCATATGATCCTTAGGTTCATCATAGATAAGAAAGCATGAAAAGCACAAAAATTCTTCATTTGGGATCTCGTTTGAGTTCCCTTTTAATATCACTTATAATTAATTCTAAGGGATGAGAATTTTGGTGTTTCCAAGGCTTTGGATCAAATCTCCTGGTTGCTTCTTGAGTTTCTTGAGGTGGTTGATTCATTTGATCTTCTTCAAGTTTAGGACTTCCTTCATCTTCCCGAGTTCCTCCATTTGCTTGTTCCCCCTGAGGATCAAGCACAGGGTTCTCAGGATCAGGAACTTGCTTCTTCTCTTTTCCTGCAGGGGTTAGTTCCTCATCATAATAATTAGACTCTTCAGGTGTAGTCAAACCAATTTCAAAGTTATCATCATGACTCTGTTCCTGCAAGGAGTTAGTTTCATCAAAGATAACATGGACACTTTCCTCTACACACATTGTTCGTTTATTGTAAACACGATAAGATTTACTACTTGAAGCATATCCTAGAAATATAGCTTCATCACTTCTAGCATCAAACTTTCCTAAATTGTCTTTTCCATTATTGTGTACAAAACATTTACATCCAAAAACACGAAAATAAGAGATATTAGGTTTTCTTCCTCTAAGGAGTTCATAGGGCATCTTCAAGGTAATTGGCTTTAGCATGACACGATTGATAATGTAGCATGCTTGTGTTTTGCTTTCACCCAAAAGCTCTTCTGGAATACCATTTGCAATTATCATCGTTCTTGCCATATCCTCCAGGGTCCGGTTTTTTCCTTTCTACCACACCATTCTGTTGTGGTGTCCTTGGAGGCGAGAGATTATGATATAGTCCTTCATTGCTGCAAAATTCATCAAACTTGGAGTTTTCAAACTCCTTACCATGGTCGGATCTTAGATGTTTCAATTTATAACCACTAGTACGTTGAATCTTTTTAGCAAAGGTTAAAAATTCATCAAAAGTTTCATCCTTACTATGAAGAAAAATAACCCAAGTGCATCTACTATGACTAACACATATCTTTTACCTGATCTACTTTGTATTCTTATAGGGCCACATAAGTCCATATGAATGAGTTTCAATGGACTTTGTAAGCTTACCATTTTCTTGGATTTGAAGGAGGATCTCACTTGCTTGCCTTTAACACATGGATCACAAACACAGTGGTTTAAGAATTTAATTATTGGTAACCCAACTACTAAGTCTTTCCCACTTAGTTTGTGTAGTAGGGACAAGCTAGCATGACCACAATGATTGTGCCATAATAGAGGATCTTCTTCAATCACACTTAAGCATGTGAGATTGTTCCTAGAAACAAGGTTCGGGTTGACCATGTAGGTGTTCCCTCAAGGATCTTGGTTCTGTACTTTCATTGTCGACTACACAAGACTCATTAGTAAACTTCACAAACTTTCCCTTATCGCAAAACCGAGATATACTAAGTAAAATATGTTTTAAACCCTCGACCAAAAATACATTATCTATGGAATGTGACTAAGATTTTTCAATCTTACCAACTGCTACAATGTTACCTATAAGATTGTCTCCAAAGGTCACAGTTCCTCCATTGTATACTGATAGTGAGAGAAATTTTGATTTATCTCCTGTCATGTGCTTAGAACAACTGCTATCGAGGTACCACAGGTTGTTCCCTCTCACCTCAGCCTGTACCACAACAAACTAGTTAGTGGTAGGAACCCAGTCTTGCTTGGGTTCCATTGTTGGACTTGAGTCTTTCTTAACTTTCCATACTTGTTTGACTAAGTATGTGTTCCTCTCAACAAGTTCTTCTCCGGTGGAACAATCCGGACAAGTATGTGACCCTTTGTCCCCACAATGAGAACATATTTTACTACTTGGCAGATCAACATATTTTTTCTTTTTGTTCTTCTTCTTGTGATTGAAACAAAGACCATCTCTTCCTCTATTATGATACTTTTGTATCCAACTTACAAGATCAAGAAGTTTGTTCCTTGAGGATTCCAGTTTCTTCTTTAATACCAGATTTTCTTGTAAAACATTTTCATACTAGATTTTCAAGATTTTAAAATCTGTTCTGGTATTAGTAGAGGAACTTGTTACTTCAGGAACAAATAGTTTCAATTCGCCATCTCCATATTCAAAAGATAATTATCATTTTCGACTTTTCGAAGGCTTCTTGATAAGCTCTACTCTTGTCAAAAAGTTCAAAGAATCTTTTTTCAGTATCACATTATAATGTGTTAAGTCAATTTGAATGGTTCTTAATGACTTTCAAGGCATTAGTGACTTGATCTCTTTTTGCGCAAACTTCCTTGTAGTCATCTAAGGTTTCTAATAAGAGTTTTATCAATTGGCTTTTATTAAGTTCTGTAAGTTCTTCTTCAATGGCATTAAAGCTTACCTTAGAGTTTGATGATTCCACTTTGTCCTCAACATTCGCCATGAGACATAAATGGGCAGTTTCTACTTCAGTCTGTTCCTGGTCCTCTTCTGAGTCAGACTCTCCCCATGATGCAGCCATGGCTTTCTTCATATCAGTTCTCGAGAAGGGTTTTTGTTGTTCTTTGCCCTTCTTTCTGAACTTCCCTTTTACTTTCTCGTTCTCCCATTGAGGACACTCCTTGATGAAATGATCAAGGCCTCTACACTTATGACAACTCCAACTTCGTTGGTTTCTTTGTGACCTTTCCTTTGTAATTCTTGTTGAAGAATTTTTTGAACCTTCTCATGATCATAGCTGCTTCTTCATCATTAGTTTCTGAATCTTCTTGTTCCTCTGACTTGAGAGCCAGAGTCTTAGGCTTTGATGTTTTAGTCTCATGAGTTTCTAGATGCAACTCATGGGTCATTAAGGAACTAGCAAGTTGTCCAATGTTGAACGTTGTGAAGTCCTTTGTTTCCAATAATGCCGTAGTCTTGGCCATCCATTTTTCATCTTGTGGAAGAATCCTTAGTACCTTACGAACCCGTTCCTCTAGAGTGATATTTTTTCCAAGAGATTTAAGTTAGTTTATAATGTTTGAGAAGCGAGTGAGCATGTCTTGAACAAGCTCTTTTTGTTTCATATGAAACAATTTATACTTATGCATGAGCATATCAAGCTTCGATCGTTTCACTTCACTTGTTCCTTCATGAGTAACTTGAAGGAGTTCCCACGTTGCTTAGCAGTCTTGCATCCCATGACTCGGTTGTGCTCATGGGGACCCAGACCACAATGGAGTAGCTTCTAGGTCATGTTGTTCATTTCCATTTTGTCAAAGACATCTTTGTCAAACTCTGCAAGGGGTTTAGGAATCGGCTCCCCTTCTCGTTCTTCTTTGTGACTTCAAAGTCACCAATTTCAATTACCCTCCATACTTGGTAATTTTCCGCTTTTATAAAGATCTCCATACTATTTTTCCAGTATGGATAATGCTTTGCCATTGAACATAGGTGGGCGTTGGGTTGAGTACCCTTCATCAAGTTTTTCTCCCGTAGTGTTCATTGTGCCGTGTACAATCTCCTTAGTGTTAGTCGATTCTTGGAGGTACTAGGCTCGATACCAGTGTTGTTCTAGTATGAATACTAGACCAACTACAAGAGGGGGTGAATTGTAGTTGAGGGAAATTTTCGAATTTAGATTGCAGAATAAAAATAACTTAAAAACGAAGAGAAATTACACACGAGACTTTTACAAGGGAAAACTTCTTAGGCCCAATAGGAAGAAAAACCTTGACCACGAGTGATTTTGACTCAATACTCTCTTTACTATAATAGGCCAAAAGACTCTCTTTACAACCTATTACTTGGATCATTCTCTGTTCCTCTAGGAACTTGTTCCCGATCACTCGGTTCCCCCGAGGCGATGACACTCACTTGACTTCACTCGAAGTCTTTTCTTTCTCTCTTTCTTTCTCTCACTTGATTACAAGGATATTCTCTGATTTTTCTCTCACCCAAATACAATGAATATTACAAGAATATGTACATTGAATATGAGAGGAAATTACAAGAAAATTTTCTAAGTAAATATCAATTTTTCGCTCAAGAAAGTAATCTATTTTCTTAAGTTAATATTCCTCTTATATAGCTGCGCATTTTCTTTTTCTTCTTCTGGAAATGCAATGCTCCACTATCTCCTATTTGCATGTTTGTAGAGTTATGGAGATCATGGCCTATTTTCGCTACACATTCTCCACGAAGATTGCAAAAAGTAGCTAACAACCTCCACTATTCGTTAGTGGCATGAAAACCGTAGGTAGGAGTTGAGTTAGTTAGAGAGCTTCAAGCGAGTTGTTCCAAAACTTAAGCCATGCTTTTGCAATCTATTCTCAATCAATAACAACAGCAACAAACAATCTAAAAACTGAAGAATCTTTTATTCAAAGAATCTTAGTTTATGGATATGTCAAACATACCATATGATAAAAATTCAAAGTGCATAAAAATAATATCTTGACTAGATTGAATAAATAATCTTTCTCCACAAGATATATATAAAAATTAACATTACACTATTTTTGGAATTTTATATTTTTCAAAATAAAAACTATATAACAACCTAAGTATTTGGCATCATCAAAACATGGAATACAACGGTTTCCATGAGTCCAGGATGGCTTTCACTTATACTTGTGTTCTAATAATCTAATTACACAATGGTTTGAGCTTTTTACTATGCAATCCTAAATTGGGATTTGGATTGTTAGACTAACTTTTCTTTTACTGGGTTGATGGTGTCGTATGTGAGATCCGGAGCGCAATGATATGTATTTTGAATCGGTTTTCAAAGTGTATTCAGCCATCCATGCAACACACATACCTTCACTCGCTCGGGTCATTGCTCTTTGCTATTATGCTACTCTTGGGTTAGAAAATGGTATCCTATCGTTAGTTGTTTTTGTTATCTAACATAATTATATATAGATTCGGGATGACTGCAAGGTTTAAGATTGCAAGAAACTTGTATGTGCTCCAAGCGTCTTAATAGTTAACGAATAGGGAAGCGGGGAGGCCATGATTTCGTCAAGTTTCTTTTAGTTCGATTGCTTGTTTTAGGTTCATAAACAAATTACAATACTACTCTTGTAGCACATGCTAACTTTGTGTAACTAAGTGAGATTTTGCTTGCTTGTTAATGAGACTCCTACTATTGATCTTTGACTCATGTGAAGATCACACCACATCCCGGCTGATACAATCACCTCATCCGGCTCAAGATGATGAACCGCATCAACGATTGATGCCTGCGTTTCACTGATTGCGGCTCGGCTAACAAACTCATTTTAGTTAGTTACTCTTATGTTATTTTGTTTAGTATAAATAGCCTTGTAATTCTAGTTCATTAGTTAGTCATTTTCCTTTTCTCTTTTCTTCCGTAAGAACTTTCTCTCTCGTAAGATTTCTCTCTTCATGAATGAATTAGTTCTAGAATCTCGAGCTCAAGAATGCGAGCGATGTTGATTAAAATATCTGTGTTCTTAGCTTGATTTTCTCTCGAGTTTGTTCTACAAAAATTACATGGTATCAAAGTGGTAGGCGTTAGCCGTGTACTCCTAACCAAATATAATTAACCTACTCTCATGCACACTAAGCAAGTATAATGGAAGTAGGGATCGTATCCTGAGGGAGCAAAAGAACTTGATCGAAATTAGTGAATTAAGGACCCTAGTATGTGCTAAGGCCAAAGCAACCGAATTGGGGGGTTTGGAACAATGCAAGCAAGCTAAACTAAGCACGGTATTAAAATATGAAGAGATAACAATATAAAAGGTCTTGGACTCGATTAGCATCTACCCTAACCTAGTTTGTGATCACGAAATCTTAACCCCCGACACTTTCTATGGTCACCTATCGAGAAGTCTAGACCTCTATCCTCCTAGATCGTGGCTAAACACACGATCCGCGTGGTTTGAACCGCTTTACTATGCCTTAAATCAAATGAATCACACTTGAGTCCAAACCAAAGTAGCATTAAGGTTGAGGAACACGATAGGATTACGATGTTATCAAAGCAATAACATTCAAATAATAAGCAATGCTTCTCTAAGTGCAAAAGATTAATGTTCAGCATTTAATCAAACACCTAGTATGCTACATGGAGCTAGGAACACAACAATCCGATTATGCACCTAGAATTAGCATTAGATGAATCACACAACTATACTAGTAACGTTCCTAGCAAAGATTATGCAAACATCATGAAATTAAATACAAGAAGCATCACAATGACCATAGAGAAAGTAGAGGATAAAAACTTCTCACAAATAGATTAGAGCTTCAACAACCAAATCCAAGATAGATGTTTAAGCTATAATCCACATGCTAAACATTACAAATCACTAAGAAAGAGAGTGTTTGAAAACCCTAGAAGAAAAGTAGCTGAAAAGTGTTATAACTCATACAATATATCGAATTCTCCAAAAGAAAATATCTAAACCCTTCTTATAAGGAAAACGAAATGCAAGTGGGCGACCACAACAGGGGGTCGCGACCCGTGACGGCAGGGCATCGCGACCCGCGATACTTATCGCGGCCGCGACAATGCTCCTGACCACCAATAAAACATCCCAACCAAGGAGGAGAGAAGGAAGGAAATGCCATGAAGAAGTGACATGGGGACGCTTTCTAAGTCTCTTGGACGCCACGCATACCAAGGAAATAAGATGCTTCGAACTCCGAACTCGGGAGACTTTGACGTTAGGATGCTCGGAAAAACTTCGAATGACTTGCCGCTAGGAAGATCGGATTCATGAATGCCTTGGAGCCACGAGAGTCTTCGGAATGCAAAAGTGCCTCGGATGATGCCATAACATGAAGATGCAGTACAAATACCAAAACTCACGACAAGACTCGATAAACTCACTAATGTCAAACCAAACCAAAAACCCGACTTTAAGCCCAAATCGACACACAAAACAACCTAAATTCGCCTAAGATCGGCGAATAACTTAGACACATCACAAAGCAACCGTGATTCAATCATGGATCAACTTTGCTTCAATGGAATTTCTTCTTTCTCAAAATTGCTCGAAATTTCTCGTATCTTTTTCTCGAATTTTTCTCAGATTTCTTAGATTTCTCGTTTCTTAATTGTTCTTTTAAGTTCGATTTATCCTCAATTGATTCAAATTGATTAAATTGAATCAATTCATTTCTCAGAATCTCCATTAGTTCAGCTTCAATTTCTTGACCTAAATTTCTCAATTCTTTCCCGAATTTCTCGTAAAAATGGAAGAAACTAGTGAAACTAGAGTTGATCGAGACAATTGATCCTTCACATGATCCTACATCTCCATTCTACCTCCATCCTTCGATAATCCGGGAATTAAACTTGTTTGTGAAAAGTTTAATGGCAAGGCTTACACTGACTGGAAACGATCAATGATGATAAGTATATTTGCGAACAATAAGCTCGGTTTTATAGATGGAACTGTTCACAAAACAGCATCAGGCACAAAGGAGTTGCGAGCTTGGGAGAGGTGTAATTCCATCTTGATTTCATGGATTCTTGGAGTTTTGGATCGAGAATCAGCTCGAAGTGTGCTATACTTTCACACAGCGCGTAAGATATGGTTGAATCTTGAAGAAAGATTTGGTGCATCATCTGAACTGTTCTATATGCATTACAACAATCTCTTGATGAAATGAAGCAAGGTGCGATAGCATTTCTATGTTTTTTACTAACATTAAGAGAATTTGGGACAATCTTGATGAGGTTGATCCTCTTCCAACTTGTGATTGTGGCAACTTTAGATGCACAATTACACAAAAATTGCTAAAATCTCGTAAGAAGATAGACTACTAATACAATTTCTCATGAAATTGAATGATGGATATGAAGTTGTTCGAGGTAGTTTGTTGATGATGCAACCTTCTAGGGTGTATCACATGCCTATATACTATTAGTGCGGGAGGAAAAGCATAATTAGATTTACTATAATCTTTGCAAAATCCGGTGAAGATAGTAATATGGCATTTATGGTGAATAGGAGGTTTAATAAGCCTAAAAAACTCTTACAATCAGTCTTATAAGCCTCAACTTAGTAATGAGAGGAGGTTTGATTCTGGCAATGAGAGGAGGTTTGAGAAGAAACATGTCAATTACTATTGTGATCACTGCAAGATTCCTGGTCACAGTGTGCAAAGATGTTTCAAACTTGAATATGTTCCACTATTTGGATTTGATAAGGGAAACGTGTAGGCTGCTGCTGTTCGGATGGATGTAGACTTTACTTCGATCATCAAGATCAACCCGATGTTACTATGACCGTAGAACAATACAATAAGCTCATGGAATTGCTTGACAAACAATCTCCATCTACCTCATAAGGCACGACTTCCTCCTCCAAGAAAGCTTGTGTAGCGGGTAAATTTTGTTTCTCTAGTTCCGCACCTCTACATTCTTGGATCCTTGACGGTGGTGCCACTGATCATATCTATTATGATCCGTCATACTTTGCTGATTATGAGCATGTTGATACAACTAACAACAATATAACTATTCTGATGGTTCCAAAGTGGTTGTGACACATATAGGGACTATACATCTCACCGATAGTATTACACTACATGGTGTTCTCGTTGGTTCTAGGACTCCAATTTAATTTGGAATCAATTCATAAACTATGCCATGACTTACATTGTTACGTGGTGTTTGATGGTGGTGATTGCTTGTTACGAGTTCTTGATGAGAACCACGGCCTCTTGGTAGCCTCCACCAAGGTATCTACTATGTCAATTTCACATCCGGGCACTCAAAAGTCACTTTGGATCTCGGGTTTCATCTCTTTGTTCTTTTTGTGGCTCTTGTTGTTGATGCTAGTTCAAACAATAAGATCAACCATCTTTGTAAATGAGGCCGAACTACGGCATCTTAGAATGGGACGTCTTCATTCACTCAATTACATCATGTTCATCCTAGCTTAGTTAATAAATGTACTTTTAGTGATATATGTCAAAGATGTCCCTCTACAAGACAGACAAGACTTTATTTTCCAACTACTTCTATCAAAACTACGCACTACTTGTTTTCGGTTACTACATTTGGATATTTGGGGTCCTCCTTGATTCATACATATAATGGATGTGCTTACTTTCTCACTATGGTTGATGACTTCACTAGAATGACTTGGGTGCACTTATTGGCTCACAAATCTGATGTGGTTGCTATATTTTAGTCTTTTTATGCATAAATTGAAACACAATTTACCTTTTGTTGTCAAGTGTGCTAGGACGGATAATGCCAAAGAATTATGTGAGGGAACATTGAAATGCTTTTTCTTAGACAAGGGGATTGAACATCATAGGATTTGTGTGGATACTCCTCAACAAAATGGAGTAGTAGAAAGGAAACATAGACACCTTTTAGAAACAACAAGAGCTCTTTTCTTTCAAGCCAAACTTCCAGTTTCTTATTGGGGAGAGTGTGTCTTGTGTGCAGCCCACCTTATCAATAGAATGCCTCTATCTGTTTTAAACTACATCAGTCCATATTAAAAGCTAGCTCTTTAATACTCCACCTTCCCTTGACCATCTAAGAGTCTTTGGGTGCCCATGCTTTGTGTCTACTCCAAAACAACATAGGTCTAAATTTGATCCTAGAGCGATTCATATGTTTTCTTTGGTTATTCCCCGGGCCAAAAGGTTACAAGGTCTTACATCCTATTACTCACAAGATTATCATTACAAGGGATGTTGTTATTCATGAACAACATTTTCCTTATCCTTTTGAATTTGCCAAAACCCCTTCTTTTCAATTTTTTCTTCCTACTTCTACTTGATTCCACTCAATATATTGACCTCCCTA
Organism: Beta lomatogona; assembly: GCA_947646795.1. Taxonomy (NCBI): domain Eukaryota; kingdom Viridiplantae; phylum Streptophyta; class Magnoliopsida; order Caryophyllales; family Amaranthaceae; genus Beta; species Beta lomatogona. The sequence continues at coordinate 799,073 of CANSNZ010000259.1, forward strand.
ATGTTTTTCTTTTTGGAAAAATTGACAAGAGCAGCCCAACTTTGGCCACCCGTCCATAATAGATCCCAACTTTCGATTATTCCACACCGAGTCCCAACTTTAAGTGGTCTTTTATAAAAATGGTCCAAGTGGAAGGGTGACACCTTAGCTTTGTACAAAAAATTAAACCCCTTTCTTCCTCATTTGTTTTTGCGAATTCGGTCGTCTTCTTCCTCTCTTCAACTCGGTTGCCGTCAAATCTGCAAACATCACAATCATGGGGTTAGTCTATCTCTCTCTTTATCTTAATTGGTGTCTTGCTATTTTATCTTGCTAAATATTGATTTACCGCATTCTACCTCTTTTTCATGTTTTATTATTGAGTGAATTTTTCGTTGTTCGAGAGTTAATATTGGGATTTTTTTTTGCCTCTAATTTCATTTTGGAATTGGTTTTATGTAGCCTAGATTATGTGTGAATGGGTAGAATTGAAGGAAATCGATGAAACTTTTAAGGGTTTTCAAAATAAACAATTTTTAGGTTTTTTAATGTTTGAAATCAGCGTATATGGTCGTAGAAACTTAGTAGAGATTGATTTGGTTGGTATTCGACTTCGGCAAGAAGTTTGCGGAAACATGGTAAAGTTTCCCGAAGTTTTTTGATGGAATTAACTTGCTCTTAATCCACTTATGCAATTTATGACAGAGAAAATGACGAGGAACAATACGACCTGTGTTCTTTTGGACTTATTTTCGGCAAAAATAAGTAAAAATAAGTTCGGTTCAGCCAAAATAAGTTCGGTTCAGCCAAAATAAGTAAAAATAAGTTCGGTTCAAAAAAATAAGTTCGGTTCAGCCAAAATAAGTTCGGTTCGGCCAAAATAAGTTCGGTTCGGCCAAAATAAGTTCGGTATACATATAATATTGTAATTAGTATATTTGTTCTCAATATTACTATTAATATTGTTATTATTATTAATATTATAATTATAATAACGCTGAATTTGTAATTATTTTTAAATTTTTTATTTTTTTTTTTTATTTTTTTATTTTTTTATTTTTTTATTTTTTTTAATTTTTAATTTTTTTTTTTTTTTAATTTTTTTAAATTTTTTATTTTTTTAATATTTTTTATTTTTTTTATTTTTTTTATTTTTTCTTATATTTTTTTTATTATTTTATTATTATTATTATTATTTATTTTTTATTATTTATTATTTAGTATTAGTTATTTATTATTTATTATTATTATTTATAATTTATAATTTATTATTATTATTTATTATTTATTATTATTTATTATTTATTTATTCTTTATTATTATTTATTATTTATATTTATTATTATTTATTATTTATTATTTATTATAATTATTTATTATTTATTATTATTATTTTATTATTTATTATTATTATTAATTATTATTATCTTATTATTTTTATTATTATTTATTTTATTATTATTTATTATTAATTATTATAAAATAATAACATAATAATAATAAATATTGATAATATTATGTTAATATTTATTGATTATTATAATAATAAGTATTGATAGTATTATGTTAATAGAGTTTAGTTCAGCAAAAATAAGTTCAGTTCAGCCAAAATAAGTTCAGTTCAGCCAAAATAAGTAAAAATAAGTTCAGTTCAGCAGAAATAAGTAAAAATAAGTTCAGTTCAGCCAAAATAAAATAAGTTCAGTTCAGTTCAGCCAAAATAAGTTCAAAAGAACAGGGCCTTATTAATATTACACATTATTCATCATCTTTATATATATAAACAGTTAGTACATCTAATCTTATAATAATGTATTGATGTAGTGTGATGAAGCATACTAGTGCAACAGGACTTCGAGCACCAAAAGCTCCTGTTTGCATATCAGTCGAGGTAACATGACTAATTTGTTTGTCCTTATATAGAAACACTTTTCGCCACATACTACACATCTAACATGAATGTCATTGGATGCATGCTTTGGTGAACATTTAGTGTCCGCAACAAGATGATGGACTTGCATGTGGCTATTATGTGCTGAGGTACATGTTCGATATCGTCAACCATTGACTAACGTCGATGATCTTCAAAAGGTATGTAACTTATTAGTATATGTTTGTTTAGATTAGATCTATTGGTAATAGGTAATTGCTTTAGAAACCAAAGTAGCACATGCATATTTGAAAAAAATGACCCCATTCTACCCTACAACATGGTACTTTGATGCATTTCATATAAATATGAGGTATAATAACTAGTGAGTACATTTTTAGGCTTGCATTTGTTGTTGGTTGAATTTTGAGAACGAAAAGGTTATTTTACGCCTACTTTCGCCTTTTCGTGTCCAATTTGTACCTATCGAGTCATTTAACCCCAAATTTTTTTGAACATGATAATATGAGATATGATGTAACAATTGTGTAGATTTTTAGGCTTGCATTTGTTGTTGGTTGAATTTCGGGAACGTAAATGTCATTTTAGACCTATTTTCGCCTTTTTCGCTTCCAATTCTTAGATTTTGAGTAACTTAACTCCAAATTCTTTTTCAACATGATAATATGAGGTATAATATAACTAGTGTGAAGATTTTTATGCTTGCATTTGTTGTTGGTTGAATTTCGAGAACAAAAAGGTCATTTTAGGCCTATTTTTGCCTTTTCGCATCCAATTCGTACTTATCGAGTCATTTAACCCCAAATTCTTTTTAAACATGATAATATTAGGTATAATGTAACTATTGTGTAGATTTTTAGGCTTGCGTTTGTTGTTGGTTGAATTTCGGGAACATAAATGTGATTTTAGGCCTATTTTCACCTTTTCGCATCCAATTCCTATTTCTCAAGTCATTTAACTCCAATTTCTTTTTGAACATGATAATATGATTATTTTTGATTGAATTTCGGGAAGGTATATGTCATTTTTAGAACTATTAACTACGGTAAATGATTGAATTCTTATATTATGTGTTTATTCCTTGGTTGCTTGGCAAGGTTTATATGAATAACACACCAAGTTTGAGGGCCTTCACCATAGAGGAATTACATGAAGTTCGGGATAAGTTGGCGACCTACCTTTGTGATGATTGCTTATGATACATTTTGGTGGATTTCGCTCTATAATTTGCTAGATCTACTAATTGGTATCAATTCTATGTACACTTTTTACATTATTAAATATACATATTTAAAGTTAATTATGTTCAAAAACTTGTGATATATTGCAATTCGATCGATTTTTTTTTTGTGTCGAAGAGAGGTGTTGGGCGGGGGCGCCACGGTGGGGTGCAAGGCTAGGCTAGGGGGCTGGTGGGGTGGGCGACAACGGTAGGTGGAGAGGGGCGGCAGCAGGGGTTGGGGATGGCAGAGGGTGGGGCTGAGGTGGGGGTGCGGGGGAGTGCGGGGGGTGGGGGGGTAGGGGTGGGGGTGCGGGGGGCGGCGGGGGGGTGGGGGTACGGGGAGTGCGGGTGGTGGGGTGGGGTTGGGGTGCGGGGGTGTAGGGGCTGGTGGTGGGTGGGGTGGGGCCGGGGGTGGGGGGGTGGGGGTGCGGGGTGCGGGGGGGCGGGGGTGGGGTGGGGGTGCAAGGGCGGCGGGGGGTGGGAGTGCGGGGGTGGGGGGGGGTGGGGGGTGTAGGGGTGTGGTGGGGTGCGGGGGGGGTAGGGGTGCGGGGGGCGGCGGGGGTGCGGGTTTGTAATTTGGGCTAGCATAATTTTTTATTTTTTTTAAAAAAATTCGAATACGAAGGGTGCGGTTTTGGGTCTAGACCAGCGGCTCTTCAAATATAGAAGGAGTTGCGGTCTAGACCCAAAACTCCATCCCTTCGTTATAAGAAAGGTTGCGGTTAAGGCCAAAAACGCAGCCCTTCCAGCTTGAAAGGGCTGCATTTTTTGCCTTAACCGCAGCCCTTCAATTTTAGTGAAGGGCTGCTGGCCAACAACGCAACCCTTAGGGTCGTTTTGACCGCTGACTCTTCCGTTTTTTTCCACTATTGATAAGGGTACAATTATGATAATAACACATGGTCTCCATATTGTTTGAGACGACAAAAATCAACGTTTGTCTACTTGGTTGGAGGTTCTCATTCTATCCTTGTGACAGGGGTTCGATTCTTGCCCTTTAGAGTTGAGCATCCTTGTGTCATGAACCATAAAAAATGGTTCTTCCTTCTTTATCCACATTTCTCTCCTCTACACCATTTCTTACAAACTATTACGATTTCACTTCTTAAAATTAAACAAATAGAAAATGGCTCAACACTCTCTCTCCTCCTCATTCTTTATCCCGCCATATTTTCTTTTTCTTAAATCAAATTACACTACAAAATTAATAAATTTATGTTTTATTTTGACGAAAATAAAATTATATTTTGATTTTCCTAATATTTAATATTAATCATGTGATTTATACTTATACGAGTAATTATCTTTGTCATTTAATAATCATCTTTATAAAATTCAAAGGAATTACAAAAGAAGTGGTTTCTTTGTGAGAAAATGGAGAAAATGATTAGAGAAGGGTAAAATTAAAATGTGAGGAAAAATATCAAAATAGATATTTATTTGTAGAGAATAAAAAAACATAAACTTTGTATTTTCTTTAAACATATTTTTAGAGATATACACTTTTCAAAAACTTGTACACTATATTTTTTGGCCTAACAACGTCACAACACTTGACGCTTATCTTATGGCATGTACTTTCCTCTTGACATGTGTCGGTGATTTGAGGATTTATAATCTCTTTTTGGTGACACATCTCCCTTCACTAGCGGAAGATTCATTTCGATGAACCGTTTGTTTTCTCGAACATTCATCAATATGTTCATCTATGAACGTTTATTCTATTCATGAATAAGCAAAATATAAAAAAAAAAATCCTCTCACAATGTAATTTCCCTCTCCCCAACTTGCAAGGGGTCTTCATCTTACCTAAAAAAAAAATACTTCACATGACGATCTTTATGTATTCCACATGACGTATTTTATGAAAGAGAAAAATACTTGATCTTTTTAAAAGTTTGTGATTCGACTTTTTAGTCATTGTGACGAACTCGAAACTTTCCTACTGAGTGTTTTTAGAAAGGTAAGTTGAAATATCTTGCAATGAGGGGGAAATTGGAAATCCCTCTTGCTAAGGGTGAGATTTGATTGGGGGATCTCGGAATCGTAAGGATGAGGTTCAATACCACTAGGCTATAACCTCGTCGCCCAAACCTACGGAGTTTCCTTATTATGTGAAATTTAGTAAGCTTGTTTGAGGTATTTAAGAAAGTTAGTTGGAAATTGAACACCAGAGCCTCAGCATGTCTACTATATACATCCAAATTGAAGGTAAACTTTTTCCGTGTTTGCTCATCTTGCAGAATCTATGCTCATCTGAAAATTTTAGGTAACATTGAATGTATGTAAGAATTATAAAAAGTTTTGACATGAGCTTGAAGATCATGAAAGTATTCCCGCATAATATAGGAGTTGGAATCTTGGAAAGACTAGAAGCTTAATTGGATGTAGTATTTCGGAGGCCATACTCCGAATTACACATTACACATTATTACAAAAGAAGAAAAGACCAAGACTATTTCATCACTATGAATATACAACAGATGCTAAATGCAAAATTCTACAGAAATAGAAAAATAATCCCCGGATTTTCCACCTATTCTACTCGGAATCACACATTCACACTATATCAGAGCAGACTAGAAAAAATTATTAAACATGGTGAGCCAAAGCTTGGAGTTCCTTAACTAAATTTGCAACATATCTAGATTCAATCTCTTCATTCAAAAAAAAGTTTCTCCATTTGTTATGATTCTCTCTAATAGATTTAGAAAGTTCATTTTCAGTATCCAACATAACTATCTTTATTGCTTCCAAAATATCTTGTTTCCCAAAAAAACCCATCTTCATCTCTTCTATTCACCTCCACCCCAACCTTCAGATCTCCACTAAACAGCTTAGAATTCAGAAATTGATCACCCTTTTGTGGCACAAATGCTAATTGACAATTATTCACAATACCCTCAATCACAGAGCTAAACCCTGAATGATTAAGATAGCACCCAACACTTTTGTGTGCTAAAATGTGCTGTTGTTGCACCCATCCTGTATGCACAACTCCTCTATCTTTGATTCTCTCCCTAAAATTTTCCGGCAATGACTCTTCTAGCTTATTTGTTGCATCAATGCTCCGTGTTCCGAAATTCGGAACCAAAAAAAGGGCAAACCAGTGAGCTCTAACCCAAGTGTAAGCTCCTTAATCCGATCATCATTCAAGTATGTTTCACTTCCAAAATTGCAAAAAATGACTGATTTTTCAGGGAATTTACCTAACCAACTTTCCCATTTTTCATCTAGTGCACCAGTAGGTGGTAAAGGAACAGCTGGGCCAGCTAAAAACAGAGGTTTTTCTAACTGACTTTTTAAGTAATCTAAGTATGGACCTTCTACTTCAGTGCAAGACTTATAGATTGTAGCATCACATTTATTTATAAACCCCATTATTCTTTCGAAAGCGGGTGGTCCGCCATGGAAACTCTTGTAAAGGTACTGGAAATCTCGAGCTTGGAAAGTTTTCATGGAGGTAATTGAGGTTTTAGGGTACCCTTGAGGAGGCTTCATTAAGTCCTTGAGAGCGGGTGGTATGTTAGGATCGATCATTCTTGAAGAGATAGTAAGATATGAATTAGCAACCGCTGAAAATACACTGAAACTAACCGCTTTGACGCCGAGTTCAGAAGCTAGTGAAGGCAGCCAGTAGTGTGCAAAATCAAAGAGAATGATATGTGGTTTGAGTTGAGCTAACAGAGTTTTAACTTGAGGTTGCATTTGGTCGAGTGCTACTTTGAGGAGTTCAGCACTTTGAGATGTAATGTCAGAGCTGCTGTCAAAGTTAGGGGATAGTCCTACAATTGGAGGGATAGTAAGGGGGATGATTTGATTGGGAGGAGATTGTTTAAGGGTGGATTTGATGCGTGGGATGTTTCCAGGTATTGAGAAGAAAGAGATTTGGATGTTATGGGAGCAGAGCTTGTTAGAGAGTTGGATAAATGGGTTTATATGACCATATGCAAACCATGGAAACATAGCAATATGAATCTTGGTCGACTCTTTGCTTAAACCTTCTTCCATATCTTTTAACTTTGGTGATTTTGTGTGTTTTGGGAATTGGGAGTGGGGAAAGAGAAATGAGAAAAGTTTTATGTTGCGTATACCGTTAACACGTCGTTTTATATATATATGAGCAGTTGAGCACCCCTAGTTAAATACACCGACGAGAAGAACGTGTATATAAGCCCTTTAGATTAACAGCTCATTGTCTTGTGGTGAGTTTATGGTTGAAACTGAGATTGTGGAAATGTTAGGTAGAAGTGCATTGGTATTTGGTAGGTTATGTTTGTGTCTTCTATTCTGCCACATCGCTTTTGTAATATCTATCACCTTTTTTGTGGGTTATTGGATAGTATCATTTATGAGATATTGGTCTTCGAAAAATTTAAGTAGCATAATAATTGATTTTAACTCTTTACATTATAAGTGTAGCACAAATTCATATAGGCCATATTTATAAATATAGGTGTGACTAGCCTATCTATAAAGCATATATAGAAATTGCAGAGGAAATTGCTACTCCATCTTCTTTTCCTCGGTCATATTCCTAACTCTAGTGCTCTTTTCTCTCTCCTCCACCTCCGTTTTTTAGTCGTCATGCCTGTCAACCCTCTTACTCTCATCTTTTGTTTGAAACAGACGAAACTTTTTAGACTGTGTGAGAGAAAGGAAAAAAAAGGGAGAAAAAACTTGAAGGTGAATAATTTGGAAGTAACCTTGGAGTTTGCCGCCATTTTTTGTTGCACACTTCAACTGTTGAGAAGAGAAGCTCAGGAGCAATGAAGAAAATACCGGTAGACTACAAAGCAATAAAAAAAGAATATTTGATTCAAATTTGATGTTGTATTTCGAAGTTGTTTTGGCACTTCTAATAGCGAGGGTGTTGAGGTTGTTTTGTATTTTGATTTGAATTTTTTATTTTCTTAATTTGAATTTCATTTGATTTTGTATTTAGTTAATTTGAATTTCATTTTGACTAACCAATTACAAATGGAGAAGAGTGGAGAACACAAGGATTGATAAATACTTCTAGAGCGCATTTTCAAAAGTAACCTCATTTGTTTATAAGAGTTACCCCTTTTATTAGTATGCATAATCTTTAAAATATTATATGCGTAACCCCAATTATTTTTTTGGAGTAACTATATATGAATAACTCCATTTTATTTACATAAGTAACCCTATTTTGCTTATAAGACCCTTCTATTGTTATGAGTTACCCTAAAATATTATATGAGTCACACATTTATTGTTTGCATTATCCTCGTTTAGTTTTTAGAGTAACCTTGTTTAATCCTATGAGTAACCTATTTTAATCATATGAGTAACCTAGTTTAATCTTATGAGTAACCTCATTTATTAATACCCGTAACTCCAATTGTTCACACAAGTAACCCCCATTATTAATACGAGTAACCCCGATTGTTCACAAAAGTAACCTATTTATTCACATGAACCTCACTTCAGGTGCCTGGGGGAATAGACTTTTTATTCTTATATGTTCTCTCTTTTCCCTCCGATTCACCTACCGGCCTATCTTTGTTTCCCACCTCAGATGCTTATGATGCACATCTTCTTTCATGCCCCAGTTCGAAGAAGATCTCAATCTACAATGAAGAAATGATAGTGTAGCTCATTGTTTTATAGGCTTTATCATATTCAGTCGGATTAGTTTAGGTAATACTTTCAAAGTAACTCTCGACGAGAGAATCCATAGTACTCAGGAAGAATCGCAACAATCGTTGACCGGGTGAAACTTTTCGATTCAAGAAAAGTTTATTCTCTCTCTTTTGAATCCTAGGGATTGCCTCAAGGAAGAGGCCAGTCCCTGAAAAAGCCATCTCAATTGGTATCATTTAAATGCGAATAATAACCTCATTCGTTCATAAGATCAGTAAGCACTATTAATCATACGACGACCCTATACAATCATACAAGTAACCCACCTGTTAACAAAAGTAACCCCATTTCTTCATACGAGTAACCTCATTTAACCCCTAGATGACTCTATTTAATCATATCAGTAACCCCAAATGTTCACAAAAGTAATCTTATTTACTCATACGAATAACCTTATTTAATCATGTGTAACTTCGTGTAAGATTATGAGTAACCTCGTTTAAGATTATGAGGTACCCCATTTAATAATAAAAGAAACTTCATTTATTCATACCACTAACCCATTTAATCATATGAGTAACCCCATTTTATTTATAAGAGTTACACATTCTATTGTTATGCGTAACCCTAAAATATTATATGAGTAACCGCTTTTTTTTGCAGTAACATTGTTTAGTTTTTGGAGCAATCTTATTTAATCCTATGAGTAACCTATTTGAATCGTATGAGTAACCTAGTTTAATCTTATGAGTAACCTCATTTACATATTCATGCCAATAACCTTATTTATTCATAGCAGTATCCCCAATAGTTTACACAAGTAACCCCCATTTATTAATACGAGTAACCTCAATTGTTCATCAATGTAACCTCATTTATTCGTATGAGTAATCTCATTCGTTCAAAAGAGTAACATCAATTAGTCATACGAGAACCCTATATAATCATACGAGTAACCACAAATGTTCACAAAAGTAACCCCATTTCTTCATACGAGTAACCTTATTCGTTCACAAGAGTAACCTCATTTAATCATACGACGACTCTGTTTAATATGAGTAACTCCAATTAGTCACAAAAGTAACCCTCATTTATTCATACGAGTAACCTCATTCGTTTATAAGAGTAATGATAATACTATTTAATCATACGAGTAAACCCAACTGCTCATAAAGGTAATTCCTTTTATTCATACGAGTAACCTCACTTAATCATACAAAGACCCTATTTAATCATACGAGTAACCCCATTTCTTCACAAATGTAAACTCATTTATTCATAAGGTAACCTCATTCGTTCATTATAGTAACCTTATTTAATCATACGAGTAACCCCAATTGTTCACAAAAGTTTCCCCATTTCTTCATATGAGTAACCTCATTCGTTCATAAGAGAAAACTGATTAGTATTATCTTTTTTAACCATTTGTTTATACCCTTTTATTGTTAAGAGTAGCCACATATTCATACAAGTAACTCAATTTGTTCATAAGAGTAACTGTATTTGCTCATAAGAATAACTCCATTTGTTCATAAGAGTTTGTGCACAAGGGTCAACTTGAAAAGGTCATATCTCACAGCACACTCAATATCTTGCGCAAATTGAAATTGGAGATGAAAGTGTGGCTCTATAGATTTGCAACGCCGGGGCAAAAGCTCGAATTCAAAGAGAAACAAGTGAGATATGACCTGACAGACTAATAAGCCTACGAGCGTGTGATCGCCCCTATATCTATAGGTAAGGCCGGCAGTATGCAAGACGCTTTGTAAGTGTAACTAGTTTTTGACTTATGTGATAATTCAAATTATCGTTTGTGATACGATAAATCTAGAAATTTAGTCTAGTGGCCATAACTATTTATTGGTAACATTACTAATAATATATTTCAAAAGTCGACATTGAGACTAATCTAACAAGATCAAACATGACTATGTTATATATTATATAGTGGTGAGAATTCGTGGTCAAAGTTTATAAAGTTTGACTCTAAAGATGCAAATTTTGAATTCTTCATCCAGCGGAGGAAGTATATATGATAATACTAATATTCTCTATTCTTCATATATAGTGTTTGTGTGTAAAAAAATAATGTTTTTGTTGTTTTTCCTTTATATTGCTACTAATTTACAAATACAAACATTATTTGAAACACTATCTATTTACCTACAAATACTATTTTTCATATACACAAACTTTTGTTAGATGCACTTAACATTTAGGTGTTTATCATTTTCTTAACAGCGCATAGTCTTGTTGCGAGTTGATAGTTCAAGGCTTCAAGCTAAATTTTGAAAATGTTAGGTGGAAGTGTGTTGGTAGGTTATGTTACGTTGTCTTCGCTACCAACTGTATGAATCTTGAAAAGAAAAAGTTCGATTCCAATTATTAGTACCAATTAGTACTCAAGTACTATCATTTTTAGTACAATTGAAAGAAACATAGATACCAAATGATACATAATTATATGTCTAACTCATATTATTGAACACCAACATTTTTCCAGGTACATAAGCAAGTAAAACAAAAGTACATAAGCAGACTAACAGCTTTTCCAATTCAATAACTTCATCCTTTCACAACAGATTCACCCCTCTTTATCTCTCTATATCCTCAAACAATAGTTTCATCCTTTCACTATATAAACAATATTTTAAGACATCAGATATTTTAATAAAGAAAAAAAAATTTAAAAACTATAAAAGCATTTTCTACAAAGAGATATGCTCTTTATGATGTTTCTGTATAGATGTATATGTATTTTTAATTTGGTGAAATTATTTTGGAAGACCATATGTTTGACGTCAAACATAAAAAATTGTTATGTGAAACGGACGCTAAGTGAATTAAAAGTTATGGTTAAGATACGTTTAAGTTTATTATATTTCGCTTTGAAAGATTTGTGACTATCATGAAGTTTAGTATGTATTCTGAAGTGTTGAAGTGTTGTAGTCTTGTAGTCTTGTAGAGATTATTTTGAGCATGTTTATTTCATATTATTAAGTGTATATCTTGTTACCTCAATATTTGTTACTTCTATTTTGTGAGTTGACTTATCCTATGAAAAGTGGTAAATAATGCAAATATGTTTTAAGCCACCGAAATGAGTTTCTGAATTGAACGGTGTGTGTACTTCAATTTCGCTGATTTTTTTTGTGAAATATGTCCTTATGGGGTATATTTCTTCTTTAGTGGTCTTGCAGGTTTAATATGGAAAGTTTGAACCGTAAGTGGGTTGGAGCTGAATTGCATACCCCTTGTATATTAAGGATAGAAGTAAAGTTGTGTTAATATAGGTTAATTGAGATTGTTTCTGATAATGTGTAATATATTGTGCTTATGGTGTAAGTTAAGAGCTTTGTGAATATAAAAAAAAGGTGGTAAATTACTGTCTTGTGGGCTATTCCCATAGGTCTAGGGTCGTATTAAGGGATATGTTTCCGCTGTAGTGGATGTATAATCTGGGATTTATTGTGATTTGTGAATATTAAGTATGATTAGCTAGCAGCTCGAAGTGAGGGGTCTTACAATCTTTTTAATGAAGGAGAAACAAAGTTGGGTAATTTTTTTATTGATAAAGATGGAGTGTGGACCAATAGGGTTTTACAAAACTAAAACTTATTTCGTTCTAATATAAATGAAATATAGGGGGGACGCATGTGGATTAAGGAGAGGAGAGAGATAAGGAGAAATAAAAAAATTGGGGTGCATGTGAGGAAAATAGAGAGATAGAGGGAACAAAATACAACATAAAGTAAATTGTAATTACTTTTGGAAAAACCTAACATGGTGTTTTTTTATATATTTTATAGAATGAAAGAAGGAAGTATAATAAAAGCGGGACCATGCTAAAAATGAAAATGTTTAAATTAATTTGAGACAAACAAAAACTATGAATTAAGCATACAACTAGGGATTAACGTTTAACAAATTTCACCTTTTAGGACTATCTATGTTTTTTTCACCTATAAGGACCTCATCCCAATTTTTTCGACGAGTTAACCTCACTATTAACTCAAGTCAAATAACGTTTTTGCAAAATTCACCTTTTAGGACTATCTATGTTTTTTTCACCTATAAGGACCTCATCCCAATTTTTCCGATGAGTTAACCTCACTATTAACTCAAGTCAAATAACGTTGTTGCAAAATTCACCTTTAAGGACCTCATGAGATTTTTACAATTTTTTTGGCAATTGAAAAGGAACAAAAAAAATCAAATTCATAACTTTGTCATGAATCCACGGGCTACAAAATACTCAGTTTCTTTGTTTTCCACAGTAACAATTTAATATTTAAAATTTCTTCAGAAAGCTACAACAAAAGATTCTTCATTTTGTTTCAATGTTCACTCAGCAACAATTCTCAATTTCTTCAAAGTTCGTAGAGCAAATATTCTTGTCTTTGTTCCAAAAAAAACCTTCCAACAAAAAAAATTAAATAAACATGAATTAATCACTGAATGGCTTTATGTTACTGTAATCATCAAGTAGTACATATAATACACCTTAAAAAAAGGCAATATAGAATATCAAGAACTATATGCAAACTCATATTATGAGGTTTGTTGTCGCAATTATAAGCAAAATAAATGGTTGTGATTCTTATGGGTGGATTGAATGCTACACAAAAGTGAATCCTTTCACAATTATGGTTTGGCACATAAGTTTCACAATGAATGTAGTTTTTCCACTAGCTAAGGAAGCCCATATGTAGCAAGGACAACTCTTCGTCTTACATCTACCCCAATCCTCTTCTTATCATTTTTGGTGAAATTTATATCCTTCCCTTGGTTGACACAATATGTAGTGATGGCTTCTCTGAACTCTATACCATCCTCAAATTCTTGTCCTAAAAAGAAAGATGTATTGTTTTCAAAATTACTCAACATAAGGTTGTTTTACTGTCTATGTATTTTAGGTTTTTTCTTGGGAGCTGGTTGTTGGGGAAGAAGGAAACCACATTCAGCATCATCATCTAAGTTACATGGACTATTTAGGTCAGATTCGTACTCATAATCAGTACTCTTATTTAATGGATGCGTGCTACTCCTAGCAGCAACCCTATGAAATGACTCAATCTCATTCAAGAAATCTAGTTCATTTTTCTTATCATACTTAATCTTGCTCCTACCATCTTTAAAGGATCATATTTAGTCACCACATATTACATAATCAATAAGTCAATGCAATATCAATTGTGAGACATAAACAGACACACAAAATTTCCTCCAGCCAATACATTGTTTCCTCTCCGAACAATTCAAAAAAAAAAATCCTAACCTACTCATAGACATTAAAGCCAACCCAACCCCTGTTTTACACCCCTAAATTTAATTCCCAGAAAGTCATATCATAATCCTAGGTGATGCATACTAACATCAACTTGATGCAAGAAATTAGTGATTCCACAGTGTGTTGCTTCTTCATTTTCTAAGAGATCGGTGAGTGACCTAAGAAGATCAACCAGCCAATAATAGAACGCCGAGTCATAGGGCAGCTTGCCCAATCAGAATCACACCAACCAGTGAGATGTAAATCACAAGTAGCAGAGAGAAGAATACCTTGACCAGGACTTCTTTCAAATAATGAACAATGCGAAGTGCCGCGACCCAGTGTTCTTGCCGTGGGGCTTGCATGAATTGGGCCAATATGTGCACGGTATAGGCGAGATCCAGGTAGGTAAAAGAAAGGTTAATGAGACGGCCAACGAGCCTACGATACTGGTCTGCATCCGCTAATAGCTCACCAGAAGCCAGAGCGAGATTATGGTTCTGCTCCATGGGATAACTAGCAGGACGAGCCCCCAAGAGGCCAAATTCAGCAACAATGTCAAGAGTGTACTTGCGTTGGCACAAGAAAATACCCTCGGGGCTACGAGCAACCTCCACATCGAGAAAGTACTTGAGAGGCCCCAAGTCTTTCATATGAAAACACTCACCGACATATTTCTTAAAAGCAATGAGATAGGGAGAATGATTGCCAGATATGATGAGATCATCCACATACACAAGTACATTAAGCTGCACAGATCCCTAAGTGAGAGTGAAAAGGGAATAATCAGAGTAAGACTAGTGAAAAGCATACCGCTTTAGAGAAGTAGCTAGCTTAGCAAACTAACACCGAGGAGCCTGTCGAAGACCATAAAGAGAATTTTGGACCATGAAAACCAGGAGGGGTATGACCATGAAAACCAGGAGGGGCTTTCATATAAACCTCCTCATCAAGATCCCCGTGAAGGAAGGCGTTGTGAACATCCATTTGATGTAATTCCCAATTTTTAGCGGCGACAACATCAAGGAAGGCACGAACTATAATCATTTTGGCCACGGGAGCGAACGTCTCTTATAATCAATGCCCTCAATTTGATGATTACCAAAAATGACAAGAAGGGCCTTGAGACGTTCCACTTGACCAAAAGCATGATATTTGATTTTATAAACCCATTTTGACCCGAGAGCCTTCTTGGCCGAGGGAAGAGGCTCCATGACCCAAGACTATTAACGTCATCTAATTGTGCACAAATAAGAGCAAATGTTAGTGCGAATAATTCATAATAATAACAAGAGGCTTAAGGTGCACCAAATCATCATACAACCCCATTAATTGGTTGTAATAATCTTCCATGGACATGGACTTGGATTGCTTGCAAGCGGTAATGTTGGCCCGCAATTGTTAAGACGTGGACTATCCGCCACGCAATTTGCTTCTCCAAATACACCCAAAGAGGATGAGCCTCCTCATGATACGGAAGAGATGCAGCGAGTTTTGAATCCATGCTCCTCAACATCCATGAAACGAGCATAGAATTCACCGTGTCCCAATCCAACATCTTCTTCTTCTCAATGGGTTTGTGGATAGTTCCATCCACAAAACCAAATTTTCGGCGAGCTTTGAGGGACAAAGTGATTGCCCTAGCCCATGCTAAGTAATTGTCTCCTTTCAAAATTACGTGAATAATTAGGTTACCTGGTTGATGGTGAAGTTGAATCAAGTTTATCTTCGTCAGTCATGGCGGTACAACCATGTGGTGGCGCAGCAGTTCTGAGACGCAACCGTGGGGCAGCGGCAGTGATGAATCAGAGAGGAGATGATTAGCTCTCATACCATGTTAGGTTTAGATTTCAGTGTGTAGAGCTAAGGTTAAATATACATTTAGAAGGCCTAAGATGGGCCTAACAGTTAAACATTAGTCCCTAGCTATATGTTTAACTCCAAAAACTAAAACTAAAATGTTATGTTTACTCTAGAACAGATGGAGTATTATTTATTGGAAAAATTGATTCTAATAATCCAAACTTTGAACCATTTGCTCAAATTAATACTACCTTTTAATTATTTTTTAGTAATCCAACCTTTTAGCATGATCTGCTCATATTGAACCGTGACCTGTTGAAACATATTGGTGACTGGTAGAATGGGTTAATCGTACATGTGTCTTATTCTAATTGGTTCTAATTTAATTAATCAATTTTAATTATAATTAACCTAACTAAAACTAATCTAACCACCAACCACACCATACCACCACCAGTCCAGCACGACCAACAACACCACCACCACCTGTCCACCACCTTCTCCAGCCTATCTTTCTCTCTCGGTCTCTCCTCCCACCACAAACCAACACCCAACCCCACCCTAGCTCCACCCCCATCAACAAAAATCCACCCGAATAACTCCACAATTTTGTCCAGCACTACACACACCACCACCAGTCCACCACCACCCAGCATCATCACCTATTTCTCCCTCCTTCGCAAGCCACCACCACCCACCTCCCACCTCCCCTTTCTCCCTCACTCCCTCCAAAGCAAGTTGCATATGAAATTCCTCCTTAGACGAGAAGTAATCACCTTGACGAAAACGATCATTATTCACCAAATTAACCTCCGGCAAGTTTTCCACACCAACCGCCGGCAAATTTCTAGGATAAGGGGAGAGCGACTGCGACTGTAATTGTGATTGCGTTGCCACTGTGGATGAAGTCGTTGTTGAAGTAGAAGACGTTGAAGGTTGAGTTTACAAATGAAGATGATGATGAGGAAGAAGAAGTTAGGGTTTCGTTGTTAGTGCGGTCGTGACTGTTATGGAGTTTCTTGAAAATGTGATTCATTTTTGTTGTTGCTTTTTTTTTTTGCCGGGTCCTTGTTTCTTCTACTTGTAGTTGAGTTTGTTTTGTTTCTTCTTCTTGTAGTGTGTGGAAATGAAAATATGAAAGGAATAATTGATTCTAATAATACAACCTTATACCGATTAATTTTTAATAAACCAACCTTTCAATTATTCCTGGATAATGCAACCTTTATACCCTATTTACTACTAGTGAGTCAAAATGACTCAAAAACGTCTAAAACATTAACTCTTAACCATAGAAGTTGGGCAATGGAGGCAAGGGAATGGAAAAATGGACGAGCTGAGAAATGTGGCTTACCAAATAAACTAATTATCAACACGTCAAAGCCCATTAAAAGTAAATATTCCCAAAAGATTGCATTATTCAAGAATAATTGAAAAGTTGACTTATTAAAAATTAATCGGTGAAAGGTTGTATTATTAGAATCAATTATTCCTGCAAAAACTGCTAGATTTTGGGGAAAGGGAGAGGAAAGTGATTGTGGTGAGAAAAGAGAGAAATAGATTTCTTTTAGTTTGTTTTGATGATATTGGTTGAAGAGAGAGACTTAAGTAATTATTTTGGTGTTAATAGTGAGGGGGAGCAAGAGAGAGCTCTTAAGAAAAGAGAAATATGAAAAAAAAAAGATAAATATATATATTTACACCTTTAGCAGGATACCGGTTTCAGGTTTAATATGAGCATATCATGTTAAAAGGTTGGATTATTAGAAAATAATCAAAAGATGGGATTAATTTGAGCGAACTACCCAATGGTTGGATTGTTATAATCAATTTTTCCTTATTTATTTATAAGATGTATTCTTGTTATTTTTAGAAGAGCCTAATTAGTACAAAGCCTCTATATTAATTCATTTGAGACAGCTCTGATGGCCCACCCGTCGTGCTTTTATGATGGAAAACGAGATAAAAATATTTGATTTTTCTTAAAACTCAAATTATACATTTTCAATGGTTGTGGTGAATTTTTAACTTCTTTTGCAGAGTTTCGTTTGGTTGGTTAAATATAGCAAGCCTGTATGAGGTGTTTAAGAAAGTTTGCTGGAAATTAGGATAAAAAAGTATCGGTATGTCTGTTTTGCATCCAAATTCAGGGTAAACTAATTGCTCGTTTGCTCATTTTGAAGAATATATGCTCATTTTATAAAAGTACATATGAGCAGAAAGAAGTATAATATGTCTTGAATATACTTATATCTAGGCACCCTTGAGTGTACATAAATTTGTGGAATATCTTGAGCTGTGTCTGAAGATCCTGAAAGGGTCTGAAGATCCTGAAAGGGTCTGTTTGGGGAGCCATTTTAGGTGCCTAGAATGATAAGTTGCTAAAACTTTTAGGTGCTAAAATGAATTTGGTGTGTTTGGGAAATATCTAAAATAAAATTTCAGTTCCTAAAATGACTGATAGTGACAAGGTAAAAAATATAACGTTTGAAAATCAGTCACCTAAAATCAGGTACCTAAAATCTTGGAAAATAACCAGGGAAGAACAGAAGCGACAAGCGGGGGTCGACGAGCTCCGGCGAGGAAACTGAGCTCCGGCGAGGAAGGCGGCAACGCGAGGAGGTGGCGGCGTTTGCCGACAAAGCAGCGAGCAGCAGCAAACCACGAGGACGAAGAGGGAGAGAGAGAACGAGCACCACACACACAGCATTGATGAGGTGAAAGCAGCCGAGCAATGGCGCACACGGAAACAGCTCCGGCGAGTAGTGAAAGAGCGCCAGCGAGGAGGCAGTCGAAGCTGCGAGGAGAGAGAGAGAAAATGTGGGGTTTCATGGGTTGGGGTTTGGGGTTTTGAGTGAGAATACGGGAGAGAGAGAAATAATTTGGGAGGGTTTGGGGGTTTCTTCTCTTAAATTTAGTTGACTAATTTTAATTGAAATTCCAATTTTGCAAATTAAATTGTTGAAATATATATAAAATAAAATAAAATTACAAAATTTAAATAATTAATCAACTAGTTCTACCAAACAAGCTTAAACTAATCAGCTACCTTATCGGGCCAAGACCTTATCAGTTTCAGCCATACCTTATCTGTTTCAGCTACCTTATCGGTTTCAGCTACATTACAGGTAGTATTGCCAAACAGAGCCATACGCCTAATCAAACATTACTTATTACTAAAAAAGACGAAAAAGCTAAGGCTATTTCATCTTTGTGAAAAAACAAATACAAAAGTAAATCCCGTGAATTGTCCAATAGTTGTTAGATGTGTATATAGGATGAGTATCTTGTGGGAAACCGGATGGTACTTCCAAGCACGTAACTATACGCTTTCCTACAAGAATTTTACCGACCCACTATGACCAACGAGGTTCACAGTAAACTCCTGTGAGATACGAAGAAGAATCAATGAAGTTTGGTTGATGACAAACTGCATTCACTACAATGTGTTTGAAGGATGTGTTTTACTTTTAACAAGGAGAGAAATCTAGAAATGAATCTCCTAAGGCAAGTTGGTGAATCAATCTAACAATTCCAATATGTACCATCTCCATATATATACCTTGGAAGATTTACAGAAGAAAAGCCTGAAAGCATGCAACCATTCAGACGAAAAGACAAGCACCAATTCGCAAAACGAATTGATTCGTCAGAAAACTGACAAAGAGGAGCGCAGTGGAGTGGGCACTCCAAGGAGGAGCGTGCACTCCCGGCCTGCGGGGAAGGAATTGTTCGAGATTCCAAGTCTCTGCGTAATTCGTGCGGACGCTCTCACAGGGCGAGCGCTCTACAATGCCTTTTCGTTATTTCCTTCTAACTAACTACGTTCCATTACGCCACAACATCGAAACGCAAACATCACATATTAACAACGAACACATTTAACTATAAATGTTCTAACAATCCTCCTCCATTTATAGTATAAATGCTTTGAAGTCCGTTACTTGCAAACAATATAAAACAACTAAACTTATGCAGAAATGAAAATATCTTTAAGATTGAATTTCCACTTAGTATAACATTCTTTACAAGCTTTCGATTGAAGTGATTGACTAAGCATTGAATCACATAATCATACGAAATATTGAAGAAGCTACACACATAAGCTTACACAAACACACATGTAAATAACAACTCCTTTGAAAACCTTGAGTTCATATCCGATTCATGAGTGTTCCAAGCCAAGCCCCGAACTTGGTGAAGCGGCCAAACTTCTTACTCACATAGGTAAACCTTAATGAACATGCTCCTACAACATGAGCAACTAGTCAAATGTTTATTAAGATATTAAAATCATCCTTAAACATTGTAGAAACAAGCACTCACCTTGGGATGTGACTCTTTGACTGCTACAAGCCACAAATCAAGTTTGATCCTCATTGAATTCAAGATCTTGCGTTGTACAAGACGTGAATTGAGTTTTCTTCACTTGTGACTTATACATGGGCTTCATTCCCATCCCTATTAACGTTTTGTACACCATTTCCCTTGGCAATGGTTTAGTGAACGGATCAGCTAGGTTCACATTAGACCGTACAAAATCAATAGTAACGACTCCATCATGGATCATCTCACGCATATAACTGTACCTCACACCAATGTGTCGAGATCTACCGTTATACACTTGGCTATAAGCCTTTGAAATGGTGGAAGCACTATCACAATGAATTGCAATACGAGACATGGGTTTAGGCCATAGATCCACATCACTCATCAAATTCCTTAGCCATTCCGCCTCTTTACAAGTCGAGGCTAATGCTATGAATTCCGATGCCATAGTTGAATCGGTAATACATGTTTGCTTCTTAGATGCCCAAGATATGGCACCTCCTCCATGAAGAAACACCCAACCACTAGTAGACGAGTAGTCTTCCTTGTTGGTTATCCAACTAGCATCCGAGTAACCTTCTAACACCGAAGGATCTCCCTTGAATGTCAAACTAAAGTGAATAGTTTTATTCAAGTATCTCAATACTCGCCTTAAGCCTTGCCAATATTCCATACTAGGATTACTAGTATACCTACTTAGCTTGCCAATCGCGAATGCTATATCCGGCCGAGTACTTGTCATAGCATACATCAAGCATCCAATTAAACTAGCATAATCCAATTGAGAGACTGGATTACCACTATTTCGAACCAACTTGGTGTTTGGTTCCATCGGAGTAGCACATGGAGCACTCTTTGATCCATTAAACCTCTCAATCACCTTCTCAAGATAATGAGATTGTGACAAAGAAATTGAGCGATTTTCTCTCCTTATTCTAATACCAAGAATAACATCCGTTTCTCCCATATCTTTCATGGAGAAACTTGAAGAGAGAAATTCCTTAGTCTTCATGACTTGCTCCAAATCAGTCCCAAAGATAAGCATGTCATCCACATATAGAAAAATCGTAACACCTTTACCATTATTACCGAATTTGCTATATACACACTTATCGGATTGATTTATTTTAAAATCGTTAGCCAAGACAACAGCATCAAACTTTTGATGCCATTATTTTGGTGCCTGTTTAAGTCCATACAAAGATTTAATAAGCTTACACACCTTCTTTTCTTGTCCTTGGACAACAAAGCCCTCCGGTTGTCTCATATACACTTCCTCTTCCAATTCACCATTAAGGAATGCTGTTTTGACATCCATTTGGTGAATTACTAGATTATGAATGGCCGCTAAGGCCATTAACAACCTAAGGTGGTAATTCTTGCCACCGGAGCATATGTATCAAAGTAATGGACACCGTAAGTTTGTTTAAAGCCTTGGACTACAAGTCTTGCCTTATACTTTTCAACGGTTCCATCGATTATCATTTTCCTTTTGAAAATCTACTTACAACCGAGTGGTGTGCAACAGGGCGGTAAATTAGCCAAAACCCATGTATTATTCCCCATTATTGAGTCCATTTCATCATTCACGGCCTCTTTCCAAAAGGCTGAATCATGAGACTTCATTGCATCACTAAACGTTTTAGGATCCTCCTCAACACTAAAGCAATAAAGTGTTTGAGAATAAAGAGATTCCCTTGATCCTTCCACTAAATAAAGTTGGAAATCTGAGCCAAAGTCTTTCTCTTTCCTTGCTCTCTTACTTCTCCTGATTTCAGGAATAGAAGGAGCTTCATGATCTTCACTAGCATCAACAACTTCATTTGAAGTAATAGGATTTGATGTACTAGGAAGATCAATATCAACGGTTGAACTTGAGCTTAGTAAGTCCCTTGGTCTAGGAATTGATGAAAAACGATTTTCATCAAAGATTGCATCCCTTGACTCAATCACTGAGTGTATTGAGACAAAATCATTATGCTCTATGACATAAAACTTATAGGATTTACTATGCTCCGCATAACCTATGAATATGCAATCAATTCCTTTCTCACCCAAGGCTCTCCTTTTAGGTTCCGGCAACCTTACAATAGCCCTACAACCCCAAACCGGAAGGTAATTAAGATTAGGCCTCCTACCAAACCAAAGTTCATATGGGGTAACCTTGTTCCTTTTATTTGGAACCCTATTCAACATATAGCAAGCCGTTAGCATGGCTTCACCCCAAAACCCGTTACTCAAACCCGAGTTAGATAACATGGAATTAACCATTTCCTTTAAGGTCCTATTTTTTCGTTCCGCAATCCCATTTTGTTGTGGTGAGTACGGAGCGGTTGTTTCATGAATGACTACAATTGATGAAAAATAAGTTGGATCATAATATTCTCCACCCTTATCAGTCCGAAATCGCTTAAGCAACAAATTAGATTGTAATTCAATTTCGGTCTTATAAATCTTAAACTTATCAAATGCCTCATCTTTAGAAAACAACAAGTACACATAACAATATCGAGAAAAATCATCAATGAAGGATATTAAATACTTCTTATTTCCCAAAGATGGTGTGCTATGAAAATCACACAAATCACTATGCACCAATTCTAGCTTGTTTGATTGCCTTTGAACACTAGGAAAAGGATTTCTTGTAATTTTGTTTAACATGCATGTTTTCCACTTCTCTACATTCATGTCAACTTTAGGAATCAAACCATCTTTAAACATATCATATAATTTACGATAATTAACATGACATAAACGATTGTGCCATAGAGAAGAAACATCCACCATGTAAATAGAATTCACACTTTTATAACCAATTGAAAGTTTAAACATATTATTACAAAAGTATCCTTGTCCTACAAATACACCACCCTTACTTAAAATAAACTTATCGGCCTCAAACACCATTTTGAACCCGTACTTATTTAGTAAACCTCCGGACATCAAGTTTCTCCTAATTTCGGGTACATACACAACTTCTCTCAAAGTCAAAATCTTCCCGGAGGTGAGGAGCACCTCCACTTGGCCTATTCCTTTTGCCTTTACCGTAGAGTCATTTCCCATGTACAAGACCGGTCCATCATCCAAACCTTGATAAGTTTTGAAGAAGTGACGATCTTTACACATGCCTTGATGCCCCAGAGTCCACCCACCAAGAATCATCATCCTACACCACATTGATTTCAGAAATCATTGCAATAAAATTCATTTCTTCATTTAAAGAAACATCATGTGCAAACTGACCTTGATGGGGATCAACCTTAGGTTGATCCTTGTTCTTCTTAGCCAAAGAGGGACAATTCCTCTTCATGTGAGAACCACCACACCCCCAACAAGACATAGCCTTGCCCTTTTTCTTATCATTCTCGGGGTGATTTTTGTTGGACTTCCATGGGCGTTTCTTAGACTTTTTAGTCGCATTTGATTGCCCTTCTTCCATCATGTTGATAGAAGAAATCGGACCACTTTTTGGGTCCTTAGAGACATCTTGAGACCGGATGCCCTCCTCAATGCGGAGATGGGCACCTAAATCTACCAAGGACATGGTCTCCTTCTTATGTTTCAAAGACTTCCTAGTGTCCTTCCAAGATGGGGGTAATTTGTCAATGATGGATGCAACCGAGAATGATTCATCCATCACCATTCCTTGTTGTCTAATTTGGTTCAACATATGCTTGAACCTCATGAAATTGTTCCATAACGGAACGACCATCAATCATTTTGTAAGAATTAAAATTGCTAACTAAAAATTTCTTACTTGATGCGTCCTCCACGATGTACTTTGCCTCAAGAGCATCCCAAAGTTCCTTGGCGCTCTCCACATATTGGTAAAGATCGAACAAGGTGTCCGACATCGCGTTCAAGATATGGCCCCGGTAAATGTAATCATCATTCTCCCACTTTGTTCTTGCACGAGTTTGCTCCAGGGTTTCAGTTTTCCCTTCTTCCGGCAATGGTGGCATGGGGGTGCTAAGAACATACACCACATTCAATGTGGTCAACAAAAAATGCATCTTCTTTTTCCAACGGCGATATCCAATCCCTTCAAACTTCTCCAATTTCTGGAAATTTGTAGTCATCTCTTTCAAGGAAGCCATCACTCAAAGGTTAAAATTCTTGTAGATTGTTAGATGTGTATATAGGATGAGTATCTTGTGGGAAACCGGATGGTACTTCCAAGCACGTAACTATACGCTTTCCTACAAGAATTTTACCAACCCATTATGATCAACGAGGTTCACGGTAAACTCCTGTGAGATACGAAGAAGAATCAATCAAGTTTGGTTGATGACAAACTGCATTCACTACAATGTGTTTGAATGATGTGTTTTACTTTTAACAAGGAGAGAAATCTAGAAATGAATCTCCTAAGGCAAGTTGGTGAATCAATCTAACAATTCCAATATGTAACATCTCCATATATATATCTTGGAATATTTACATAAGAAAAGCCTGAAAGCACGCAACCATTCAGACGAAAAGACAAGCACCAATTCGCAAAACGAATTGATTCGTCAGAAAACTGACGAAGAGGAGCTGGCGCTCCTGGCCTGCGAGGAAGGAATTGTTCGCGATTCCAAGTCCCTGCCTAATTCGTGCGGACGCTCTCACAGAGTGAGCGTTCTACAATGCATTTTCGTTATTTCTTTCTAACTAACTACGTTCCATTACGCCACAACATCGAAACGCAAACATCACATATTAACAACGAACAAATTTAACTATAAATGATCTAACAATAGTTACCGTACTTATGAGATTAGATCAGACCAGACCATATCATAGAGATTCACTAAGCTTGTCGAGCCAAAGCTTGGAGTTCCCCAACCAAATTTGCAACATATTTAGCTTCAATCTCTTGATCGAGAAAAAAATTTCTCCATTTGTTAAGATTTTCTCTCATTGAAATTCCTGGCTCTTTTTCAATATCCAACATGAGTATCTGTATTGCTTCCAAAATATCCTCTTTTCCAAAATACCCATCTTCATCTCTTCTACTTACTTCCACCCCTAACTTGAGATCTCCACAAAAGACCTTAGCGTTCATAAACTGATCAGCCTTTAGAGGCAAACATGCTAATAGACAATCATTCACAATACCTTCTACTGTAGAGGACATTCCTGAATGAGTAAGAAAGCACCCAACACTTTTGTGTGCTAAAATGTGTTGTTGTTGCACCCATCCTGTATGCACAACTCCTCTATCTTTGATTCTCTCCCTAAAATTTTTTGGCAATGATGCTTCTAACTTTTGCTTTGCAATATCAATGCTTTCGCTCTCGAATTTCAAAACTAAAAAGAAGGGCAAATCAGTGAGCTCTAACCCAAGTGTAAGCTGCTCAATCTGAGCATTATTTAAATATGACTCACTTCCAAAACTGCAAAAGATGACTGTTTTTTCAGGGAACTTTCCTAACCAACTTTCCCATATTTCATCTAGTTCACCAAAAGGTGATATGGGAGCAACAGGGCCAGCTAAAAGCAGGGATTTTTCTATCTGGGATTTTATGTAATCTATGTATGGACCTTCTACTTCAGTGCTAGACTTATAGATTGTAGCATCACATGATTTTATAAGCCTCATTATTCTTTCGAAAGTGGGTGGTCCTCCATGGAAGCTCTTGTAAAGGTACTGGAAATCTCGAGCTTGGAAAGTTTTCATGGAGGTAATTGAGGTTTTAGGGTACCCTTGAGGAGGCTTCTTTAAATCCTCGAGAGTGGGTGGTTTATTAGGATCGGTCATTCTTGAAGGGATAGTAAGATATGAATTCGACGCAGCTGGAAATGTACTGAAGTTAACGGTTTTGATGTCGAGTTCAGAAGCTAATGCAGGCAGCCAGTAGTATGCAAAATCAAAGATAATGATGTGTGGTTTGAGTTGAGATAACAGAGTTTTAAGTTGAGGTTGCATTTGGTCGAGTGCTACTTTGAGGAGCTCAGCAGTTTGAGATGTTAAGTCAGAGCTGCTGTCAAAGTTAGGGGACAGTCCTACAATTGGAGGGATAGTAAGGGGGATGACTTGATTGGAAGCAGAGAGATTAAGGGCGGATTCGATGCGCCGGATGTTTCCAGGTATTGAGAAGAAAGAGATTTGGATGTTATGGGAGGAGAGCTTGTTAGAGAGTTGGATAAATGGGTTTATATGACCATATGCAAACCATGGAAACATAGCAATATGAAGCTTGGTTGACTCTTTGCTTGAAGCTTCTTTCATATCTTTAAGTTTGGTGTATTTTGCGTGTTTTGGGACTTGGGACTTGGGAGTGGTGAAACAGAAATGAGAATGGTTTTATGTTTTGTGTTTCGAAAATACGTCCCCTATGGCTTATATATCAAAATTTCTAGTTTCTAATTGTCAGTGTAATAGTGTACATTTAACTATAAATATTGTTTATATTATGGTTTAAACGTTAGGAACTGGGTAACCCTACTTTTATACGTACTGACAAGTTAAGTGAAATGTTTATAATTGGAAATGTAAAAATATGTGTATAAACCTTTTAGATTAACAAGACACGATAAGTATGATATTTAATTGTTAGATGCATCTAATAAAATTTGTGTATAAAATAAATAGTATTTGTGTTTTGTTGTTTTTTCCTTATTTTACTATTTTACAAACACAAACACTATTTATTTACCTAACATTATTTGCTATATACACAAAGTTTTGTTAAATGCATCACCTAACATTATTTGTTACATACACAAAGTTTTCTTGCTCTTCATACACAAAAGTTTTGTTAAATGCATCTAAAGATTAGATGTTATTTTTCCTCATATATTAACAACTCATAGTCTTGTTGTGACTTGTGAGTTGATAGTTCAAGCTGAGATTTAGGAAATGTTAGGTGGAAGTGTGTTGGTAGGTTATGTTAGGTTTTGTTTGCTACCAGTCGTCCAAGTCTTTAGATTCAGATCATATATGGTTGGTACTTACATTACTTTGCCAGAAAAAGAAAGAATTCGATTACAATTATTAGTACCAATTGGTACTTAAATACTACTCCCTCCGTCCCTTAATATAGTGCTCAATTCTCATTTTTCACGAGAATTAAGGAAAGTGGGAGGAGTAAGTACTTTCTTGGTACCTTTGTCTTGGAACTAACTCTTTACTATCTTTTTCCTTTAAATTAAAATAAAAAAGCAATAAATATTCATTGGAATGGTGTAAAACAATAAGGACACATATTTTAAAAGAAGTGTAGGGGTATTTTGGAAACTTTACGTAGAAATGAAGGATAATTTAGTCCAAATAAATTGATAAAAAAGAAAGTAGGCACAACATTTTGGGACACTAAAAAAGGAATGTGAGCACTATATTATGGGATGGATGGAGTATATTTTTAGTACCAATTGAATGACATGATACCAAATGGTACTTAATTATATGTCTGACTCATACTTTTGATCACCAACAGTTTTCGAGGTTATGTTTTTGGCTTGTATTCTATGACATAACTTCTGTAATGCTTCTTGTCAGCGTACAAGTGAATCCCTGATATGTATTAGGTAAATGTTATTTTCACCCACCTTATTATTTTGGAAGTGGTGGGACTTGTGTACCAGCGTAAGATGGCTCATTTTGTTCTTTGAACCCGAACCCAGTGGAGGCGGATTCATCTGTTTTGCAGGATTAGAGGAAGTGTCGGGATTAGCTCCTGTGTGCAAATGTGAAGTTGTGATTAGTGTGTTTAATTCCGTTGCTATAAGATAATCTATTGTACACGGCGATTTTTAGCAAGTTAAACATGTACTTTCGATTTATAATTTAAGTATTCAAGAAATGATGTAATAACTATTTTACTACAACTTATTTTCTTAATATGCTTGGATACTATGTGATTTCCTAACTTTAACTAGCATGGAAGGTGCGGAAGTCCGCCGTAACAGTCTCTCTAATTAGTAGCTTAACTCCATAATTAGCAGTAATAGGTCTTAATTAATTAAGCTGCTATTTGGAGCGGGTTGTTACAGTTGGTGTTATGTTTTTGTTTCTTGCTTTGGGTTTAGTTTCCTCTAGGTTAGTTTGTTTTATTTCTTTGCCCCCTTCACTCATATAAAAACGTGAAAACAATAAAATAATTATTCTTCTTAATATAATGTTGTTTTGGTTCTCATATAAAAACGTGAAAATGATAAAATAATTATTCTTCTTAATATAATGTTATTTTGGGGGAGAGTAGTCCTATAAGAGCAAAAGTGATTATATTTTCCGGCGAATATAAGTTTGTGCTCAATGATAAATGGTCAATGAGGCTTCTCTGGGTTTGTGCTCTTGGAAGTGCAGTTGGTAAGTTTTCCGGCGAATATAAGTTTTCCGGCGAATTTATCAAGACCAGTCGGTGTGCGTTCATCATTCAGCCGCACGGTGTGGAGATTTTTCAAAATCAGTTTGTAGTTAACATTTTCCGGCGATGTAGAATTTGGTTTTATTTTTTGAATTAGTTAATTTTTTCTTTTATAATTTTTGAATTTGTAATCAGAATTTGTTTGTAACTTTGTATGTGGAGATTTTTATTTTTTTGCTTTTACATATTTTGTTGTCTTTTGGTTTTGAGCCTTGGTTTTGTGTTAATTTTTGTTAACATTTTTATGTTTCAAGTTTGATGGCAAAGTGTTAAAAAAGAATTTTTTTTTTTTTACTGGTACAGGTACATATTGCTGTGGTTTTAGGCCAAAACCGCAGCAATAGATTTACCTATTTACCGTCTTAATGAGGGATCTATTCTGCGGTTTTTGCCAAAAACCGCAGCAATATGTTAAGCTATTGCTGCGCCTTGATTTGCGGCGGTACGAAAACCGCAGCAATAGGCCTTTTAATAACCGCAGCAATTAACAATTATTCTACTAGTGGTTATACTTTCACTTTTGACACTATTCACAAATTTCAATTTGACTATCATTTGTGAATTATGGTTGAGAAAAAATATAGTCATGTGGGGTCCTGTTTGATTCGTCTCAATATGTAGTTTTAATATATCGACTTTTTATATTTTTTACAACTATAAAATTACAGATATAAAGGCTCAAGTAGTACATCGGCATGCGTGAAAAGTGTAAGTGTGTAGATTAATATGATATGGAGGTAGTATAATTTATGAATTCTTTTTTACCAGGAGTAAATTTGTTGTAATGTAGGAAGACACGAGGAATGGGAGCGGCCCATAAGCTGAAAGTTGAAAATTCAGAAATGAGTTTACTACTAGAAAATTCAGAGGAAGAGTGGTAATGGCGGAATCCTTAAGAGGGAGGAGATGTAGAGGGATTTCAGTTTTTGAGGGAGTTTATTACGTGGAGGGGGTGGTGGGGGAACTATAGGAGGTTTTGAGGGTGGGGAAGGGGTGGCGGGGTAGGGGATGAGGTTTCAAGGGCGCGGAAGGGAGTGGCGGGGTAGTGGAGGAGTTACGATGGTGGGGGAGGGGGTGGCAGTGCAGGGGAGAGGTGGCAGAGGTGCCAAGGGTGGTGGTTTCAAAGGTTTACCTGTTGTAGCAGGTTAGGTGACCTGCTAGGACCATTAATGTAAAGCATTCCCCAAAGTTGTGACTGGTGTGGAATAATCGAAAGTTGGGATCTTTTATGGAAGGGTGGCCATAGTTGGCCCTGCTCTTGTCAATTTTTCCTTTCTTTTTTCATCATCTTCCACTACTTCTTCCATTCCTTCTTCTACAAACATACCACTTACATCTACTTCTTCTACCCTTCCTTCTTCTGCTACACAGCCTCCTTCTCCCATATCATCTTACACTCTTCATACTCCACCTTCTTCTCCTATTGTAGTTCCAGACTCCACTCATCATCCTGCTCCAGATCTCAGAAGAAGCACAAGACCTAAGACACTTCCTTCTCACTTACAAAACTATGTATGTAACACAGTTTCTAGCACTCCCCACTGGTGTAACATAGCTTCTTTTACACATTCTTCTGCTTTGTTGTCTGATACTGAGCTTCCCACTGAACCTACCACTTATAAACAAGCTTCCAAAGACCCTAGATGGGTGGAAGCCATGCACAAAGAACTCCAAGCTCTTGCACACAACCAAACCTGGGTTATTGTCCTACTCCCTGCTAGAAAAAGTCCTATTGGCTGTAAATGGGTATTCAAAATAAAAGTAAAAGCAGATGGCTCAGTGGAGAGATTTAAAGCAAGGTTGGTTGCAAAGGGGTATAATCAGAAGCTAGGGATAGATTTTGAAGAAACCTTTATCCCTGTTGTAAAGATGGCCACAGTTAGATGTATTATTGCTTTGGCAGCCTCCAAACATTAGACTATTTTTGAATTGGATGTTAACAACGTCTTTTTACATGGACACTTAGATGAAGAAGTCTACATAACTGATCCTGAGGGTGTTACTACTGCACTTCATCAGGTTTGTAGGCTCTTGAAGTCATTATATGGTCTTAAGCAAGCCTTAAGACAATGGTTTGCTAATTACTTAGTGAACTTCTCAAGTAGGGTTTTACACAATCTAAAAATGATTATTCCCTGTTCATTAGGCACTCTAATGGTATCATCTTGATCTTAGATGTATATGTTGATGACATATTGCTCACTGGTAATGATTTGCTTGGTATTCAAGATCTTAAGAAACACTTAGATGCTGTTTTTAGCATCAAAGACTTGGGTGTTCTCAGTTTCTTCTTAGGTATTGAGGTGGCATATTCTTCTTCTGGTACTGCACTCACTCAATGCAATTTCACCAAAGAACTACTCATTATTTGTGGTATTACCTCCTTCAAACCCGCTTTGTGACTCCTCTTCCTCTCTCACTCAAGCTTCAAGCTACAGAAAGTGATCTACAATCTGATCCTACTGCTTATAGGTGCATAGTTGGAAAATTGAACTTTTTAACTCACACTAGGCCTGACTTGGCCTACACTGTCCAGCATCTCAGCCAATATATGCATGCTTCAAGGATGGCTCATTACCAGGTTCTTCAACATGTTCTCGGATATGTAGCTTTCACAGCTACTCAAGGTATTCTTTTACAAGGTTCCGATTCCCTCACTCTCCAAGCATTTGCTGATTCGGACCGGGGAGCCCGCTTGGATACTAGGAGATCCATTTTTCGCTATATTTTATTATTTGGGAACTATCCTGTTAACTGGAAATGAAAGAAACAACATATAGTTTCTAAAAGCTCTTGACGAGAATATAGAGCAATGTCTTCTCGCTTCGAAGTAAATTGGCTTGTTAGACTTTTGGAGGAGCTAGGGGTGTCTCATCTCAAGCTCTGTCACATTGCACTGTGATAATCAAAGTGCCATCTATATTGCAAAGAATCCAGTGCACCATGAACGCACTAAGCATATAGAAATAGATGTTCACTTTACTAAGGACAAAGTTCTTGAAGGTTTGTTGCATCTTGCTTATGTTCCTACTTCGACCAACTTGCCGATGTCTTTACAAAGGTTTTACCTTCAATCTCAAATGAATAAATTGCTCAAGCAAAACTTGGCATGTTGTTCCCCATGCCTAGTTTGAGGATGGGGTGATGAGACTCATCCTAATGATGCCGACTCATGTGAAGATCACACCACATCCCAGCCTGATACAATCACCTCATCCACTCAAGCATGATGAACTCCATCAACTGATTGATGCCTGGGTCTCACTGATTGCGGCTCGCCTAACAAACTCATTTTAGTTAGTTACTCTTCTGTTATTTTGTTTAGTATAAATAGCCTTGTAATAATTCTAGTTAATTAGTTAGTCATTTTCCTTTTCTCTTTTCTTTTGTAAGAACTTTCTCTCTGTAGGATTTCTCTCTTCATGAATGAATTAGTTCTAGAATCTGAGCTCAAGAATGCGAGCGATGATAATTAAAATCTCTGTGTTCTTAGCTTGATTTTCTCTCTGAGTTTGTTCTACAAAAATCACACGTGTCATCAACGGTTTGCTACTTTTATTTTTATGTCATATCCTTATTCATGATCTTGCCTATTTAGTGAATGAAAGATTTTTCATGGAAAGTTATACTAGCTAGAGGGAATTAAATAAACTCTTTTCATTTTGTGGTATAACTGCCTATATTTTCTAATCAAACATCATTATTTTCTCCGATCTTTTTCAAGTGTTACCTTGGGGTTGGGAGCAAGTTTTAAGGAGATAAGAGATCAATGAAATATAAAGAAAGACCCATGTGTTGAAGAGAGAGATAGAAACTTCAATGTCATGAAACATAATGTAACACTTATTTTGAAACAGACTAAAACTAGATTACCACCCGTGCGATGCACGATATTAATAATTTTCTTTGGAAAAATATTGGTTTCTAAACTTGTTATGAGCAGTTATATATTCATTTAAATACTTTTTTCAACATTTAATGAACATGAAATAATCAATATTAATCATTATTTTTCACTTTTTTTTATGTGGACATAATATAGACATGTTTGATGCCCGTACCCGTTTTTTAGATTTTTGATTTTACCGTTTTCCGTCCCCGTACCCGTACTCGTATCCGTCCTCGTACCCGTTTCTGTGCTACCTAGAGTGACACTTGCTCAGCATATCTATCCCACAAAGTACACTTTAATTTCCCTTTCCTGCAAGTTTTAATAGCAAAAAAATAGTTTTGTAGCTGGAAAAAAAAAGGGTGGGGGTGAGAAAGCAAAATCTTACTCAGTATTAGCCATTTCCAAAATGAGCTTCTTTGATTCTTTTCCATTCCTTTCAAAGTTCTCAATTGGTACAACAGTTACAACCTCTCCAATAACATCTAAGAAAAAAATCCGTCAATATAACTATGAAACTAAAAATAATAAATTGAATGTAATATGGAAAAGCATACCTATTAAGAACATATCATCCAATCTACTTGACAAAATATCATCAAATGATGAAAATTTTAACCCATATAAGGGGATCGGCATGTCTTCACACTTGGTAACTTTGGTAGAGAAAAAAAAATATGATTTTATAAGGATGGTGCGTTGTTCGGTAACTTCCAGCATTTTGCCCAACACCAAAATTACTAATGACATACAATTGGCCCTCTTCAAGCATATCTGAAAACTTTCTAATCAACAATCTTTTTATTGTTGTTTGAATCTTATCTCCTTATAGAAAGAAAAATTGTATGAAAAGGATTAATAGTGCGACAAAGTTAACCGTGCATAATCTATAAATAACATTGACTTTGTATTTCATTTCACCTTTTCATCCATAAAGATCATCTCTATCTTTGCCATTTCACTTGGATTTTCAAAACTTGGAGGTTTCCATAAGCGAATGACTCTAACTTTGATATTCCAAGCATCTCTTATAGGTGTAATATCTTCAACAAAATTATACGCTTGAGCCATATCCTTGCAACAAAGAAAGCTAACACAAAATAAGGAATGGAAGTTAAGAGTAACAAAGTACTCTAAGAGCGTGAGAAAATGAAAGCCCAACAACTTAATATATTATTTATGGGAGCAGTAAAGTAATTTGAAAGAGATAGAAAATGAAAGTTATTTTTCTAGGAATTTATTTTAAATAGTTAGAGTGCTACTGCTGCCATATAGTAAGTTTAAGAGACATGAAGTGTATTATGATTAGGGGTGTGCACTTTTGGACCGGGACCGGAATTCGGACCTGAACCGGACTGGACCGGACCGGAATCATCCGGTCCATGAAAAGTTGGGATTCCGGGTTTCTGGTCCGGCGGACCGGAATTCATGTTTTTTTTAAAAATAAAAAAGTTTAAAGGTTAAAAAAAGTTTAAAACTTAAAAAGTTAGAAAGTTAAAACCTCATATTTATTGCCTTTAAGATTATTGCTTTTAGAATTATTATATTTTAATATATTGAATTTATAAATATATTTAAATCTAAGAAAAAGTTTTTTTTTATAAAAAAATATAAATTCTGGTCCAACCGGTCTTCTGGTCCAAAAAAATTTTGGATTCCGGTCCACCCGTCCAACCAATCCGGTCCAGTCCGGTCCGGTCCGGTCCGGTTTTGGACCGGTGCACACCCTTAATTATGATGAAGAAAGAAAATTTTATCTTTAGCTTGTTATGGGAAAAAGGGTTATTTTTTTATAATTTATTTATTCTAGAAGAATGAGTACTGGCTAACAGCTTGTTTCTATGTATTTTATTTTACTTTTACAATATGTATCTTCCCAATGTAGACATTTACTTCCTTAACTTTGGTTTTTTTTCCCCAGGAACACTCCATCTTCCAGCCGGAAGACACAGTTTGAGTACTTTGGTTATCCCTCCAAAAAAAAAAAAGAGTACTTTGGTTAGCTGTTGAATCATTAGGCGGGAAAACAATTCACATAAAGATGCCACATGGACAGTTTTAGTGGGGAAAACTGAGCCAATATTTTCTGAAATAGTATAGTTACTAGATTAGCACCCGTGCGATGCATGGTATTAATAATTTTCTTCGGAAAAATATTGGTTTCTAAACTTGTCATTAGCAGTAATATATTCATTTAAATACTTTTTTCAACATTTAATGAAGATGAAATAATCAATATTAATCATTATTTTTTACTTTTTTTATGTGGACAAAACATAGACATGTTTGATCCCCGTACAGACTTATAAAGTTCATCAAAAAATACAATTAATTTTTTTTAAAAAAAATACATTGAGCAATAAAAATATATTGCAATTTGATTTGGGTTAGCCTGTAATTAACCTCTCTTAAAGTGTCATTGTCAAGAGAAATTGTTCCAATAACCTTTCTCTTAATAAAAAAAAAATTGGAATTAATGTTGACAGCACATTTCTTCCTTTTGGTAGTTGACAATCCAATCCCAACATCATCTGAACCACCATCAAGTGATCGTTTTACAGAGGAAGGTGACTCTGATGTATTTTCACTGTCTCCTATACATGAACCCGGTTCCTACAAATCAATTACACCACATTAATGAGCTTTGGATGATTAGAAAAACATATATATTGTCACTAAAGTATTTGTTAATTGGTTACCTCTTCAATATTAGCTTTCATAAGAGTTTGAGCGTCAAGTGAGAATGCATCAGATACCACTGCATCCTATTAAGCGAAAGATTAATTTTGTTGGACAATATACACTTACATACAATGGAATTACACATGTCTGAATTATATTATAATACCTGATTTACACAGGAAGAATGTAAGAAGGATTGTATAAGATCTTCATTGTCACTCATCTTTATGACACTGTACACTTGCCAATTTTGAGTGAGGTTGAAATCTGAAACCTCAATTTTGAATAAGTACCTTTTACCCACTAAAGAATAAAGCTCTTCTGGGAATGTCTCACCATCAACAATCTGGTTGGTGATTAAAAATGTACAAATAAAATCATTAAAAATTCATGAATTATGGTTAAAAATGCACAAATAAAATCATTAAAAATTCATAAATGATTAAATCATTACATTTCCCAAAGATTCATTCAAATCAGAAGCAGACTTGTGGATAATAGAGGTAACCTCCTTATCAAATATGACAAATGATGCACTTCCACTATCATCAACAACTCGAACTTGAACTTTAAACCTGTATAGAAAGTTTGGAAGCTTTCTTATAATTTTACTGAAGTGATCATTGCATATAAGAATTATAAGAGAGCTATTGAAAACTTTCAATAATATCACCTTGGTAAGACACTTTTAACCAATTTGTTACATTTTTTGCAAAACCATTTCGTGACTTTTTTGACACCATCGACTTTATTGTCACCTCTATCTTGCCATCAATGTTATCAATCGTATTTTCATCATCCCTAATCACCTTTTTGTTGCATTTCTTGCAAGCTAGATAAAACCATCCATGTTCAAATTGGACACAAACGATAGTAGCTAGTATGATGCAAAATGTGGCCTGAAATAAAAAAATTTAACTACAATGTAAACAAAAAAAATTACGTTAAAAAATTGCTATCTTGTTCAAATAAATAGTTTGGAGGACAACATGAGTAATTTCACGCAACTCATCTAACCATTAATGATGAATGAAAAAAAGATCATCCCACTCTCTTTCTAACTTTCTCTCTCTAAAAAATTACATCCCACAATCTTTTCAAACTTTCTTTCTTAACAATGAACCAAAAAAAAAAAAAGATCATCCCAACTACTTTTTCCTCTCTCTCTTATTTTTTGACCCCACCCAACTACTTTTTCCCTCTCATCACCCAACCACCGTTATACAATATTTTTATTATTTACTTTTTAATGATATGAAATATTCATTACTTAATTGCTATTTTATTATTAATTAATTAAATTAATAATTTTAATATTATAATTATCATTTTAATAATTAAGTTATCTACATAATTAGCTATTATTAATACGTAGCATACGCAATTAGCGTTTGCAATATATTTTCATTAATTAATTGAATACGAAATTAGCTAGCACTATCTTATGCATACATGATTAACGATCTAATAATTAATTTATGAGATACAATTAGCATTTTTAATATATTTTTTTATTTAGAGACATATAATGAAATAGAAGAACGAATTATAAACTTAATTAGGAACGATATACATCAAATACATAATGAAATGCAGCCCTTAATTAGGGCTACGGCCAAACTTCTGCCATATATTGGCAACTAAGTCACGTTTCAAGGATTGATGCACATGCTGATCTTCAATTGCATCTCTATTCGCCTTGTAACGGTTGATATCTACGATCCGATCATGATAGTATTCAAATTCGTCGACATAATTACTTGTGTTTGAAGTGAACTCAATAGTATCTGCGTAATGTGCATATGTATCTCGTTCATCTTCCACAATCATGTTGTGCATGATAATGCAAGACAACATGATATCATTGAGAATTTTCTCATCCCATGCGAGGGATGATTTACGAACTATAGCAAACCGAGATTGCAGCACCCCAAATGCTCTCTCAACATCTTTTTCTTGCTCCTTCTTGGTGTTAAGCAAATAACTTATCCTTGCGAGTTTGAGGACATGTAACTGATTGAATGAATGTTGCCCAATTCGGATATATACCATCAGTGAGATAATAACCCTTATCGTATTGGTTACCATTCACCGTAAACTGCACAGGTGGTGCTCGACCTTCTAAAACATCGCTAAACACAGGAGATCGGTGAAGAACATTCAGGTCATTGCACGAACCTGGTATCCCGAAGAAAGAATGCCATATCCATAAGTCACAATCAGCCACAGCTTCAAGAACTAAAGTAGCAACACTAGCTCATCCTTGATATTGTCCTTTCCATGCCGTCGGACAATTTTTCCATTCCCAATGCATACAATCTATGCTGCCGATCATGCCCGAAAATCCACGTTCTTCACCGAATCGAAGTAGTCTAGCCAAATCATCTAGAGTTGGCCGTCTCAAGTACTCGGTACCAAATTGGTTAATAACCCCCTTGGTGAATTTCATTAATGCTATTCGAGCTGTGCTTTCACTAATTCGCACATACTCGTCAAGCGAGTCCGCCGCTACCTCGTATGCAAGCATTTGAATAGCAGCTGTACACTTTTGAAGGGGCGATAAACCTAACCGTCCCGTACATTCTCTTTTTTGAGTGAACCATGTATCACCTGGTACGACACTTTCCATAATCCGAAGAAAGACATGTCGCTGCATTCGAAATCTTCGCCGAAATAAACGAGCAGGATAGACTGGTTGATCAGCAAAGTAATCATTGAACAATCGTCTATGACCTTCCTCCCTGCCTCGAATAGGCCGCTAATGATCCACATTAGGATCAGTCACTTTTGCTCTTCTATTCCTTGGTGCTGGAGTAACATTTGATATAAGAGTTGGACCATTTGGTTGAACAACATTGATTAAGAATTTATCTATTTCTTGATCAATGTTTGCTTGGGATGATCTTATTTCATCCTCAGAACTAGATGAACTTGAAGCGGTTAAGTTTAAGTTGAAGGAGTTCATTGTATAAATTTGACAATGTGTTTAGATTTGGTGTGAGCAAATGGTGAACAAGTATGCTCGAGTTATATAGCAGAACAATAATACATAAAAGCAGAACAATAATGTTACAAGCAGTACAATAATGTAAAAGCAGAACAATAATACATAAAAGCAGAACAATAATGTCAAAAGCAGTACAATAATGCTAAAAGCAGAACAATAATGTTAAAAGCAGAACAATAATGTTAAAAACAGTACAATAATGTCAAAAGCATAACAATTTCTAGAATTGAACAGTACAATAATGTTAAAAGCAGAACAATAATGTAAAAAACAGTACAATAATGTAAAAAGTTGTATTGAAATGTCAATTCAGATAATAAGTGAAGCTTAAACGTAAATTACACAAGTACGTTTTTTAACTTTTTTTTATTAATTGAACTTAAACATACAATTATTAACTTATACATAAACTTCAAAATAAATATAAACATAAACTAAAATTTAAATTTAAACTTAAACATAACTAAACTTGAACGTAAAATTAAACATAAACATAAACTTAAACTCAAACATGAACTACACTTAAACATAAACTTAACTTAAACATAAACATTACTTAAAAAGGAGAATTATTAGTCAACCATGTTCTTAGTTTCTCAACCATTGCCTCCTCAAATGGTGCTCGATTTTCCTTTGCAAACAATGATTGCAGCAAATCCCAATTCTTATGAAACTCTTGTATGTTCAAGCTCCTGGTTTGCAGCGCTATTTCTTGTTCCTTTGCAGCAACCTTCCTTGTTTCAACCTCCAACTTTCTCGGCTTCTCTTTCAACATTCGCACTCCTACCCTCCGAATGGATCGAAGTCTTTCATTAAATGAATTGAAACACTCAATTGTCGACCGACCCACCCCTTTAGCTTAGACTTCGCTTGCTTTACACCATCTCCTCGTGGTTTGACGTCACCTCCATCACCACTTGTAGGTGTCTCGGGCATTGAGTCACTTCCATCAACTCTCGGCCTTTTACTGCCTACTTCGCTTCCGGTGAATCCACATTTTCTTATGGATTTTTGGGGCGACCACGTGGAGTTTCCAATGATTTTTTAACTATATCCCTCCATTTACGAAACCTCCTCATCAAATTCCAAGCATATTCGAGGATGAACGTACCATGTTTCCTATTATGCAATAAATGAGCTTCTTTCAGAACATCATTATCGTTTTGACCACTCTTCTTTCTTGCAAGAGCTTCGTCATAAAATGCAGCCCACCTTAAAACCCGTGGAGCAAGTCTACTCCAACGACCTTTCACCATATCCGCATTTCTTGGAGCAATTTCTGTTGGGTTGGCAATTCTTCCCCGCCTCGAAAGCTTCCCAAACTTTTCCCCGTAAGACGCCTTTCTTTTGACTCGTCCCAATCACCTTATCAAGAGAAGTGTTCATAAATGCTGAGATGATATTCTCATCTTCAACATGATCCCAAACCCTCTTACCACCACAACTTGCTTCTGCATTAGGTGGATGTTGTGATTGATTGGGTTGTGGTTGTGATTGCTCAGATAGATTAGGTGATAGTAATTGCGAAAAGGATTGAGTTGGCTGAACAAACTCATCATAATTATCAGAATCATCACCTTCTTGGTATTGACCAACATCATTATGACCTTGTTGGTATTGACCACCATCCTCATCAACATCATCGTATGGAGATGAATCTTCTTGATATTGAGAAAATCCATAATTAGGATCAGGTTGACGATATGAAAGGTTGGCATTTTCAGATGGAGATTCATGGTAAAGGTTATCATATTGAGGAGAATAATATTGAGAATTTTCACCCCTTTGATTCGTAATTATTTGAGAGGGTTGACGATAATTTGACTGATTTTGAGAGGTATTTGAGCGATTTTGTTGCCTAGGCATTTGGTTTTTTGAGCGGTTTTGGGGTTGGTTTCTTATTTAATTAGGATTATTAGGCTCCATAATTATAAGAATTTTAAAATAAAAGAGCAATAGAAGAAGTATTAATGAAATAAATTAGAACAAGTAGAAGAAATTAGTGAAGGAAGATGGAGAAAATTAAGTGTGTCCAAAATATAGCAAAATGGGTCTCTATTTATAGAGCTCGAAAAAATAGAGCTGTTGGTATTTTTTTTTTTTTGATTTGTATTTTTTAAAATATTATCGTTGCAATATTTACAACGGTTATATTTTAATAACCAATAGAAAGATGACACCCGAAAAGGCATGACATTTGTCACGTTGCTACTGATCCATGGAAATTAAATGCGTCAGTGTGTCAGCGTGTGTTGCTACATAATTGATATAAGGTAACACTCTATGGTAACACTTTTTGAGATCCAACTTTCATTAACACATAGGTAACACTTTAGTAACACTTTATTAATATGTAACACTTATATGTAACGCTTTTTGATAGGTAACAGCTTAACGGTAACACAATTTCATAGGTAACACTTTGATGGTAACACTTTTTGATATGTAACACTTTAAGATAACACTTTTTTTATAGGTAACATTTTAACTCTTCAAGGTAACACTTTTTGATATGTAACACTTCAAGGTAACACTTTTTGATTGGTAACATTTCAATTTTAGAGGGTAACACTTTTTTTTGTAAGTAACACTTATAGTCTTTCAGGTAACATTTCAGGGTGTAGTATGGTTATTTAATATTTACACTACCGCTTATAGCGGAACCTCTAATGCACATATATTTATACATAGTAAGGGCTCTTTGACAGATGGGCAGAAATGTATGATAAAACATCTTTTTTTTGAAAGGAAATAAAACATCTTTGACATTAAGTAAGCTTACTTTTATTAGACTTAAGATTGTTTTATTTTTTTATTTTTTATGTTCGAGTATAATATGAATCTTGAACTTTTTTTTATTAGATATCAATTTATCAAAAATTCAAAGTATAGCATGAATCTTGAGCTTTTTTTTATTGAATTTATTTTGTCAAAAAGAAGTGAATTTTTAATACCAATATATATTGGCATAACTTTATAAATTAACAATTGTGCAAAATCCTATTTTTTTACCATTAACAATTGGGTCAAAAACATAAATATAGTTATAGATATAGTTATAATCTTTGAATTGTCATGTTTTTAGTACATCTATTAAACTAATTAATTTAAGTTATGATTAAATGAATTTTGGGTATTAAGGATGCAAAATAGTCGAGTAATATTAGACCAAAATTGGAAACCAAAATATTTTATTTACCTCTCAAAATCAGCACCCCCCGGGCCCACACTCAAACCTCAAGGCTCAAACCCTCATTCTCTCTTCTCTGGTTTCCCACGCGTCTCCCTCTTCCCTCCTACCTGTGCCTGCCGCCTCGGACCCCCATCCCCACCCCCTAATGTCTTCCTCCTTTGGCGCTCCGGCATCTCCGGGTCCGTGGTGCGTTGATTGTTGTTGTGGCCCCTCCGTTTTTTTGCTCGCTTTCGCCGCTGCGGGGTAGTGGTGCGGCCGTAGGCGTGATACTGCCGTCTCCGATCTTTGTGATACCGCCCTCGCCGGTGCTGTGATAGCGCCGTCGCCATTGCTGCTTCGGGTGCTTAATTGTTTTCTCTATGAAATCAGTTGTGTTTAGCTCTCCTAGAGGTACTACACCATTTTTTCTCCTTCCTTTGATCTTATTCTTATTTCTTCCAATTCTGGTGGAAGATTAGTAATTGGATTGTGGATTGTGGATTGTGGTTGCTTGTTGTATGATGTAGCTGATGATGTTTAATTTATGATCTAGCTAATTGGATGTTGCTATTGTTTCTTCTAGTTCTCCAAATTTGTACAAGAGTTATAACAGTTAATTATAACGATTTGTGCAATTAAATTGAGACATCTTGAATTTAGTGAGTGATACTCCAAAATATGCTATAAGATGACCTAAAGAAGGTGAAATTTTGATGGGTAATGTAAGCAATATTGAGCTGAATTTTGGGTTTTAAGAGTTCCTTTTACTTTGTGATTCTATCATAATGTCATGCTATGTTTTGATTTTGATTTTTATTGATATGTGATTTTAATGCTGAGATCCTATGTGATCAAATGCTTTTGAGAGAACTTATCCTTAGCATATATACTACTGTTTTGTAATGTTTGCTTTGATACTGTTCTGAGCATCTGAACTTTGACACTACTCTGAGCATCTGAACTTTGACAAGGTATTCTAAATATTATATCCTTAAACACAACTTTCCAGGACCTCTATTGAGTAGTAAACTCTGTTCACTTTGAACACACCTAACGCGTGAACAAATTATGCAAATAGAGCACCATATAGTCTACCCTTCTGTGATTTATTTTACCGACTAACGGTTATTACAGTCTCAAAATTTAGGGCACCAAGTCTCCTATGTATTCTCAGTTGTCCCAAAGCTGCATTCCAGATGCTAGCACTATATTGACAATTTGACATTGAAATATAGATGATCAGGTGTAACTTTCATTGCTTAGTTGCTGTAGTTTTCTTATGGAGGAAAGGTGGTGCGAATGGATGGTGAAATGATGGCTGAAAAAGTGGTAAGAGCTATTGTCACTACAGCAGGTCCGAAGACTGTTTTTAGGCGGTGTTTGGGGCAAGCAAAAGGTGGCATTTTGAGCTGCAACTTTTGCTGAAATGTGGGTGATTTGGACGGTTGCAAAGGAGGGTTAAGGAGGGATATAATGGCAGCAAAGGACTGCAGTTTTGGGCTCTATGTTTGCTGCCACTGTTTTGTGTTTTACTTGCTGTAATTGATGGTATTTTTGGGCGTGACGTTGGGCCTATTTTGTTGCTTCAATGGCGCCTTCGTTCTTGCCGGTTTGAAGGGATTATTACGGTGATATTGAGGCTGTTTTGAGGAGGTGAAATGGTGATGATAGAGTATATTGGAAACTTTTTTTAAAATGTCTTGTGTATAACGCTTGACGCGAGACTAAATTTTTTTAGATTTCTCTGTGTTTTTACATCTCTTTCCCCTCCCTCTCTAGCTCTCTCGATTGGCTTTCATGTGGCACTTAAAATAATTCCCAGCGTCATATGGCTTTAAACTTTTTTAGATTTCTCTCGTGTTTTTACATCTCTTTGCCCTCCCCTCTCTAGCTCTCTCTCGGTTGGCTTTCATGTGGCACTTAAAATAATTCCCAGCGTCATATGACTTTGATTGTTGTTCAAATGTTGCCACTTTTCTCTATATGTATGTTTGATAGTTTTGATTGTTCCATTATTCCTTGTTTCTGAATTCCTAACATGTTTAATTTCTTTGCCTATTAATAGATTATATTGTTGTTGAGGATCTCACCTTAAATGTTTCTTATAGGATCAAGAGAACCAAGATGATGAATTGAAGTAGCATGTATATCAAGAGTTCAGGAGCAATAGGAAAATGTATACATTGGGCGAGATGACGGAAGATGGAGAAGAGATACATGACTATTAGATTTAGTTTTGGATTACCATATGTATTTGATGCTTGATGGATCATTTGATTTTATATTGAAAAAAAATATTGTTTCTTTATGTTTGAAAATAGCACTAATATGTGTACATAACTATATTATCATAATAATATAATTGTCATTCATATATCAAATTTCTTCTTGTTTGATTATTACTTTTATTTTAATTCCTAATAAAGAAAAGTGTTACCTATAACTCACAAAGTGCTACATGAAATGGGAAAAAGTGTTACCTAATAATGCACAATGTGCTAAATGAAAGGGTAGTTAAGTGATACATAATGCTTGAATAAAGTGTTACTATAGGTTAATAATAACACTATAAGATGTTACTAATTATTAAGAAAGTGTTACTTAAGAAATTATGAGTAACACTTCAAAAGTGTAACAATAGGTATTGAAAGTGTTACATAAGTAGATTTTAGGTAACACTTGTAAAAATGTTACCGTAAGCTTTCAAAAGTGTTACTTAATAGCATAGGTAACACGGGCAGATGTAACACCCACTTAAGTGTTACCTATTAGCTATTGTAACACTTTAGACACTTTAAGTAACACTTTTTGGGTGTTACTTATAGTCAATTATATACTAGTGGCTGATCATACTTTCACTCATCCCATGCCAATTTTTTTTTTCCAATCACACCACAATCTTTGTTTCAATCATCAATAAGAAAACCCTTTTAAGATCAAGTACTTGATCTTTCTTTTTCACTCATCATTAAGGGTGCCCTTAAAAGAGCACCATAATTGATGATTGAGAAATAAGATCATCCCACTCTCTTTCTAACTTTTCTCTCTCTAAAAAATTACATCCCACGATCTTTTCCCACTTTCTTCTTAACAATGAACCAAAAACACGTCGTTTGGGTGGGGGAAAGCCAAAAAAAAATTACAATTTATCAGATCAGGCGGTGGGTCCCACTCCCACGCCTGATCATGTTTTCAATCGTCCCAACCAATTTTTTGACGACAATCACCCCTCAATCTTTTTCTCACTCATCATTAAGAGCATCCTTTTAAAATCAAGTACTTGATCTTTTTTTTTCACTCATCATTAAGGATTTAAGGGTGCCCTTTTTGTTTCATGCATGTTGAGAAGTTCGACATACAAAGAATTAGAAGTTTGAGTTGATAGTTGGGTAAGGATGGGGGCAGGAGAATGCTCATCATTAATGTGAAGGCTACATTGAGATAGTTGGCAAACTATATTATTAGTAATAAAATCAAATTAGTTATTCATAAATTGTATTTACTTAAAAAATAGTAGTAACTAAACCTGTTCTTGAATGCTATGATTTCATCAATATCCTCACCAAGAAATGGCCTGGTAGAAAACAGTGAAGTCGATAATGTGACCTCCCCTAAGCAACATAGAATTATTGTATTGATTAAGTAATAGTAGTAAGT
This sequence comes from Beta lomatogona, assembly GCA_947646795.1. Taxonomy (NCBI): domain Eukaryota; kingdom Viridiplantae; phylum Streptophyta; class Magnoliopsida; order Caryophyllales; family Amaranthaceae; genus Beta; species Beta lomatogona. The sequence continues at coordinate 843,934 of CANSNZ010000259.1, forward strand.
ATAATATTTTAATTTAATAACAAACAATGGTAAATAATTATACCCTTCCACTGCTTAATCTTTGCAAATTGAATCACCAATATGATAGGCCCGGTATTATTTTTTGTCAAGTAGTCTGACACTTGCTCAGCATATCTATCCCACAAAGTACACTTTAATTTCCCTTTCCTGCAAGTTTTATGGCAAAATAATAGCCAATTTCAATCATCAATATGTAGCTGGAAAAAAAAGGGTGGGGTGAGAAAGCAAAATCTTACTCAGTATCAGCCATTTCCAAAATGAGCTTCTTTGATTCTTTTCCATGCCTCTCAAAGTTCTCAATTGGTACAACAGCTACAACCTCTCCAATAACATCTAAGAAAAAAAACCGTCAATATAACTATGAAACTAAAAATAATAAATTGAATGTAATATGGAAAAGCATACCTATTAAGAACTTATCATCCAATCTACTTGACAAAATATCATCAAATGATGAAAATTTTAACCCATATAAGGGGATCGGCATGTCTTCACACTTGGTAACTTTGGTAGAGAAAAAAAAATGATCTTATAAGGATGGTGCGTTGTTCGGTAACTTCCAGCATTTTGCCCAACACCAAAATTACTGATGACATACATTTGGCCCTCTTCAAGCATATCTGAAAACTTTCTAATCAACGATCTTTTAATTGTTGCTTGAATCTTATCTCCTTATAGAAAGAAAAATTGTATGAAAAGGATTAATAGTGCGACAAAGTTAACCGTGCATAATCTATAAATAACATTGACTTTGTATTTCATTTCACCTTTTCATCCATAAAGATCATCTCTATACTGGCATCTTCACTTGGGTTTTCAAAATTTGGAGGTTTCCATAAGCGAATGACTCTAACTTTGATATTCCAAGAATCTCTCATAGGTGTAATATCTTCAACAAAATTATACGCTTGAGCCATATCCTTGCAACAAAGAAAGCTAACACAAAATAAGGAATGGAAGTTAAGAGTAACAAAGTGCTCCTAAGAGCGTGAGAAAATGAAAGCCCAACAACTTAATATATTACGTATGGGAGCAGTAAAGTAATTTGAAAGAGATAGAAAATGAAAGTTATTTTTCTTGGAATTTATTTTAAATAGTTAGAGTGCTACTGCTGCCATATACTCCCTCCGTCCCAAAATATTCTTGACACTTATCAAGGCACGTAGCTTTAGATGATAAGTTGTTGTTTGGTTATCAATTGTTATTTTATTGAAAAGTAGATGTGATAAGAGTTAGTAGTTAGTAAAAGTAGTATTATTTTATTTTAAGGACGAGTGGACCATGGTTAGATTTGGTGTGTAATAGGAGTGGTATTATTTTATTTGGATGAGAGAGAGTGTGGGCCAATGTTTAAAAGGTAGAAGATTAAAATAATAGTGGGCCATATTTAAAAATAGAAGTGTAAAGAGTATTCTGAGACAGATGAAAAAGGAAAGTGTAAAGAATATTCTGAGACGGAGGGAGTAGTAAGTTTAAGAGATATGAAGTGTATTATGATGAAGAAAGAAAATTTTATCTTTAGCTTGTTATGGGGAAAAGGGTTATTTTTTTATAATTTATTTATTCTAGAAGAATGAATCTTTGGCTGACAGCTTGTTTCTATGTATTTTATTTTACTTTTACAATTTTTATCTTCCCAATGTAGACATTTACTTCCTTAACTTTGGTTTTTTTCCCCAGGGAACACTCCATCTTCCAGTAGGAAGACACAGTTTGAGTACTTTGGTTATCTCTCCCAAAAAAAAAAGAGTACTTTGGTTAGTTGTTGAATCATTAGGCGGGAAAATAATTCGCATAAAGATGCCACATGGACAGTTTTAGGGGGAAAAACGAGCCCATGTCTTCCGAATTAGTATAGTTATAGATAGATGATAAAGTGTAACACTCATTCTAAGAATGGAAGAAGTATAATTCTACTTTATTTGACATTTATTTTTCATTTTTGTAGTAATAAAACAAAGCACTAGATTGCATTAGGTAATTTTAATAAGGTAAATTCTCTTTGGTATCCTTAAACTTTTAACTTTTTTTTCTTTGGTAGCTTTTTTAAAAAAAAAAATTCTCTTTGGTATCCCCTAATTATTGTATATGTTAATTCCATAGGCGTAGACCGTAGTTAGTGTTTTTCGTTAAATGTTTGTTAGTTGTGTAACCTAGGTTAGTTAATTTTTAGGCATAGGTTTTGAAACGATCTTAAACGGGTAATTTTGACCTTCAAAATGACTTTTTTTATAAAAAAAAAAGGACATCAACAAGCATCCTTTAAGGGAACGAATTTGGACAAACCGGTCAAAATAACTACCAATAAGGTAATTTTTTGATATAAAAAAATTAAATGAACCCGGTGCACACTTTTAACTTATGCCTTTTGGCTTTTGCCTCGTTCTGTACAAATCTTACATCAAACAGATCTGAGCTGGGCACTGATAAACCATAGTTCTCGTTCTCCTAGCTCCCAAGTCCCAATCCCATTTCAACCCAACTTTTAATTTACCATTCTATGTATCGCAATCTTGTCATCTTTGAGTGAAAAATGGACATCGCAACTACCCTCGCTGTTTGCCAATCTCTGTCTGCAGCACTGCAAAAACCAGAGATGAAAAATATGATGTCTGATTTTAGATTTTACGAGTATGAAGGTATCGTCTCCACTCTCCAGCATTATTGTTGTTCTCCACCATGCAGAGACCAAACAGGAGGTATCCCATGAAATAGAGCATTGGATCCAGCCGCTCAAGCACCTTGTCTTTGAAGCTGATGATTTGATTGATGAGATAATGATCTCAAGATGTTTTCGCTCCTCTGTTCCCAAGATTGGTTCTCTTCTATCCAAGCTGTCTGATACGGTTAAAGAATTTAAGCAGAGACTGGATCCTGAACCAATCACGAAGAAACAGCCGGAGGCATATGTAGCTGATATCATTGGAAGGGAGCATGATTTAGAGGGTATCGTTGCTATGTTACTAGATTCTAATGTTCAACGGGATGTTTCTTACCTCACTATTCTGGGGATCGGAGGGGTGGGAAAAACTACTCTTGCCAAACTTGTATATAATGATGTTAGGATTACAACTGCATTTCCATTGAGGTTGTGGATTTCTCTTTCTTTTTTAAATGATAGTCATGATTTAGCCATTCATCTGCAACTCCGACTTAAAGAGCAATTTTCTGGAAGGAAATACTTGCTCGTTTTGGATGATGCGTGGGTCGAGAACAGTCACCAGTGGCGTGAGTTGGCTGGAATCTTGGCGAGGGGTCTACGGGGAAGTTGGGTTATGCTAACTTCACGTTCTCAGATGGTGGCAAGATGTGTCGGAGATGGTTCAGGTTTAACACACTCGTTAGGCGGCTTGTCAGAGGAGAATTCATTGTGTTTGTTTAAATACGCAGCTTTTGGATCCCAAGAGTCAAGCTTCCCTGATGATTTGGTTGAGATTGGTCAACAGATTGTTGAACGATGTGCGGGATTGCCTCTTGCTATAAGAGTGGCGGGAAGTCTCTTGTACGGTCAAGACAAGAGTAAATGGCTAGCATTTCAGACGAGAATTATCAATAGTACTGATTTTACTGATGGTATTATCATGCTTATATTAAAATATAACTATCATCATCTTGAATCCAGTTTGAAGGGTTGCTTCCTATGCTGTGCTATGTTGCCTGAACACTTCGAATTAACGAAGAAGATGGTGATTAGCCTTTGGATTGCAGAAGGCTACGTTGTTCCATTTGATAAAGATCAAACCATGGAAGATGCCGCTGAGGAATATTTCACAATTTTAATGCGGAGATGTTTTTTCCAAGATGTAGAGTTCAATGAGTATGGGGATGTTGTCTCATGTAAGATACATGATCTCAATCGTGATATTGCTCGAATGGTAGCACAAGGAAATATTGCTTATGAGCTCGTTAGGAAGAAGAGGCCTGAGACATATGCAGTTGACATTGTTGGAAGGGAGGATGACTTGAGGACAATCCTTCGTATGTTACTAGATCCTAATGTTCAAAGGGATGTTTCTTACCTTACTATTACGGGGACCGGAGGGTTGGGAAAAACTACTCTTGCCCAACTTGTGTATAATGATGTTAAGGTTGCGAGTGCATTTCCATTGAGGTTGTGGACTTGTGTTTCTGATGGAAACCAGGAAACATTGCACATTGAAAAAATTTTGTGTAAGATTTTGGCTTCTGCTACAGGCCGAAACTTTGATGGCTCCACCATTGATCAGTCAGTAACCCAACTCAGAGAACAACTCTATGGAAGGAAATACTTGCTTGTTTTGGATGATATGTGGGTTGAGAATCACGACCAATGGCGTATGTTGGTAGGATTCTTGGCCGGAGGTCTAAGGGGAAGTTGGGTTGTGGTAACTACGCGTTCTACCGAGATGGAAGGATTTTTTGGAGATCGTTCAGCTTCAAGATACAAGCTAGAAGGCTTGTCAGACGATAATTCATTGTGTTTGTTCAAAAGGGCAGCTCTCGGATCAGAAGAGTCAAGCTCCTCTGATGATTTGGTTGAGATTGGGAAGAAAATTGTTAAAGGATGTGCCGGAGTTCCTCTTGCTATAAGAGTGGCAGGAAGTCTCTTGTATGGTCAGGACAAGAGTAGGTGGCTATCATTTCAAAAGATAGGATTATTCAATATCAGAGAAAGTCAACATAGGATCATGCCTATACTGAAACTTAGCTATCATCATCTTGAATACCTGTTGAAGTGTTGCTTTGGATATTGTGCTTTGTTCCCTAAAGACTTCGTGATAGAGAAGAAGATGTTGATTAGCCTTTGGATGTCACAGGGCTACATTGTGCCATTTGATGAAGGTCAGAGGATTGAAGATGCTGCTGAGGAATATTTCACTAATTTAATGCGAAGATGCTTTTTCCAAGATGCAGTGCTCGATGAGTACGGTGAAGTTGTCTCATTTAAGATACATGATCTCATGCACGATATGGCTGAAGAAGTGGCAGGAAAGGATATTTGCAGAACTGATTTTATCACTGATAATGTAAATGGAAGAGTCCGCCATTTAAGCTGTATGAGAAGTGGATATGCACAATCTTCTTTTTCTTTTGGTGAGACCCCCATTCGTTCACTTGTGAATTTTGGGAAGTGGTATGGAGCTGCCAAGATAAATCAGTTTGATTTGGAGGAAGTACTAGCAAAGTGCAAGTGCCTAAGGGCATTGGACCTGAGTGAACAAGGTATCAAATTCTTGCCGCACTCATTAGGGGATTTGGTACATTTAAGATATTTAGATCTCACTGGGAATAGGGAGTTGAAAGTGCTTCCTTGGACAGTTGAGAAGCTAGCCAATCTGGAGACTTTGAAATTAAGTGCGTGTGATAGATTAAAAAAATTGCCAAATGGTTTGACACAGCTGGTTAACCTCAGGGTCTTGGAGATAACAGATTGCTATAGTCTAATACGTATGCCTAAAGGCATGGGTAGACTAACTCGTCTTCAGACGCTGACTGAGTTTGTGTTGGGTGGAGCTACTTCTCGGGAGACATATGCTCAGCTCAAAGGCCTAAAACATCTCTCAAACTTAAACGGTCATCTCGTTATCCGAGTTCAATTACCTGAAAATGCAATATATGCTAAAGAAGACAGAAGAACAGGAGCATATTTGAGAAACAAGGAATATCTTTCTCATATAAGTATTAGCTTTGTATGTAGAGATGATGAGGTTGAAGGAAAAAAAGTGGAGTATGAAGAAGCTTTGATGGAAGAGCTAGAGCCGCATTATAATCTCAAGAGGTTGGAGGTGTGTGGATATCATGGATTGAGATTGCCGCGTTGGGCAACCTTTCTCCAAAATCTTACGAGGCTAGGTCTGGAAAATTGTTGGAAGTTGCAGTACTTTCCATATCTGGGGAATCTGCAACATCTAAAAGTCCTCAGTCTTGTTAACTTGCCATACTTGGAGTATATAATTGAAAATGATACTACATTGTCAGACAAGGACAATCCAGAAGTTACTACACCAACTGGATTGTCATTCTTTGGTTCTCTTGAGCAACTTGAGTTACACCACCTGCCAAAGTTGAAAGGATGGCGGAGGGGCGTGGGAGATGAGCATCTGCTTGTTGGTGGCAGCAGAAGGACGACACATTTTCATTTACTGTGTCTTTCTCAACTGAAGTCATTGACCATAAACAGATGCCCGGAGCTGACATCTTTTCCGCTGTGTCCCAGAGTGAAAGATTTATCTTTGCGTGATTGCAACAGAAGACTGCAGATAATGAGAATTAGTGTGTCAGATTTTAAGCATCTGTCTCACTGTTTCTCAGGAACAGGCACATAAGATAGCCGATTGCTACGTCGATTGGTTTAACAAGCTGCAACTTGGGAGGATTGGCCCAGTATTATGCACATCTGTCGCGTTGTACCTGGTTTAATCGTGCTTCTACTGAACCTGGATGTATCTGTAAATATTTCTGTAGGACAACAATTGTACTGAAATTGCATGTAGTCCAAACAAATAATTGGTGTAGAAGAATGTGGTGTTCGATTTTTATATTAAATCCGATTTTAATAAAAGATGAAATTGTGAAACTTTGTTAGAAGTTGGTTTTCTTCTTGTATTTATTTTGTTGTTGACATATACCATATACCATATACCATATACCATACATGCCTAAACACTCAAAAGCCACTCAATAATATATTCTTCACTATCACAAACACATTCAAACCATATTCAAACAAAGTCAAACAAGAATTTTCATTATTCCCTTCATTTGAATCTTCATTCAAATACTTCCTTATTCAAGGCTAAAAATTGACTCCTCCGGCGTTCGCACACAATTACGTAGGTGACAAAGGTATTGTAATATCCCGAAACTTTAAACATGTTTAATTAAGTAATTAAGAGGGTTAAAAATCTTGATTAATGATAATCACAAGCTATATAAACATGTTATGAATTTTGTGGCTAAAAGAAATTAAAATTTACAAAATTACTATAAACAAGTTAACAAACTGGACTAACAATAACAAGTAATGGATTAGTGTAACAAGAATTTTGGTTTTTAACAACAACAAAGAAAATAAAGCAAAAAAAAAAAAAAAAAAAACAAAAGGGAAGAGACCCCCCCTTTCCTTCGCACTCTCCTCTGTTTCGTCTGCTCTGCCCTGCTCCTGTTCGCTGCTGTGCCTCGCCGCTACTCACCGGTGTCCGACGAACGCCGCCGCCGACTTTCAGCGCTTCCGCCTCAACGCCGGTGCTCCACCGCTCGCCGGAGCTCGTCGAAAGCCCCTGCCATCTCTGTTCTTCGCTGCTAGCTCTTATAAATTAGTTCCCTCCTAAATTCTGAACTTTAAGTTTAGAAATGTAGCCCAAGTCTGTTGTTAAGTTAGTTTAAGTTTGGGCCCAAATCTGTTTTGTTTAAGTTAAACCATGCTAGTTTGATTTATGGATTAATCATGTTATTGGGCTTGAATTAGATTTACATAATGTTAGATAAAGTTACTTAGCTAATGGAGATTAATTAAAACTGATTTTCCTTCACAAAAAAAAAATTAAACTGATTTAGTGTTTCATTACACCATGTTAGTTTAATTTGTTAAATTAAACATAATTGTAGGCTTAAAATATGATTTGCTTAGTTAAGCTACTTGGTTTAATTTTGTTGCTTTGACATATTGGGCTTAAGTGGACTGATTTATTAGTTATAATTAAACCACTTAGTTTAGCTTATACTCTTTAACTAGTTTGGCTGATTTTGTATTAAGAATTAAGCTAAGAATGTTATGTTAAACTACTTAACCACTAGTTTTTGTAATCTAAATTTTGTAATTGAATACTAGGAACATTTTAATTTGTAAAAATGACTTTATATTTAGTTCATAAGTTTATTGATAACTATTATAATATATTAGTGGTCATTAGATTAATGATAATAACAAATCAAGTTTAGTGATAACCACACCGTACCTAAGCTTATATATGAAATAAATGAGTAATTTGATAGTAATAATAAATGTCACTCATTAGTCTAGTTTTGTAAGCATATTAGATATTAGAAATATAAGGTTGTTATAATATGAGTGTTGTTAAAATGAATCCATTTAGTAACATGTACTTATAATTTATCAAAGCATGAATTATAAGACAAGATAATTTATCATTAGTATCACCTCAATGTAACTTTTATATTTAAAAGATATAAAATATGATTATTAGAACTATGATTATTATAGCCTAATGGAAGAACATAAGCTTAGCCTATTTTATTAGAACCTCACTAAAAGAGAATAAGAACGAATATAAAGTTTAAGCGTTTCCTAAAACGCCACTTAGTTAGTAATTTAATTCTTTTTTGGATTAAAGGAAAGAATATTACAAGCCTCCCCCGGTTATCAAGAAACTTAACTATGATTTTAGGTAACGTCTATTGCTAACACCCGCACTCCCCTTCCAACTATGTTTTATGATGCTTTATGTGATGTTATTTATGGTATGCGAGATATGAAATGTTTGTCTATGTAAATGATGTTTATTAAATGATTTAGTGCTATGAAGTATGACGACTTTGATGTTACGAAAATACGATTATGATTACATTTAATGATTAAGATTACGTTTTATGATTACAATTACCATTATGTGATGTAATTATGATACGTAAAAGAAACGAAACATGATAAAGTTAAGTGAAAGATGGTTCTTGGCAGTATTCTTTTGGCACCGCAAGTGTCCCATTTGTTGTGACCGCCTTTCTGTGGGCAACGCATGTATCACCTTTGTTGTGACCGCCCATTGGTTAATGATTTGGGCACCGCAAGTGTCACCTATGTTGTGACCATCTTTCTGTATGTTAATGGGGAGACGTTCCTTCTGTTATACTTGCCAAGTTACCAATATAATTAAGTAAGATGAAAAGATAACGATGAAGCTTATGATATGTTTATGAAATGATTTGATATGTTTATGAAATGGTTCTACTGTTTCTCTCCTCCCTGTTTGGTAATAAAATGAATTGAAATGTTTTACGATGTTAGAGTAGTATGTTACTGAGCCTCGGCTCATGACGTTTTGTTTTCAGTTTTAGAAACTAATGATGATAACGGGATGGCGTAGCTGTGAGGAGTTGTTTAGTTTTAAGCTTTCTTAAAACTCTTATGATTATAGTTTAAGTTTATGTCAAACTATGTCAGTTGCTAAGTTTAACCTTAAGTTTTTATTAATGAATAATTATGATGCTTTTAAGTTATAGTTTGTTTAATTTTATGAATTTATGTTTGCCTTGTGCTTTCCAATTGGAGAGTTTGCCAGTAACACACCGACCGTCTAGGTTCCGCTGCTAATGACTTTTTAATTAACCTAATAATAATGAATAGAGGTAGGGGCGTTACAGGTATAATTTATGAGGGTCAATACCAATTTAATTGCTTTTATACCAATAATTTCATTTTTATGATATAGGAATCAAAATTAAAGATGCTCTCTCACTTTCCTCATTTTTATGATATAATTGAAAACGTTTTTGAAGTCGCCAACAAGTCTTAAAGGAAAACTCATAAACCTAATTGGATATTGGGACATCGTCGGGACAACTTATCCAATGTATATTTTCCCGACATGACTCCATAGATGGTCATTGAACCAACGATTGAGTTCGGGGGCGAGGGTACGGATAAGATCCGGAATCAAATTCGCCCATTGATGACCTCTACTTAATATTGATTCATGTCAAGATTTATGCAATTAAATAACCAAGTAATATGTTTCAATACCCTAAAAAAGATTAGTCGAGGTTGGTTTATGAAACACATAAAAGAGTACTTTTTTTGGTGTCAAGTTATTAAACAATCAAAATTAATGGGTTTCTAAGTCAATTGTCCAGTTATCTGATTGGGCATGAGAACATTTCTTTAGCTCTTGATTTAACAATAATAACATGTGGGTGATGAAAGCATTAAATCATACAGCATACATATGAATAATAATAATATATTTTTGGTGACAAGTTATAAAACAATCAAAATTATTGGGCTCCTAATCAACTGTCCAGTTATCTGATTAGGCATGAGAACATTTCTTTAGGTCTTGATTTAACAATAATAACATGTGGGTGATGAAAGCATTAAATCATACAGCATACATATGAATAATAATAATATAATGTGAAATAAATAAAAAGAAGAGTAGAGATTAGAGAGAATATACAATATAAAGTTAATTCCTTCAAAATCTACATTATGACAAGTAAATTGTTAGTAAGAAAAGGAATTACATTGGAATTGGTCCTCATGAATTATACATTTGTAACCTGGGTCTTGTATATTGGTCTGCAGAATGAGCAAAATAATCTTGAAGCTTGAAATAAGAAATTCGAAGGTTTGAATGTGTTTGAATGTATTTGAATGTGTTTGAATGTAAGTTTGAGTGTTGTTATTAGGGATGTCGAAGTGTTAAAGCGTAGGAAGCATTGTGAAAAGTCGCTCGAAGAAACGAGCTATTTATAAGCAAAGGAAACCGAAAAAAAATCGCGAAAAGATAAGGAAAAACTGTGCGCCAGACGCAAAGACTTTGCGTCGCGCTCACTGGCTTTCTGGCCTGTTTTTTTATTGTTTTAATATTCTTTTTGATCCTTTGGTAAAATCTATCATTTGGAATCCGAAATCAGCTATCTTTAGGAATAAAAATATGATTTTCGAAATATCCTTTAAATATTAATTATCGGGAATAATTAACATTAAAATATTTAAAATATAATTAATAATCAGGAATAATTAATTGGGCCTTTAAAATTGGGCTTGGATAGACTTTATATTTTTGAAATGCTTTTGGGCTTAGCTCGTTCGATTGCTCTTCCTTTGTACCAGACCAATTAGGATGACGGTATGTTTCATCATTGGGTACTCAATGAGGAGACACGGTTTTGTGTCTACAATATTGTTGAAAAAAAAAAGCAGCGCCATCATCTTCTCTATCCATTCGACTACTTTGAAAACTACATGTAATTGTTTTACTCCAGCATCTTAAGCATCTATCTTCTCCATTGTTTTCTCTAGTATCGTTTAGTAGACAATGGAACGAGTTATCCAACCAAAACCATTCTTCAATTTAGAAGACGAAATACGGGCGCGACTCCGTACTCCCTTGACCTACGATATCGAGGAACCTTTAAATAAAAATAGGACACGGTGATCAATCTGGTCCCAATAAAAGCCATGGGCTACCACCATGTACTCCAACTCATACTAGTCCAACACTTTAGACGTGCACAAGTCTAAAGCTATTGCTATCCACGTTTCACTATACATGATTAATAATTTATTCACTTATTATGACCCACAAGTAGAACAAATAATATAATCATCAACTTCCATTTTTATCTTAGGATTAGATAAGTGATCATCAACTTAACAACCCAAGAACAATTCCAATATTCAATCTATAACCTTTATTTATTTGTTGAACCAAGTCAACAATCAACCAACCAACCTTCCTTTTATAGGTATAAAAATCAACTTACCAAATAAGGCCATCGGTCCTCATAAAGTAATTAAATAATTCAAAGGAAACAACATGATTCAATCATGATCCAAAGCCAATCATAAGTATTAATCCCTCATGTGAATTAATAACATAAAGTTCCCAAATCCCATATGCTTGCATCAATATTCCATACAAACATAATATCAATAACATAACCAATATGCTTCACACAACGGCATAAAACATGCAAATCCAACTTAATATAAATCACATAGGAACTAAAAATAGTTCTCTATACATGATACTACACAATTCTCATCCTTAGGACATGATACTAGTCCAATCAACACATAGGTATGTACGTACCTTGTGTAGACAAATCGAGAGACCACTTTCACAACCTTAAAAGTCGCCTAAAGATAAATCTCCGCCTAAAATAATCAATCATAACCCACAGTCAATACTTTATAAATTTCCAGCACTAATAAAATACTTTAAACCCTTCTCAAGAGTGTTTAAAAACCTTTCCCATCATTAAAACTTAATTATTAAAACCTCCTAGTATAGTACTACTACACTAGTTGCTTATAAACCCTTAAAACACATGGTTTAATCATAAAAACTCCATTACCAACATCCTTTTTAAACTTTTCAGTAACATATACTATAATAAAACCCTTTTTAAACATGCTTAAACATACTTAAAATCATAAGAATACTCAATTTCACAAACTACAACATACTACTATGATTTTCCAACTTATAAAACCCTAAAAGTCCATGCTTTGATATTTCATAACCCTATTTTAACATAATAAGTAAATCTAAATTTTCTAACTTCATTAAACAATTTATATAATCTTAGATTCATAATCAAATCATCAAATTATAACTTTTAAACATAAACTTATGAAAACAAACCCTAAAAATACAAACTTTGCATTAAAATAAAACTTGAGGAGGAAGAAAAACAACCAAGCAAAGAAGAGGAGGAAGGACCGGCGGCAAGGGAGGCGCAAGGGTTGCTGGCTAGTTGCCGGTGGCGGTCGGCGGTGGCGGCTGGTGGCTGTTGTCGTCGATGAAAGGAGGAAGAAACCGATAGAAGAGAGAGAGAAAAATAGAGAAAAAGAAAGAGGAGGGAAGAGCCAAAAAAAATAGAGGGAGAAGGAAGAGAGAGAAAATAAAATGTTTGCCTTCTTCAAATCATTGAATAATTTCTTTGACTTTCAAATAGTCAACCCCTTCAAGAACAAATCGTTTAAGTACTAACATATACTAAAATATATATAAATATACATTAAAATATATTTATAAAATTCATAAATTTATGGAGGATTACAGTCTACCCCTCTTAAAAGAAGTTTCGTCCCGAAACTTGGCACGAGAACTCATACATTTTCAAAAGTTTTTGACTCAACTTTAATTAGAGAAATACTTGTGTCACACATATGCACACTTTTACCAACTTCAAAACCACTTGTGTTACTCATGAACACCTTTTATATGCGGAGAATCTATTTATTTTGCACCAACATGTGCAATTAGCCAAAATAAGCATAAAAATGCATTAAAATACCATAAAATAAGGTAAAAAGCGAGAAATTCTATTGCATTCTACCCCCTTTAAAGAAAACGTGTTACACCCTCGTAACTCACCTCAAGGAACAACTCAGGATATTTCTTCTTCATTTCGTCTTCGGCTTCCCACGTTGCCTCTTCAGACTCATGGTTAGACCAAAGCACTTTCACAATATTCACATCCTTATTGCATGTACTACGCACCTTTTTATCGAAAATTCTTACAGGCCTTTCCTCGTATGTGAGGCTACTATCGATTTGGATTCTTTCAGGCTCCAAGACATGACGCTCATCAGGAATATATCTCTTGAGTTGGGAAATATGAAACACATCATGCATTTTCTTGAATTCCATTGGCAACGCCAACTTATAAGCTACCTTCCCAATTCTTTGCAAAATCTCATATGGGCCAACGTATTTAGCACTTAATTTGCCCTTTTTCCCAAACCTCATCACTCCCTTAGTTGGTGATACTTTCAAAAACACTTTATCACCTACTACGAATTCATATTCTCTTCGCTTTAAATCAGCATAACTCTTCTGCCTATCTTGAGCAGCTTGAATTCTAACCTGAATCAACTTGACATTCTTAACAGTCTCCTCAATAAATTTTGTCCCCAATACTATATTCTCACTAAAATCATTCCAGTAAATGGGACTTCTACACTTTCTTCCATACAATAATGCCTCAAAAGGAGCCATCTTGATGCTCCCATGATAACTATTGTTGTACGAAAACTCAATCAAGTCTAATTGGTCTTCCCATCTACTTTGGAAGTCAATTGCACACGCTCTCAACATATCTTCCATAGTTTGGTTAGTCCTTTCAGTCTGACCATCAGTCGCAGGGTGAAAAGCAGTGCTCATCTTCAATGTTGTTCCAAGATTCAACTGGATCTTCTGCCAAATTTTCGAGAGGAATCTCGAATCACGATCTGAAATGATGCAGTCGCACCACATGCTTGATGTACGTCTTCGCAAGTTGCTTCTTCTTCCATGTCTCTTTAATTGGAACGAACATGACGGACTTCGTCAGACGGTCCACAATAACCCAAATCGTATCATTGTCGTTTCTCGTCTTTAGCAAAGCAGTCACAAAATCCATGGATATAGAATCCCACTTCCATCCAGGAACCTCTAAGGATTTCAATTTCCCCATTGGTCTCTTATGATCTATCTTCACTTTCTGACAAGTTAGACACCTAGACACGAACTCAGCGACCTTACGCTTCATATTTGGCCACCAATAGATTTCCTTAAGATCCATGATGATGGAAGTTTGAGGTTCAAGGGAAGGTGGCCAACAACTGTCCTCAATAACCAACACAAGTTTTTCCGACGCATTTTGTCCTCACTCATGCGCACCCCGAGAAAACTTCCCAGGAGGTCACCCGTCCCTGAACTACTCCCAGCCAAGCACGCTTAACTGTGGAGTAACTAGGGAAATAAGCTCCATAAAAGAAATATGCATCTTGTTAGAATGAGTAGCCTGCTAAATCCCCTTAAAGCAATCATGAGGGGTATTACAAGGAAGATGATCTGTTTAAGGACCTTAGGATTTATCATCTTGGGAACTTAGGATTCTACAAGATGAAATGCGACAATCTATCTCTAAAGATTGCCTAGGTTTAGTATCTCAACATATTCCCTCTCAATATATCAGGTCTTTTTCTCCAAGACATATAACCCAACCTCACCAGAAATCGCCGAAGATAAGTTTCATTTGGCCTTGTCCAGTAACAGGTTGGTTATCTTTCATAGCGTATGTAAGAGCAAGTAAAGCTCACTTTAGTGTATGTTTGCTTTCTGTTTTATGTTTGGTTGTACTAGCTTTAGGTTGTAATTCTGTTTTTTAATCAATACAAATTTTCCCCAAGTTAGAAAAAGATAATAATAAATAAACTGAATTCAGTCCAAAAGAACCGAGCCTAACAGTCAAAAATATGTGGCTCCTTTATTTATTGTTTACTATGATTTTGGAATAATCGTATTTTTGGATTTTCACCAGGTACCCCTGAGATTTTGTGAAATTTATGAGGTACCCCTACGGTTTCAAAAATTAATCAGGTTCCCCTTAAATTTGGATAAATGTACCAGACACCCTGAGTAACTTATTGGTCTTGATTTTGTTAACTTAAATGACCCAAAATCAGTTGAAGTTTTTCCTAATTCCTCTAATATTTCACATTATGCCCAACAAAGTATTTTAAAAGCAGACAAAATTGCCTAAGTGGTACTTAAGCCACTATCAAAACTATTTTGACTGCAGAAAAGAGGCGATTTATATCACTATGAAAGAACATTTTTGACATAGTGTGGCTTAATAGGCGAATTATGTTAGGGTTTAAGTTGACATAATCAACGCCAGTAAGTTATTGAGGGTGTTTGGTACATTATATACAAACTTAAGGGATACTCGATGAATTTTTGAAACCACATGGGTATTTGATAATTTCGTAAAACCTCAAAGGGACCTGGTGAAAAATCCTTTGTATTTTTGGCTTCTGTTTATACTGCTTTCAGAAACCATTTTGGGCTTCATATTGTACCCTTTGTTCGGCCTAGCTTATGTTATCAAGTTAGGGAGAGATCTAGATATATTACTACCTCTGCTTTTTTTTATTTGCTACATTTGACTTGCACGGTTTTCAAAGCATTATTTAACTCTTAATATCTCTTATTTCGCTTAAGTAAAAATTATAAAAATTTGATATTATGAATCTACACGTCGAGACGAATCTAACAAGATCACACATGACTATATTTTTACTTATAAAATAATCAAAATAATTGGTCAAAGTAGTGGCTTCATTCCCAAGGAAACAAATGTAGCAAATACAAAAAAGCGGAGGGAGTATTTTTTCGACATCCTAGTAAGTTGACCATTTACAATTTCCATCCGGAGAAAAGATATCGACTGCGTTGCTCAAGTCAACTACTTATCATGTCTATTCTCTTAGAGACTGAAAGCAGGAAGGCAGAAATGGACTTGGGAACAGCGTTGTCGGTTGCTCAAACACTGTTTGCTGCTCTAGAATGTTCGCAGCTCAACCGTATCTGCTCCTCTTATGGCTACAAAGTTCAGCTTGCTGAGCTCCAAGAGACAGTCTCCACCATCAGATCCGTGCTGGGCCATGCTGAGGCCTCGCAAGAGTTGCCCGATAATGCACAAATCTGGATCCGACAGCTCACAGACGCAGTGTATGATGCCGACGATCTGATTGACGAGTTCATCACTCTCTCAGAGCAGAACCAGCTCATCGAGGACGACACAGCTTTAAAGAAGGTGCGTTTCTTGTTTAATCGTCACAATCCTTTAGTTGCTATTACAATGTCTCAAAAGGTTGAGGAGATAAACAAGAAATTGGATGCCATTGCCAAAAATCATAAACGATATGGATTTAGTGTTGATTATCAGCGTACTAGAAGGCCAATGACGGAGACTTTTTCTTATGTCTATGCGGGTGATATTATTGGGAGAGAGGATGATTTAAAGAGGATTTTAGGAATTTTGCTAGATTCCAATGTTCAAAGGAATCTTTCTTTCCTTAGTATTGTAGGAATTGGAGGTTTAGGGAAAACTGCACTTGCCCAGCTTCTGTATAATGATCAAAGGGTCAAAACTGCATTTCCCTTGAAGTTGTGGGCTTGTGTTGCTGATCAAGATCAGAAACAATGGGATTTAGAGGCGATTCTTGGTAAGATTCTAGCTTCGGTGACTGGTCAGAAGCATGGCGGCTCCACCATAGATTGGATGCAAAGCCAACTTCGAGAAAAACTAGCAAGCAACAAATACTTGCTTGTTTTAGATGATGTCTGGACTGAAAATCGAAGTGACTGGCTTAAGTTGGCGGGCTTCTTGCAGGGCTCTCAACGGGGGAGTTGGGTTGTGGTTACTACACGTTCGAGGAGGACAGCGGAAATCATTGGAGAAGGTCCAAAGTATGAGCTAGTAGGCTTGTCCAAAGAGAATTCGTGGCGTTTGTTTGAGCAGACGGCGTTTAAATCTGAACAGTCAAACCCCCCTGATGACTTCGTCAAGATTGGGCAACAGATTGTTGAAGGATGTGCTAGAGTTCCTCTTGCCATAAGAGTTGTAGGAAGTCTTCTGTACGGCCAAGACAAGGATAAATGGCAATCTTTCCAGGAGATCGGCTTAGCCAATATTAGGGGCAATGATGGGATTAGGTCTATATTGAAGCTTAGTTATCATCATCTCGAATCCTCACTCAAGAGTTGCTTCAGTTACTGTGCTCTGTTCCCCAAGGATTTTGAGATAAACAAGGAGATGTTGATTAATCTGTGGATGGCACAAGGCTATGTCCAGCCTCTAGATCATAAAGGTCAAAGAATCGAAGATGCTGCTCAGGAATATATTTCGATTTTGCTACGAAGATGTTTCTTCCAGGATATAGTGCAAGGTGAGTCAGGTGAGATCATCTCATTTAAACTGCACGATCTTATGCACGATATTGCTCAAGAGATAGCAGGATTAGAAATTTGCATAACCAACTCTATCACTGAGAATGTGGATAAAAGAGTTCGCCATCTAAGTCTAGTGAGAAATGAACGTGTAGAGATGTCAACGAGCAATAAACAAATATGTGAAAGTGTTGAGTACTCTTTCACTAATACCCGTATTCGTTCGTATGTTCATGTTGGTGGATGGTATCGAGCTGCCAAGATGGAGCAGCTTGCTTTGGAGGGACTGCTAGCAAATTGCACGTGCCTTAGGGCATTGGACCTGAGTTACCGAAATATACAAAGTTTGCCAGACTCAATAGGGCAGTTGCTCCATTTAAGGTATCTAGATCTCACAGGGAACAGGGATTTAGAAGTGCTTCCTGAGTCAATCAAGAAACTACACAATCTGGAGACTTTGAAATTGAGTTTGTGTGATAAATTGAAAGAGTTGCCACAACATCTCAACAAGCTGCTCAAGCTTAGGGTCTTGGAGATCAAAGATTGCTATAGTCTGACTCATATGCCTCGCGGCATGAGTAGGTTGACTTGCCTTCAGACACTGACTCAGTTCGTGCTCAGTGAAGCAAGTTTGCAGCAGTGCCATGATCAGCTAGACGACCTAAAACACCTCGAGAATCTAACAGGTCCTCTTTTCATCCTTATCCAATTCCCTAAACTTGCTACATATGCTAAGGAAGTCGGTACAACAGATGAAGCATATCTTACGAACAAGAAACATCTTACTCATGTATATATAAGGTTTGCTTATAGAGATTGGGAGGTTGATGGAAGAATGGAGTATGAAGAATCATTAATGGAAAAGCTACAACCGAATTCCAAACTAAAGGGATTAGAGTTGTGTGGATATCACAGTTCCCAAATGGCAAGCTGGACAACCTTGCTCCCGAATCTGGTAAAGCTACGTCTTGTGAATTGTAGGAAATTGGAGTGCTTGCCATACCTGGGAGGTCTGCGTTATCTGAAAGTCCTAGAATTTGTAAACTTGCCGAGTTTAGAGTACATATTTGAAAGTAATACTGCACCAGCTGGATTGTCACAAGCGCAAGACTTCTTTCTCTCTCTTGAACGAGTTGAATTACTTCACCTGCCGAAGTTGAAAGGATGGTGGAGGGGGGTGGAAGATGATGATCTGTTTGTTGATAGAAGCAGAGGCAACAGAAGAATGACTCCGTTGGGTCTACTATGTCTTTCTGAGTTGAAGTCATTGATTATAAGTAGATGCCCGGAACTGACCTCATTTCCGCTGTGTCCAAAGGTGCAAGATATATCTTTATGTGATTACAATGAAAGCTTGCGAATAATGAGAATTAGTGCATCAGAACTTACTCAATTATTTCATTGCCTAGGAAACTAGTTAGCTGAATGGTTGATACTTGTTATGTTATCACTACTTTGGCAAGTTCCTCCCTTCTCTTAGACTGTTACAATAAACATCTAACAGGTAGATGTGTTAGATACAAATTTTCGTGTAACAAATATTGTTTGTGCATGTAAAAATATTGTTTGTGTTCTTTTCCCATTATTTGTTATACGAAACACAAACAATATTTTTACATACACAAACAATATTTATTAAACGAAAACTTGTGTTAGATGCATCATACTGTTAGAGATTCATAAAACCTCATTATTCATCGGGTATAAATGAGACCACCGTACTATTCACCATGTTTTCACACTTTACCATGTCTTGTCTGCACTACACCTTGCCATTCTTGCTAACTTTTGCACTATAATTATGAAACCGCACATAAAAAAACTAACTTAGACCATAATTTTTTTTTCTCTCTTTCACACACACACATATATATACTTTACCCGTTCTAAAATAAGTGAAACAATTCTCTATTTTGTGTAAGAACTTTTAGAGAGAAGTATTTCACTTATTTCAGAACGGATGAAGTATATATAAAGGTAAGGAGAATTGGGGACTAATTTGGGATCCTTGTTGCAATCCTTATAATCCATTGAGAACAATCCTTACATGCATATGAGAACATGAGAACAATTTGTTACAATCTTTTTAACCAATATATAATCCATTTTGCTAAATTATAACCTTTATTTCCATGCCGAGCCAATTTTTCAAAAGCATTATATTTTTAGGAAAAAGGATTATGATATATATAATATGTCAAAAAAAGATTACATTCTCACTAAAATAAATTATAATTCCACTAATCTTATATAATTAAGAAGTGTTCCCATGTAAACTTTATTTTCTTTATATATAGAATCATATGAAAAAGTTATTATGTAATAGTATCATTGTACCTACTTCAATCCGCCATCGGATCTCGACAAATTAAAGTTCGTTAACTCAAATTTATTCCTAGGATGTGAGTGCCTTGGATTGCATTGCATCAATGTCCAACATCCTCTCCAAGATTGCTCTTCAATCCAATTTAACTTTTTCTCTCCTCAAGATCACCCCTTTAAAAATTGCTAACAATGATATGAATTTTCGATAAGCTTTCCAATTTATTATTATCTTTAATTCTTATTTTTTTAATATTTTCATTGACATGTGTCATCATACTATGCCAAGAGCATGCTCTCTCAATGCTCTTGGGGGAGAGCATTCCTCCAAGTTCTCTGCATGGAGAGCACCAATGCTGGGGTGGAGGTTGCTCTCCACTTTCTCTCTCCTTGGAGAGCTACTTAGGCTATGTTCTTTTGAACTGAATTGAATTGAAGTGAAACTGAACTGAACTTAATTTGTCTGAACTGAAATGAATGAAAACTGTGAGAGGCAACTAACTGAACTGAACTGAATTGAATTTTCATGAACTGAACTAAACTAAATTGAACTGAATTTGTCTGAACTGAACTGAACTAAACTGAATTTTCATTAATTCAGTCCAAAATAACAGAGCCTTAGACAGCACCAATATTGGTCCTCTAAACATTCATTTTTGCTTACCAAAAAAAAGTAACCTAAATTTCAATTGCTTCTGCATAGAGGACGGACACAATTGTAAGTTGATACTTCGATAGTATTTTGTCCCAACTTCATAAGTGCAACATAAGTAATTTACTCCTAACTGCTATAACTAATATAACACAGAAGATTGTGGGAAGAATTTTGGGAGAAAATGAAGGGGGGTAGGAACTTAGTAATTTTTAGTATATTATACATTATAACAGTTGGAGATTTTGAGTTTCACCGCATGCGATAATTTTAGCACTAGTGAGTAGTGATAGAACTTGAGTTGTATAATTGGCGGTGAATGAGAACGAAAGCACTTTGGAACAATTGATTGTGGAGGAATACACTTCTTTTTTCTCAATTTACGAATCATTTTGACTTTCAATAAATTTTGTACACCAAGTTTGATCATATTAATTACTAATATGTAGATATTGTTGGGTTTTGGTGGAGATGGTAAAGCAAGGAAGACGATCGAAGAATTATGGCCAACAGCAACAGGGTACCCGGGCGGCGGCTCTTTGGCTTGGGCGGGCTTGATCCCTGAGCAGGCACCCGGGCTCTATAGAACTTCAATTTTGGCAGTGGAGGCAGGAACTTGGGCTCATGATGAACCTGGTCGGGCGAGCACTTTGCATGGGTGGTCGTTTCGAGCCCGAGCGGGTAATTCCAGATCTACACGTGTTTTTTGTGGTTTAAGTTTAAATCATGGCCCTCAGATTGCTTTTATTCCTTGTAATATAAATACCTTATTTTCTGGTTGGAAAGGGAGTAGCACACAATCTCATTGATCAAACTTGATATGTCATCTTTTCTAGGGTTCTAGGAGAGAGAGAGTTTGTGAGAAAGTTGTATGTTCACCATTGTACTTCATTGATTCCATAGTGCAAGTTTGTGGGTTTTTCTCTCGGAACTCGGGTTTCCCACGTAAATTGGTGTGTTCTTTCCTTGCTTTTCCTTTTCTTTGTTTTGCTTGGTTGTTGTTTCGATTTCATGCTTGTTCTTGATTATTGTTTATTGCATAATTAGTTAGCACTAGTTTCTAAATCACAACAGAAAGACATGTCAATCTTTAATAGTGTCAATGTACATTTTTAAATATCATTTTTATAATAATTTTTATTGATAAATAATGAGAAAAACAATAATATTTAAAAATGTTAGAAGGTGGGACATGACTGTGGTGCCAGAAGACAACATCAACAGGTACCTCAGCCTAAAGTGGTGCAGAAGTGGGTTCCAAAACAGCCACAACCTACAGTTGTGGTTGCAACTGAAGAACCAGTTCCTGAGGTCCCACTGCAACCTGAGCAAACATATTTAGTTGAAGAAAGGCCTAGGTCTAATCAATCTAGTGTTGTTAACACACCTATTCAACCTATTGTGCATCAATGGAAGATGGTGACAAGGAGGAATAGGGAAAAAGAATCACTGTGCCATGTGATGGAAGCAATGCTGACTTTTGTTTTGATGAAAATGATGAAGAACAAGGAGATGAAGAGGATCAGGATCTTGAGATTCAAAATAAAGCGGGTGAAAACCCTTATCTATCATGATTTATGCTTGCTCATGGAATGTGAGAGGTCTTAATGACCCTCTCAAAATAAAGGAGGTAAAATCTTTTCTAGCTGGTAACAATTTTACTATTTTTGCTTTAACTGAAACTAGAGTGAGATTGTCAAATAAAGATAAGGTGCAAAAGAAGGTTGGGTGAGGCTGGCAATGGGGTGATAATTACGGTCATAGTCCTAGGGGTAAGATATGGCTTGCTTGGAACACCACAATGATTAATGTTGAAATTGTTTCTACTTCTAATCAAGTTATTCATAGCTTGATTACTAATAAGCATACTCAACATAAAATGTATTTCACTGCTGTTTATGGTTTGCATAGCATTGAAAACAGGAAACCACTTTGGAACACAATTCAATCTCTGGCTGCTAATATCACTTTAGATTAGATAATCATGAGAGATTTCAACTCAGTGCTTGAAAGTGATGATACGCTAAATGGAGTTCCAGTGTCTAATGCTGAAACTCAGGATTTTAGATACTTGCTTGATCACACTGACTTACTTGAAGTGAAGGAGATTGGAGACTCTTTTACTTGGTCAAATAAGAGGCAAAGAGTGGAAATAATATTCAATCGTATTGATAGATGTATTTCTAATGCAAAGTGGTTTGCTAATCACACTCATACAACTGTGGGAATAAAAAATCAATCCATCTCTGATCATAATCCTCTTTTGATCTATTTGAATCAACACTCTCAACATGGTGGCAGACCATTCAGATTTTTTAATCATCTCATTGACCATCCTCAATTTCATATTAAAGTTGTTGAAGCCTGGAGGCAGAAGGGGGCTGCTAAAACTCTTGCTGATACTTGGTACAAATTGAAAGATGTTAGCAGGGTGCTCAAACATTTACAAATCACTCAATTTGCAAATGTAGGTGAGAAGATTGTTGATTCCAGAGAGAAATTGGATCTGATCCAAACTCAGATCCACAATGACCATCTCAATGCAGAATTGCATATTTAGGAGCAGCAATGTATTGACTCTCTCTGGAAATGGCTTCATATTGAAGAAAATATCCTCAAGCAGAAATCAAGAATACATACAATGGCTTTAGGCTGGGGATTCTAATAGCAAAGTGTTCTGTGCTGCAATGAAAGAAAGACAAGCCAGTAATTCTATTGATGTCCTTTACTCCAGCACAGGGGCTAAACTTGACCAAGCAGCTGATATTTAAAAAGAGTTGAATCTGTTCTATAGGAATTTGTGCCTTGAATCTGGTTGAATATCGTCGAAGGAACTTGTTCGCAGGGCTGCCCGGTCAAGTCGGGCGTGTGCCGCCCGACCGGGGGGGTCCAGTGACTTAGCAGGGGGTTTGGAAGGAAGGCGCCTGATGGCGTCGGGCGTGTTCGCCCGATTGGGCGAGCGACCGAAATCGACCGGGCGTGCAACCAGGCGATGGTCGCCCGATCGGGCCCGAGAACATTCCTCGTTTAGTAAAGTGATCCCCCCGATCGGGCGGTGGGCTTTTTGACGCGGAAACGCGTTTTCAGGGTTGGGTTATAAATAGGCTTTTTAACCTAATTCGTTTTGTGCGGTTATTAGTTCATAACACCTCTGTAATTCTGGTTATCCTTCTCATCAATAATATTATTCTCTCTCTGCCCGTGGACGTAGCCAACACTCCGTTGGTGAACCACGTTAAATCTGTGTGTGACTATTCTTTGTTTTGCATTCAATATTTGTTCTTTCTCACATCTGTCATAACAAATTGGTATCAGAGCTTTGTGTTCGATCCGGGTGAGAAAGATGTCTGGGATGAATGTGAAAATTGATAAATTCACTGGGAGAAATAGTTTTAGTCTGTGGCAGATCAAGATGCGGGCTTTACTGAAGCAACAAGGGTTGTGGGCACCGTTGGCAAAGAAGTCGACGGATTCAGTTACCACTGCGATGGCAGTTCTGGAGGAGAAGGCGCATTCAACGATTATGTTGTGTCTTTCTGACAACATAATTACTGAAGTCGCGGAGCAAGAAACCGCCGCTGGTCTGTGGTTGAAGTTGGAGAGTTTGTATATGACAAAATCCCTAACCAACAAGTTGTTTTTTAAGCAACGTCTGTTCAGCCTGCGTATGCAGGAAGCTATGTCTCTGAGGGACCATCTAGATAAACTGAATACTATCTTACTAGATCTTCGTAATATTGATGTTAAAGTAGATGATGAGGATGCTGCTTTAATTCTGTTAGTATCTTTGCCTTCGTCGTATGAGAATTTTGTGGATTCTTGTATTGTTGGGAAAGATATTCTGTCTTTAGAAGAAGTAAGATCTGCACTTCATTCTAGGGAGATTCGTCATAAGGCGCACAGTGCAGTACGATCGATCCGCCTGGATTAGTAGCCAGTGGTAATGGACAGGGGAATTCGGGGAGAAAATCCAGGAAACCGTCTTCTAGGGGTCCTAAATCTAGTGATGTTTGCAATTACTGTAAGGAAACGGGGCATTGGAAAAAGGAATGTCCTAAAAGGAAAAATGAATCTGGGTCTGGTTCTGCTGGTGTTGCAGCAGAAAATTTCAGTTCTGATGATGATATTGCCTTAGTTGCTAATGAACAAACACATTGTAGTGATGTGTGGGTTTTAGATTCTGGAGCGTCTTGTCATATGTGTTCGCGCAGGGAGTGGTTTATGAACTATAAACAGGTTGATGGAAGTGTTACTATGGCCAACAGTGAGGTCGGTAAGACAGTTGGTATAGGGTCCATCAGAATTAGGACATGTGATGGCAAAGTCTGTACTTTGAATGATGTTAGGCATGTTCCACAGGTCACAAAGAATCTGATTTCACTTAGTCTGTTAGACAAGAAAGGGTTCAGTTTCAAAGGTGAGGGTGAAGGGTTGTATGTCTACAGGGGTTTGAAGATGATCCCAAAAGGGGTTAAACGGGAGACATTGTATGTGTTGCAAGGGTCTACGTTATTTGAGTCTGGTGTTGTTACATTGGCTGTTTGTGGTAGTGTTGAGAAACAGGTGGAGCACAGAGGCACTCTAGGTTGGAGTGGTGGTTCACGTCAGGGAGAAATCTGTCAACACTCACAATCTGAATCTGGAATTCCGTGTTCTTCGTCGTCAAAATCAGGTCAGTCAAATTTGGCTCTTGGTCGGCATGTAAGTTTTGGGAACTCTCCCCAAAGGGAGGGTTGTGAAGACATGGTGGGTCTTGCACTGTATGTCGGAGAGGTGAATATTTTTGGGTCGTCCAAGGAAGGTGTTACTTGTGCTAGGAAGGAGTATAAGCAATACATCTGTTCGAATCTGATTTCACAGGGTAAGTTCCAAGGTTGCTTGGACTTACAAGCTGATCGTGATTGTTAGTTGCCCTTGGGGGGGCAAGTCTGGGGCCCTTAGGGGGCTAATCTGGTCTGGGGTTCTGATCGGCTAGTTTGGTGTCCTTCAGGAACAAATCTGGTTCTGGTTGTTCTTTAGGGACAAATGTGGTTTCTGGTTGTCTTTCGGGGCAAATCTGGTTGCAGGGAGAATCTGATTTATCTGGTTTATTGTGAGAGGATTCAAGTCAAGGTGGAGATTTGTAGGAATTTGTGCCTTGAATCTGGTTGAATATCGTCGAAGGAACTTGTTCGCAGGGCCGCCCGGTCAAGTCGGGCGTGTGCCGCCCAACCGGGCGGGGTCCAATGACTTAGCAGGGGGTTTGGAAGCTAAGGAAGGCGTCGGGCGTGTTCGCCCGATCGGGCGAGCGATCGAACTCGACCGGGCGTGCGACTGGGCGATGGTCGCCCGATCGGTCCCGAGAACATTCCTCGTTTAGTAAAGTCGCCCGATCCGATCGGGCGGCGGGCTTTTTGACGTGGAAACGCGTTTTCGGGGTTGGGTTATAAATAGGCTTTTTAAGCTAATTAGTTTTGTGCGGTTATTAGTTCATAACACCTCTGTAATTCTGGTTATCCTTCTCATCAATAATATTATTCTCTCTCTGCCCGTGGACGTAGCCAACACTCCGTTGGTGAACCACGTTAAATCTGTGTGTGACTATTCTTTGTTTTGCATTCAATATATGTTCTTTCTCACATCTGTCATAACATGTTCTACATTAATCTGATGGGTAGGAGTGCTAATGAACTACCTGACATTGATCTCACTATCATCAGAAAAGGCCCTACTCTTAGC
Organism: Beta lomatogona; assembly: GCA_947646795.1. Classification (NCBI taxonomy): domain Eukaryota; kingdom Viridiplantae; phylum Streptophyta; class Magnoliopsida; order Caryophyllales; family Amaranthaceae; genus Beta; species Beta lomatogona. The sequence goes on from CANSNZ010000259.1 coordinate 870,094, forward strand.
ACTCAAGCTAGGAGCACTCTGATTACACCTATAACTCTGCAAGAAATTGACAATGTTTTATTTAGCATTGATGGTGCCAAGGCCCCAGGTTTGGATGGTGATCTAATGCCAAATACTTTACAGAACCTTGGCAAATAATCAAACCTGATATATATGCTGCTGTCCTTGATTTTTTTGACACTGGTCAACTCAACTCTCAGGTGAATATTGCTTCTCTCACTATGGTCCCTAAAGTTTCCAATCCCACTTATGCTAGTGATTTTAGGCCCATTGCATGCTACACAGTGGTCTATAAAATCATTGCTAAGCTGATTACTCATAGAATGCAAAATGTTATTGGTGAGATTGTTGATATAGTTCAGGCTGGTTTTATCCCTAAAAGGTATATCACTGACAATATTCTTCTGGCAACTGATCTCATAAAAGGCTACACTAGGAAAGGGATTTCTCCTAGGTGTACAATCAAGGTGGACCTCAAGAAAGCATATGATTCAATTGAATGGTCTTTTTTAAAAACCATGCTTCTTGAGCTGGGTTTCCCTCACTTATTTGTCTCTTGGATAATGGCTTGTGTTTCCACAATTTCTTATTCTATTCTTCTCAATGGTAAACCTTGCACTCCATTTCATGCTAAGAAATGGCTTAGACAAGGGGATCCCTTGTCCCCTTTTCTTTTTGCAATTGGTATGGAATATCTGTCTAGATGCTTAAGTAATCTCAAGGACAACACAAATTTCCATTATCACCCTAAATGTGCTAGATTTTGTATATCTCACATGATGTTTGCTGATGACTTACTGATGTTCTGTAGAGGTGATTTGTCCTCTATTCATGAAATTCTTAAAGATTTCAAGCTTTTTTCTCAAGCTTTAGGGTTAGAAGCTAATCTGCATAAAAGTAACATCTATCTGGGAGGTGTTTCTACTGCGATTATTTCAGATGTTCAGGCTACAACCCAAATCCCTATGGGGGAGTTCCCCTTCAGATATCTTGGTGTCCCACTCTCCACAAAGAAGTTATCTTATGCCACTTGTAAGCCATTAATTGATAAGATCATGGCAAGGACTAAGACTTGGGCTGCAAGGACTATCTCCTATGCAGGAAGAGCCCAGCTAGTCAAATCAGTCCTCTTGAGTATGTAAATTTTTTGGTGTCAGATCTTCATCCTTCCAAAGAAGATTCTGTAAGAGATTCAAGGGCTCTGTAGAAGCTACTTGTGAACTGGCAAAGACCAATCATCTAGGAAAGCTCTAGTTTCATGGGAGCAGATTTGCTTTCCTAAGACTGGTGGAGGTCTGAACTTACAAACTCGGAGCTATGCAATAAAGCAATTATAGCCAAACGTTTTTGGGTTGTAGCTCTTAAACAAGACAAATTATGGATTCAATGGACCCATTCTTATTATATTAAACATGCGAACATATGGACTATGAGAGTCCATGCTGGTATGTACTGGGTGCTTAAGAAAATCATGAACTGTAGGGATATTTTTGAGAATGGCAGCAAACTTCATGTGTATGAAAAAGGTGGAAAGTTTTCTATTAATCAGTGTTTCAATGCAATTAGATAGCCCATTGCTCAGGTTAGTTGGAAACGGCTAATTTGCAACAACAAAGCTTCTCCCAAAACTTATTTATCACATGGCTGGCAGGATTCAATAGACTTGCCACAAAAATCAGGCTAGCTCATTGGAATATGGTGACTGATACCAACTGTGCTCTATGTAACAATGCAGAGAAAGACATCAATCATCTCTTCTTCAGCTGTGTTTACTCCACTGCAATCCAGGAAAAATGCTTAGATATTCTTGAAATTTCAAGGCATCCAAAATCTTTCATGGAAGAGATTAAGCTAGCTGTTGAACAATGTAGAAGAAGACACAAGCGTAGTAAGTTGTATGGGATGCTCTTTGTTGAGACAATCTATCACATTTGGCTTCAACGCGACCAGCAAGCTTTTGAAGGCAATCACAAGTCACCTGAGCAAACTGTTGATTTAATCCTTTTTAGGGTAGCCTATAGAGTTAAGGATGATATGAAAATTCTATTGTATAGATAGGTGGTTTATACTTATGGTTTTTGTGTGGGCAAGTTTGTTGCTTTGGGTAGCACATGAAGAGTCTAACTTATCAACCCTTCCTAGAAGGTGGGATAAGTTGGATACTTATGCTATTTATACCCTTTAGCTTGTTGCATTGGTGTCTGTAACGTCTTTTTTGGTGATCAATAATAATTTTGAATTTCTAAAAAAAAAATTGTGTTTTATCTCAAAGAAAGTAACTAAGATTATATGTATCTTCTATTTTTGTTTCTATTTTTTTAAGGGGGGAGGGGTGGGGCAACAAAAACCTCCAATGGACAATCGACATAAGTTTGAGGTATTTTGGACCGCATATGCTTGATGATAATAAATTCATTTATTTCCCTATAATTATGTATACTTTTTTTTATGGGAAATGCATGCTAGTGTATCACCTTAACTTCTTAAAGTAGCCCCAATTTAGACTGAACTTTTCTAAACTTATCATCCCTCATAAATTTTACTTCAAATAGCTTCACACTACATGGAAACTTTTGTGTTCCTTATAATCCAGATTATAGCTAGTCCTCTCATTAATTAGGGAAGAATCTTCCATCGGAGCCAATTGACACCTGACCTCGAGCTTTTTTTGAATTATTAAGGTAAAACATACATAGAAATGTTGTGACATATAGAATGAGTGTATTTGTAATAAATAAGAGGTTGAAGTTTCAAACCTTCATCCCTCATATTTATTTGACCTGACTTGTCACTACTTCTCATAAAAATCCTAACTAAATGAGTGTCTTTTCAAAATACTCACTCCGTTTCTTTTTTATTGCTAAATTGTGTTATGCACAAGGGTTTAGGCAATGTCACTTTCAATCTTTTTAGAGGGCACTTTTTGACCCATCTAATGTAAAATAATGGGAAATAGTAAAAAATAGTACGTTTTGGTGGAAAAAGAGAAAAACAAGTATAATAGTGTTAGAGATGTGTATGGATATAACAGTGAATAACCGGATAAACGATCTTCCAAGCACGTATTATGCACGCTTTCCTATAAGTTCTTTACCAACTCACTAAGAACAACAAGTATCATTATAAGATACGAAGAATAAACAATTGAATCTTAGTTGTTAACAAGAAACAATTCCAACAAGAGTTTGTAGTATGATTTTGTTTAGAGAAAACACAAGAGAATTTCATTCTCTAAGCAAGTACCATGGGAATGATTTCTTTCACACCATACATATGATACATCCTTATTTATAGTATAAGAGATAGTTAGAACAAATTTTTGAAACAAAGTGTCACTTCGCACCAAACGACACATTTAAATTATCTTAATTCATATTATACTTAAACTCCACAACACCAAGTATAATAAACATCATATATATATATATAACCCACGAACACATTTAACTATAAATGTTTCAACAATAATCATGGGTTAACCTTAACTTTTATAGATAGGAAAGTTATTAGTTACTACAAAAAGAAGGTATTAATAAAAAGAAATAACTAACAAGAGAGTTAATTAAGCATATTATTAGGAGCTAGTCTTGCGTGGACCTGGTTCACACTAATATTATTGTAGACCAAAGCCACCTATATGACATAGTTACCCTTTTTAATTAACATATAGTGACCTTTTAAAATTTTAAGTTCACTAATCTATTATTATCTAACATAGAAATAGTTTTTTTTGGATACAATCACCCTTTCTTACATAAGTTTACTCTGACGAAATTTTCACTTTATGACATAATAATTTTTTTTTCTCACATAGTCACCCTTTACAAATTTATATCTACTTATCTTTTATATCTATATTTATTAATATAGTGACCCATTTTTCATAAATGACATGTACTAACATTAGATCCACACTAATTTAGTGTGGACCAGGTCCATATAAGTTTTTTTTTACTATTATTAGTCACCTAAGATTTTATTATGGAAAGATAGCTCATAGTTTAGATTATTTTAATTGTTATTAAACAATTTCAATGTGTGCTCAGTGTGCTTGATCCATATTAGAGCTGATCAAACCAGCCCGGCCCGACCCTAATTTTGGACGGAATTGGGCATAATTTTTTGGCCCGGTTTCGGGCCCGACCCGATTTTTTTTCTTTGGGACAGGCTTTGGGCAAGCCGAATGATAAAGAATATATTTAGGATAATATTCTCTCATCGGTTTAGGGTATATTTGTATAATCCCTATATAGTTTGGATTCCTAACATGGTTAAGGTTATTAATTTGTAAATACTATATATATTGATCAATGGGAATACTCCAAAATTAAGGAGTTTACACTATTCTAACATGGTATCAAGAGCGGGTTAGATCTTGGGATTAGAGATGGCGATGGGTAGGGTAAGGTTAGACCTAGGTGTGATAATGAGCATGTCCTGTTCGCGAACTGTTCGGGCTCGGCTTGGTCAAAGCTCGGCTCGTGGTGGCTCGGCTCGGATTCGAACTCGACTCGAGAGCACGTGAACGGACTCGATTATACTTTAATATAGAAAAATAATATATTCATATATATACATAAATATATTAACCTAGATATCACACAATAATAAGTTAATAGTTCCTTTATTTGTATAAAGATAACCTATAAATATAAAATATTAAAAAGGAAAAACAAATTAAACATGTAAAAAACAAAGGGGTGGTAAAGAGTGAAGTCTGTTCATGAACAGTTCGAGCTCGGCTTGTTTAACATTTGGCAAAGTTCGGCTCGAATAAAGCTTGGCTCGAACAGCTTCAAGCTCGGCTCGACCTCGAATAAACTTAAACGAACACAAGCCGAGCAGACCACAATTCAGGCTCGGCTCGACCATTAAACAACCCTAGTTAAACCCTTACCCATACCCTAATTTTTTGATATAGACCCATACCCTACTCGTACCCATAGGGTAAAATTGTTTAGGACCCTTACCCGTACCCATAGGGTCTGATAGGGTATGGGTAGGGTCTAGGGTCTAGAATGGGTCCAATACAAAAAAGTTCCGCTTACATTTTCACGTGTATATATATAATTGGTAAGCACAATTCATTATAATAAAGTTGTCAATTAGGACAAAATATCATATTGTATAGGAATAAATAGTTTTTCCACAGCTCAAAAGTCTCATACATCCATATATAAAAAAAGGAAATAGTTTAGAGCGAAATAGAGTGAGATACTTGTAAGACGAGACTATGAAAATGCGGCTAGGGTAAGGGATTAAGGGTTTCATTTTGGCTGGAAGGGTTTCTTATATCTGTTATATATCTAATATATATTTATTTTAATTTAAGTTAAATATATTTTAGTTTGGGTGAGTCTATGGATAGGGTATGGGTAGGGTCTGGGTATTTGAGAAGTGGACCCTTACCTTACCCTTACCCGATATTATCAAGAACCATAATCTACCCTTACCCATAAGGTCCAAAAACCTAAGACTCATACCCTTAAATTAGGGTAGGGTCTGGGCGGGTCCAGGTAAGGTCCTGGACCCATTGCCATCTACTTGGGATAGTCTAGAGAAATTTTTTTCCTGCCGGTGGGTTTATAAATCAAACCCAACGGCGAGATTCACAAACGATCATAAAAACACAATTTTTTTTCCGCTTCCACAAATCTTGATGTTAAACATATTGTTTTTTTCCACCAACACACCATTGTTTTATATTAACTTTGCCTAGAAAAGCCCCACCCACCTTCACTGTTGGATAGTCATTCAACCCATTATAGTAGTTGAAGCCCGCGCAATGTGTTTCCAATGGGTGCAGCAGCGAGGTTTTATTATGTTTTCTACTATTCGGAGTCCTTTGAACGTGTTGTTCCTCCGTCGTAACACAAGTTTATTAGGTTACTGTTACTTCTCCATTTGAACTCGGATTATCATATTTTCCTCCATCTTCTGATGCATGATTTAGATCTAGTCTGAGTGTCCTACTTTCTTCCATTGAAAATGAATTTTTAGTCTAATTTTTGGCCCAACCCGATTTTGGCTCGAAAACCCCGTTTTTTTTGCCCGAAATAGCGGGTTTTGGGCACAAAATTTTAGCCTAGCCCGACCAATGGGCAATTTTTTAAAATATGATTCGATCCGGTCCATGATCACCTCTAATCAATATGATACATCTATTAAGAGACAAAATCGAGCATTCATAAATTTTTTGTTTTTATGCGAACCAAACAAGAATCAAGGCAAAACCACCCTTCTGTCCTCCTCTCCAGCTGTCTGCACCTCTGCCACCTCCACTACGTCGAGCACCACCTCCATCACTGCAGTTCCAGCATAATTCACAGTTTTCCTTCATCATCCACCTTTTCTCTGTCTTCACTTCTCTCAACGATTGAGGTAAGTAAAAATAATAATAATAACCCTCAAAACCTGAGTTACATTTGCTTAAAATTCTTGCCAAAATATGTTGCAGTTCCACTATCTCTGAATAATATCATGTTTAAAGGTTATTTTTGTTGTTCATGAAATTCGTTTCTTACTATTTATAGAAAACCCTCAACACAAATGTAAACCCCATTTCCTCACTTTTCACACACTTTAACTGATCAATGGCTACTTTTTGCAATTTTCTCTCTCCTCTGAAAAAACCTAATACTACCCAACTACCTTTTGAATGAATTCTATGGGTTTGTTTTCTTACATAGCTAGCTAATCAACGGCTAAGTTTCCTGAGCAGATAACAATGGAGGTTGCACATAAAAAACGTTACAACAGTACCATTAAGAGGAAAAGACTCAACGCGCGCACTTTTCGACAATGGCATATGTCCCAAGCTAAGAAGCATAAAGGCAAGTAATTATGTTTATTATGTGTTATTATGTCCCCCAAAGTTATTATCTTTGACACTCCGACATGCTCAAATTTATTTTGATCGGAAAAAGGAATATAGTATCCGTGTTTAACATTGAGGGTCCGTTTGGTATGGTGAAATTGGTTTTTCATGGAAAATAATTATAGTGGAGAACCCAAATGAATATTAATTTTACTTTGTTTGGTTTTGATGGAAAACTTTTAAGCTAAGAAGGGGAAAATAAAGAGGCTGGGTATGAGAGAGTGGAGGAAGATGTTCTCCAAATTTTGGAGGAAAATGTTTATAATGGGATAAACTTTTTTTCCACCTTAAATTTTTTTTAAAATCCCTTGTCCAACCAAAGAACGGATTTTTTTTTCTGGACAACGTTTTCTACCAAAACAAATGGAGCATGAGTACCCGAGTCGGAGTAACCTAGTATGAAAATGGGTTAATTTCTGCTTTTAAGTTGATATTGATTTTTTATTTTACTCAGTGTTCAACTCTACTACACCTGAAAGAAAGAAGTCCAAATTGAAGGAGAGTACTGATGATAAACTTGAAGTTCATTGCTCAAAGGAGAGTGATTCTAAGAAGCAAAGGTTCGTTTCTTATAATATTATTATGTCATTTGTTTATTGATTATTGTAACATAACCTCATTATTAATTGAGTCTTTTAATAAAACATATACTTCACCAAATTTTATGTTATGTTCTCCACATTTTATTTCACCAAATTCAGCAATTTTTTATAATGTTTGATGGATCTGGGTGGCATTAAAATATTATGGCACCTGGGTCAGAGGCAGTGGAACTCATTTTTACTACACATGATTATTTTGTTTGCGAAATGCTAATCATGACCCTAAGACACATGTGTAAGACGCTAAAGCCTAAAAGTAGATAAATTAAGCATTATATTAGCATTAATCGAGGGTTGGTTTTGTTATACATTTTGATTTTTTTTTTAAATTTTAGGAAACGTATCTAGCATAACAAACTCTATTTTTTTTAATAATATTTTTGAACTTTTTTGCTGGCAGGATTAACTCTGAAGTAAAACCACATGCTGACAATGGAGAAGCAATTTCTAGTGTTCTTGAAGTATGAACTTTAATTCTTGTTGGAAATTGGTGCTGATTACTTCATGGATAATTTACTCTGAGTATACAAATGACCTATTTTAGATCCTTAATTTATTTTAGGATTTTTTTTGTCAAAAACTACCTTATAAAACATGAAATTTGTGAGAAACCACCCTATATAATTTTTTTTTTTTTGCGAAAAGAAACCTTAAACAATTTTTTTTTTTTTTTGCGAGAACAACCCTTATACCTTATTCCGATCATTAATCCAAGGTGCCGACATTCACCATGTCATGTGCAAGACAAGTGACTTTTTAAACCCAACAACATCCATGACATGGTCAATGCCGAAACCTTGGATCAACGATCGGAATAAGGCATAAGGTTTGTTTTCGCAAGAAAATTTTTGTTAAAGGTTTGTTTTCGCAAAAAAAAAAAAAAAAAATCATATAAGATGGTTTATCACAAATTTCATGTTTTATAGGGTGGTTTTTGACAAAAAAAATTCTTACTTTATGTGTGTTTTTTCTGAAATGCTATATGTTTTAGTTACACATATATGCTCTTGAAACTTACCCCTTTTTTGTGGCGAAATTGGTAGCATTAAGGAGTCTTTTCTTGCCTGTTGCTAATACAGATATTATAATACTGGTCAGGCTTGTAATGCATTTAGTGTTAGCTATTATCTGAGAACATGTGGCAGTGATTAGTCTGTTTTCTTTGAAGGAATTTTTTTTATATACTCTGTTTTGTTCAGTTTTTTCTTTTGGGTGACGGAAGCAGGGTTTGTTTGGGGTTGGGGTTATTCATAATTGTCGACGCTGTATTATGGCAAATATATGGAGTTATGGACTGCTGGTTTTTGGACCTTTTGGTTGGAGATAACTGCCACTATTGGCAGTTGTCCTATCTTGAAAGAGTGAAACCGTTTGGAGCTGCACTGAAGTGAAGTGATATTTCGTTGTGCACGTGGAGGCTTTGTGGATTTCAAAGGAACGGTTTTTGAATGGAGTATTATTGTTATAGAAAATATATTTCAGCAGAAATAAGTTTTAGAATTTCATTTTCCTTCATTGTTCAATTGGCAGAAATATTCAGTAGGGAAGGGAGTGGGGGAGATTAATGAGGGGATAACATGAAGAGAAGAGGAAGGTAAGTCATGTGGTAGATAATGTGGCCTTATGTTTCTCAGGTGAAAAGAGCAAGACCTCAAACTTGTTTAGCTCCCCTGTTTCTATATAGCTTCCAATACTACTGCCATCACTTAAATTTCTGTTACACATGTTCTCCTCTAACTGAGTTGGTAACTACAACTTGTATAATTTTTCAGTTGTACTCTTTGATCTGTGATAAAATGAAATCTTTGTAAATATCAGGGTTTTAAGCAGGCTTCCATGTCAACAAATACCCTGTTGCATGAGATAACACATGGTGAAATGCTAGATGATGGGGCACTTGGTGGCATTGGTGCTAAAGAGGTAAGCTTATACTGTTGATAAGTGAATTAGTTACCAAAGTTTATCATTTTATTTGGGCTTCTGGAAAGTTTAAAAACGTGTTCTAGTTGATTTAGTGATGGGGCTAGATCTAGAGTATTTTCCTGTATACAGGTTTCTATTTATTGTGACTATCAAATAGCTTCTGGATATTATTCTCACAATTGTTCCCAAAGCACCCAGTGCATCTCAACTCTAATAATACTGCTGCAGCTTTTAGCTGGATACCCTTCTTAGTTTTTAGGTCCCTTTTTGACTAATTTTCTGGTAAAATAGTTAGAAATTAGATATAAGCAGATCAATAGAACATGGCCTTGAAATTTTCTACTTGTATTGAAATGGGAAAAAATTCATGCTAGTATTGTGTCCTGTGATTATCCAATTATCTAAGGAAAATCACTCATAAATAAGTTCTTTGTTATATTTACTTTTTACTTCCCAAGTTTACACTCGTTAACATATGAATTTCCATCAGGAGTATGGGGTTAATAAGCTGCTTATGTATTGTGAGTTTATTTACTGATCAAGTGCAATATTTGAAGTCTAGATAATAATAGATTTATTTTTGTGGTGGACCAAATTTTAGAAAATCCCACAATAGAAAGTGTAACAAAAATTTAGGATGCTGGGATTCAGTTAATACTTCATCAAAATTTTGTACTTTTTTACCAACTATGCTGCTTCTTTTGATCTCTAACTGTTAGTATCCATTTTAGATTGAGCTTTCTGGTCTGTTTATTAGTTAGATGTATACTTGTGAATTTGGGATGTACCAAACATGTTCATCCTTCTTTTTCTATTTCATTTAAATTGGATCAAAATTTAAATGTCTATTATCTGCAATGTGCAGCTATCCCAAGACTTATCTGACTGCAATTCAAATTTGCCAAGATACGTTGAATACTGGGTGCCTGTAGGTCTTTCATATGTACAGCTTGAGAAGTACTGTGAGACATTGCTTAAAAAGTCGACGTTGCTATGCTCAAATCTAAAGAAAGGAATACTTGATGATCTCGATGATATTCTTACTACGATCAGAAAGGTTGTTTATTCATCTTATTCATTCTACAAACTTTGTTCAAATTTTATTTCTAATGCAGTTTTATCTCTTCTTATTTATGTTTTTAAGTTCTCATCAACGCTTATATGACTATAGTTGGTTCTAATTCTTCTGAAAGATCCCGCATTGTTTTTCATTTCAGTGCTGTGACCACCCATACCTAGTAGATTCGTCTTTGCAGAAGTTTGTCAATGAAGGACATCCATTTGGTAATTGTCTAAGTAATGATATCAAGGTCAGTGGGAAGTTTTTACTGCTTCATAAATTGCTTCAGGAGGTTAAGGAGAAACAACTAAGAGTACTGATTGTCTTTCAGGTATGTGATTTTCTCTCATTCTTTTATCATATTTGACCTGTCTGTGTAATATTGTGGTTTGGACGTTGGATATTTGGGTCAACTTGGGTGATGAAATCAAACATCTTCCCTGATATGCTTTTGTTGACTATGGCATCATCTCTTTCTTAGCTACCAGCCTTTGCTTGTTTTTTCTTCTTTTGATGTTCTTATACTTCAATATTGCCTGATTAAGATATGGCCTTATTAAGTGCGTTGCTAGGTGTTTTCGCTGTACTCTTGAGAGTTCTGGCAGCTGATCAGTAACATTGACTTGTACACTCTTAATTTATCTGGTAGACACTTAATTTATTGGCATCTATTGTCATTTTCTGGAAATTGTACTTACCGTTTGATCTGAGAAATTCTCAGCCACATGACAACCTCATAACACCTGTGATTGGGTGTTGATCTCATTCCCAAAACTTTACTTCCTTTGTTCTTCTTTATTGCGACATTTTATTTTGGGAAGTTTCACAATCATTGCAACAATTCTATTTTTGAAAAGTATTGCAACTTACAAGATTGCTCTTACGGAACCCGCTTGTTTATCTGCTTCTCTCTCTCCTCTTTTATAATCACATGGGGTCTTTTGGCCCAAAATTACCCCTTTTTCTTTATTTTGTGCTAGCTTATCCACTTGCAATTGTTGCAATAAATAAAGAACAGAGGAAGAACTTGATCAGCTGATTTACATGTCTTTGTTGCTACAGAGCTTCATTGCCTATCTTTCTATTTAGATGATGATAAGATATTTCATCAAATTCTGCGAAAATTGTAGCACTGTCACATTCAGGATCTTATATCTTTTCTGTTCATATTGTGGAAAATGCGTCTCCTTCATGTTTCTTGATATCATGATCTGTGTTAGCATAATAAAGATTAATGTTCTGTTTTTGGAAATTTTTAATTGCTTCCCAACATACAATCTAAGAGAATAAGATAATTTATTGCAGTTGAATGATTCAAAACTGCACTCCGTGAAGCTGCAACACATTCTAGATGACTTAATTTGTGCCAACGTTGGTGAAGATTGTTACATACAAATTTATAGAGAATTCGACTCTACCAAGAAGCGGGCAGCAGTCGATCTTTTCAATGATAGAAAGAGCAGGAAGCTTGTGATGTTAATTGAGAAAAGTTCTTGTCAACCAAGCATCAAACTCTCATCAGTGGACTGTGTCATCCTTTTTAATAGTGATTGGAGTCCAACCCATGACATTAAGTCTCTGCGAAAGATGTCAATCCAATCGAAGTTTGATCATTTAAAGGTATTTCGTTTGTATTCATCAAAAAGTGTGGAAGAAAAAGCTCTCATTTTGGCAAAGAAAGGTGCTGCTCTTGAGTGCAACTCGAACACTTTTAGTCACAGTGTTAATCATATGCTGCTTCTCTGGGGTACCTCCTATTTGTTCAGTAAACTTGATGAATTTCATAGCCAGTGCTCATCAATTGCCAATTTAAACTTTTTGTCTGAGGATAAATTGGTACTTGATGTCCTCAATGAGTTGTCAGCGCTATTATCTTGTCCAGAAAGTAATAATATGAGCTGTTCATTGATCTCAAAAGTTCAAGAGGTAAATGATGATTACTCTCGGGATATAGCTTTACACGGAGAACAAGATGAACCCATTAGAGATGATGATTTACCCCCAATAACAGTATGGGCTAGTCTACTTGAAGGAAGGAATCCTCAGTGGAAACTTTTACCAAGCTCATCAGAGAGAAGAAGAAGAGGTAAACTCTCAGCTAGCACATCTCAATATGTTGAATTTAAAAATGAAGATTCAAAGGTGCTAAGTAAAAAGACTCACGTTCGAGATAAATCGTTTTGTTCAAAACTCAAGGTAAAAAAAGTATGTAGATCATCTCCAGGCAAAAGAGCTGGCAAAAGAGCTGGTATGTGTTGTATCTCTCTGATATCCTTGATGATATCTGCTATTGTATCTATGGGATTATGAGCATAAAAAGACTAACAAACATTATTTGCCTTTTTGATGCAATTCAGGTCATCCAAAGTCTCGTGATAGTGCTGTTAAATTGTCCTCCTGCAGAGAAGACTACAATAGCCCAAGTCAGATAGAGAACACTTGCATACGGAGGATGAGAGAACTTATACTAAAGCAGAAAAAAGTAATTCGTGAATTTTATAGGACTAAGAGAGAGGAAAGGGACAAGTTGGAAGAAGAGCACAAGCTCGAACTGGATCTTATAAATCAAAGATATAGAGAGACTGCCCTTAAGCAAGATAAACTTAAGATGTTGGATCTCATTTACGAACAAAAACTTGAAGAACACAATCATCAGATGGACACAAAGAGGAAGGAGCTGGAAGATGAGCATTCGGCATCAAGGATAAAGGAAAAACAATTGAAAGATAAGCTGTTTGCTTTGTTGAAGACAGAGAATTTGGGGACACCAACCACATCCCTTGTCAAGTTGTCCTTTTTGGAAGCTGCACTGGGACAGCAAACTGTTGATTTGATTGAAAATTCTGTTGTTTCAACAATCATGATTTCAGAAACTACTTCTGTCGTGGAAAGCAAGCATTCCCAAGAGATTGAACTGGGCATGATGAATACATCTGCGCAATGCGATGACCCCGAGTGTCCTGATCAGGTGCTGACAGAAACAGATATCTTATCTGTAAAGTCTAATGAAGAAAATGATGCTGTATCCATGCGCACAGAAGAAGTACCTAATACAAGAAAACCTAATGATATTATTCCTGTTCCTGCTAATAGAGCTTCTACTTCCATACCCCTTTGTGAAAATCAATGTCACGCTACACTGCAAGCTTCCAACAGAGATATTGAGGGGGATAGCTCCAGAAACATGGAATCCTCTAAAGAAATTATGCATGGTATGACACCCATGTGCCCAGTGCGCGGGTCTTTGGAATCTGATGGTGAGAATGACGTAGCAGTAGTGCCATCTGGGGAAGTGCTTTACACTTACACTGAGGTGCTAAATCGTGGATCTAATTTGTGCACCTCAGAAGAAGCTCAACTTCATACATCATCTGGGAACAGCTATGCAGAATCCTTATCAAATTTCCCACATAAAGAGGTGCAAGAACAGGAGTGTAACGTCGAAGCACTTGTTGGAGCAACTAATGCAGAAGCTGAGATAGGAGGTACTGCAGACTTGGGTACTATTGTCCCTGCAGCTTGGAGGCAGAGGATAGAACAGCTGCAGGATGAGCACTGCAACACTGAAGCTGCTGTTATGGTATCTAATGGAGAGGCTGAGATGAGTGGTGCTGCAGACTTGGGTACTACTGGCATTGTGGGTATGCAGCAGACAATAGAAGAGCTGCCGGACCTTCCTCCATTCAGATTAAATAGCGGCAGCCAAGTCTTAGTCCAGCCACAAACATGCTTAAGGGTTGGTAATTCCTCGCAATTAAAGCAGGTACTACTTCTCATGGTCGGAGCTTTTTTTATTTTAAGTTGTCAATTGTTGTATCTCTTCAGCTTTCAGATGATTGTTGGCGTTCAACAAATTTGTCTGTGATCTTGTATTTTCCCATCATCAAAAGTACAAGAGGAACCTCCTTTCTCAACCACCAACCACCTTTCTTTTCCCCTAATTGAAACAGGAAAATGAGAAAACTATTGATATCTTGTATTTCAAAAAATATGATTTTAAACTACTAGTATACTGTTGCTCCACATTCTAGCACATACATTTACATCTTGTTTTCTACCTAGGCCCTGCTATGTGTTATAGTCGTTCTGTAGTTGTTTAATCCTCCAAATCAATTGTTGGCTTCTCTTTAGATTGGATGCAACAAGGATTATCAAGTTCTTTTGGTAATCGAGTTTATAAAGCCTTTTGGACTTCTTTTACAGAAAGGGTTCTTATTGATGTGAGTCTTTCATGAATGTAGCATGGTGCCCCACATCCCAAGACTATATTTTATATATATATATGGAAAATTTGTTAGAAATAATATTTTAAATACAAGTTTTTGCGAGAAACAACCTTTTAAAAAATATTTGGCAAAACAAGACCTTAAATTTTTTTTTTTTCCGAGGAACAATCTTGACCCATCTTCCGGCATTGACCAAGTATTTTCCGATGTTGACTCACTAAAACCAAACATGTGTTGAAAAATACTTGGTCAATACCAAATAATGGAGGGAAATGGCGTTGAAACATAAGAGATGTGGGTCATGTGCCCTGCACGTTTCGTTTTAATGAGTCAACACCGGAAAATACTAATGCTAGAAAATCAGTCAGGTTGTTCCTCACAATTTTTTTTAAGGTCTTCTTTTGCCAGATATGCTATCATTTTATTCCTTTGCCGGGCCAATCTTGCAAAAGGATTATATTTTCAGGAAAAAGGATTATCATGTAATATCTTAAAAATGGATTATAATTCACTGGCGGCATGGGTAATCATAAATAATATGGAAGTGCACATAAACTCAATATGATAAGGGATCTAGGGACTAGGATATGCCGAGAATGCTATATAGAAGTATTCTGGTAGTTCTATGTCACTTGTATCAGTAATGCTTTAATTTTAATACAATACAATTAATTGAATTAGTCTTCGTTGAAGCTCACTCCTTTCTTGAAGTATAATGTTCCAGATGGTACACAATTTAAGGAGATGCTCTTAAAAAGGAATAGCATTAAAGGTAATGCTTGTACATCCATTGGCAAGAGAAAGAGATTCACTTATAAAGATCAGTGAGAGCAAAGTGGTTACAATATAAGACCACGTGAGAAATTTGAGCAAGCGACTATATGCTCTTTCTTCTTTGTTCGACTACTTGTGTCATCATATAGTGTTTCTGTTTGTGTATGCAGCTGATGGTTTCCGCAAATTCCTCTTGTAATGAAATCAGGCAGAGTCCTGGAGCTTCTGGTGTATCAGACTGTCAAAATTTTAGAGTCCTTGCCCAAGGTCAGACTCAGATGCCTTTGAGGAATCTGGAACTGTGTGATCATCCTGTGGTGCAGACACAATGGCAGTATGCTGGTTGGGAGCAGCCACATTTTTCAAATTCTGGTGCTGCAGCTAACATGCAGCCAGTCAATAGCTATCTTCAAGGTTCCTCAATTTTGAGATATAATCTGCGTCCATATGCTGCCTCTGATCCACTACAGAATGAGCTTGTAAGCATGAAAAAGGAGGAGGAAAAAGTTATTAAGATTCATGAGGACAAGGTATGTGATCTTTAGTTTTATTCTATCTTTCTATTCTTTTTCTTCTTGCAAATCTTTATTCACGTATTACATTGTTTGAACAGATGATACGCTTTAAGTCTGCCTGTGAAAAGGATATTCAGGAGATTCATAAGAAGTATGATCTGTTGCTTAGGGAAGCTGACAATACATTGGTGCAGAAGAAACTGGAGCTGGAATCTGATTACAAAAAAGTTTATGCCCACAAGCTATTAGCTGATTCTCTGAAGTACACAAATCAGAAGCAGACAACATCTTCAATGCCACCAGGTATGAAATGTAACCGCTTTTCGGCTTTACCTCATTTCTTTGAAATGCAACGCCAGGATCTTGGTATGATCATACCACAATTTACATTACCCATGCTTTCCCTGTAAAAGTCAACTCATCGAGCTGTTTACTTGACAGTACAATCTTGATATAAGACAATTAATAATCAATTCCGTCGCTCCATGAAGTTTGAATTAGAGAGTCGTTTGAGATAAGGATTACAGTACCATAGACATTTTTATTGTTTGTTCTGATAGTCAGGTAGTTCATATTTTCCTTGCCTCACTTTTGTAATGCTGATGCTTGACATTTTTAACATTCTGTAGGATGTGACTGTGTGAGGCATTAGTTTCTATTGTCCCTTATAAAACACCAGGTTTAGCAATCATGAGTAAATTTATCTTTCTGCTCCTGATTTTCATATTTATGGTAGCAAATACGCAATATATGTAATGTTTTTTTTCCTACTTCGTCTTAGATGACTTGATTGAATATTATCCTGTTTGACAGTGAATTCACAATGTCAAATGAAATTACAATGTCCTGCTTGACATAAGTTCTAAAGAAAACCTCGCAATTCGCATATGTGCTTGCAGAAGCTCTATTGAGTGCAGTGCTTCAGTTTGTTCCACTGCAGTTCAACTTGCCTCCGCAAAGGCCTTTGGTGGCGAGTGGTGAACCCACGGCACCACCTGTTCAGGTGGTTCACCAGTTATCTGAACTTGTTCCTTTTGATGCAACCAGACCAAAGAACTGCTCTACATTATATAACGCAGGAAATCCGCTTGCTGGTTACTATGCTAGGTCATCAGCCCCACACCTCCGGCCGCCCAGACCAGTAACCTCTTCTGTCTGGCCACATGGATCATTGCTTCAGGATTATGGCGCCCCACAAAATACTCCTCCGCTGTAGCATTCTGGTATATTATTATCTTGGGACCAGGTTTTTTTGACGTATATAGTAGTCGCAGTTTAACTTATTTATGGGAGCTGATCTGAGATCTGACTATTAGTAGGGTAAAAAGGGCTTTACTTGTTTTGGTAAGATGTTCTGTAGCATCCTTGTTGAAGATATGTAGATACTATTGCTATGTCCTTCTGAGAAGCTGAAAAGAGCTTTTCGATTTTGTATAGCATTCCACCAGATAGTCGGTTAATTGTGAGAAAGAAGCGTTCAAATTTAATTCTGCTCATATGCTGTTTTTCAATGCTATTTTTCCTAGACAAGCTCGCCGTTTTTGTAAGGAAGCTGGTCGTCATGCTGTGTCTTTAGCGGTTTGGAATTTCAGCACTCAGCCTGGCTGCCTGGAAACTTCAAACTGCTGACAGTCTAGTTTTCATAGATGATACTTTTTTTTTTAGGGGATTCATAGATGGTACTTGATAGAGCACTTTGATAAACCAATTGATATGAAGCACTTAATACACAGTTTAAACTCTACGTAGAAGAATACGACTACAACCACTAAATTATAACGAGTAATTTTTTAAGAAGATTGGGTATATGATGGTAATCACTAATCAGGCATCGAAAAGCACCTTTAGTATTGGCAATAAATCATCTCTTAAAGGTAAGGTAAATATGTCCCATTAGTGTCACAACCCCTTGACATGTTATAAAAAAAGATGTGTTAGAAGGAGAATGGTTGATGAGACATGGATTGGAATAGAGGACCCTTATTGTACTAGTTTACCACAAGAAAAATACGCCCTCCATCCCTCAAACCCTTTCTCAATTATTGTAGGCATATAAATATATTAGAGCAATTTAAAGGGTGGATTGGTTTGGATTTCATGCCCAAAAATGAGTCATTTGAGTCGAGAGATAGGGTTGGGGCAGACTGAACGGGCTCGAAAGCCCAACCCAATAAGAGTTCCGGTTTTGGTGGCTTGATCTAGTTAGATATAATCGAGCTATTAGTGCCAGAATCGATCGTCTCGGTTACATACTATATACTGATTCACCTTATCAATATGGGAAAAAGGAACTTTTAGGGGAAAACAACACCCATATAAATGCTCTAATTCTTCAACTTTCTGATTTTTTTTTTAAAAGTAATGCAATTCAAAGCATTATAATCAACTCCAGCACTTTCCCATCAGAAAAAAAAAACTGCAGAATGAACAAGTAATAAAACATACTACTTCCTCCGTTCCAAATTAAATGCAACAATTTGGATGACAAATTCTCCTAGGCAAAATTTCTTAAGGTGAGTTTAAGAAAAAGTAAGGGCATGTGACTAACTTAATATGGAGAGAGAAAGTGGGACCACAACAATTAGTGTAGTTAAATAAGTCTTGATTAGTTTTAATAAGGGTATATTCGTAATTTCCCACTCAAAAACTTTACCAAGAATAGAAAGAAGTAAAATGTTGCATTTAATTTGAAATTGTCGTTTATAGAAACTGTTGCATTTAATTTGGAATGGAGGAAGTAATAAAAGTGAGCCGAAATGAGTCATAGACTTCCAACACAATCCCAGCACACAAATTGTGGATTCTATGAAGTCTCTAGAGTCTAGACACATTATTTGTAAATTTCCATAAGCCGGAAGATAGCAACAGCACAATTGTGATTGACACCAACAAATCCAGCTGCCTTAGCCAAGGCCTCAAATTCTCTCCTAGTCCTCTCCTTTCCAGAGTGTTGTGTCATCATCAATATATCAAATTGACCGACGGCTCTACCCAAGCTGCTTGTCTCTGCCTCTTCACTGATATTTGTCTCTACTACAATTACCTTCCCATTACTTGGCAATGCCTCATAGCAGTTCTTCAACAATGTCAAGCACTCATCATCGCTCCAACTATGAAGTATAGACTGCAAAATCATTCAATGTCGTAATCGTAATCTCGTCACATTAGTTAACAACCAATGAAATATGAATGTAAGACGTAATTATAAAGAAATCATGCACCTTCATAAAAATGGCATCTCCCTTAGGAATACTTTCAAACATATCTCCGCTGACATGTTCTACACCTGCTAAAAGCAGAAATAATACGTATTATGCTATTATCGACCAATTAAAATTAAGTGACACACAAATAATACACATAAAGTGAGCTAGAAGATTTGGATTTGTCGCTGATGACATACTTGTAAATGAAGGGGCATTTTCAATAACGTGAGGCAAATCGAAGTTGATGCCCCTTATAGATGGATATTGAGATGTAATGACATGAAGAGTGTGTCCTAGACCACCACCTACATCCACGAGTTGCTGAATCTTCTCAAATCCTTTGTACCTCTCCAAGATTTCCTTGGTGACATAAGTTGAGTGATCATACATTGCCTTGTTGAATATTTCATTGAACATTGGGTCAACACCTAGGTACTCAAATGCGGGCATTCCATGCACCTTGTCAAATGGGACGCCACCTTGTAACACGGCCTCTTTCACCTTGCTCCTAAAATAATCAAATTGATTTATTTTTTTTTTCACAATTATATCTAGCATCAATGTATGTTCAAATTCGTCAAATGAGTTAGTTTCAAGTGTAAGTTTCTCTTCAAGTTTAGGTTAGTTCTAGGCTGATTCCATCTTAATTTTTTTAGTTGGTTCTTCTTCTTTTTCATATAAAATAGTACTAATACAAGGCTAAACAGCCCTGAAGACAACAATGCTAATGGCCCATTGGCCCATTACCACCACAAGAGAAATCTCCAACATATTGTTGGGATGAGGATTCTAATCCTATGCAAAGCCTTGAAATCTGGGTGGTACTCCTCAAAATAGTACTTATATTGTTGAACTCTAAATTTCCGAATACATGCATTTGGGTTAGATTAGGTCGGATCAATATTTACCAAAATAATTTTGTCATAGTCAAGAGAAACTAAGGTGTAAAGGTTAATGCCTAACTAATTACGTTCATAAACTTTTGGAGGTTTGTAATCAAAAGTTAATTTAGTTCAATATGTCTTTGAATCATTAATTATAGGGTTTGTTATCCTCAACTTATTAAAATAAGTTTTAGCAAGAATAAGTTAAGATTATAAAAAATATGTTAAGTTTAGCAAAAAAAAAAAAAGTTATGCAACATGAATTAGCTATAGTTCAGCATAAATAAGCTATAGTTCAGCATAAAATAAGCTAAGTTTGGCAAAGAATAAGTTTAATTCAGAAAAAATAAACTCAACAAAAATAAGCTAAGTAAAAAAAAAAAAAAGTCAATCTACTCAATAGATACACTTAGATGGTAATTTTGATTGAAAAAATTAATATTTAGAAGTGGGTGAGTATGATGGACCTTGAGGTGGGTATAGGTGGGTAGTGTGGCGGATACGAGTTCGATATAGGATACCATGGTGCCTGATGGTGGTACTGTATTGTAGAGTGGGGAAACTTATAATTCCTTCATTTCTTTTTAACTGATATGTTTTCCTTATTTAGAAAAGTTAGAATAAGTGACCCATAACCCATAGGCCATAGCTCAAAATGCGTAAAAAAGACTTTCAATTATTACAGAATTGCCATCACGTATATATAGAATAGCCACCCACATTTACATTGACTCGCTTAATGTACCCTAACTATGTGGTCTCAACTTTCTCTCTCTAAACCTTTTGGTTATCCGTCCACTTTCTCTCTGTCATTGATAAAGAAATGAATGAAGTAATTTCATACATGGTGGGGAAGATTTTGAATAGAGGTGATAAATAGTAGCCCGGTCGTTGGCCCGAAAAATGCTCGGGCTTGGGCAGAATTTCCGGCTGGGCTCGATATTAATTATTTTGGGACGGATTTTGGGCAGTTTAAAACTAAATTTTTAGTTTAAATTTGGCCTGACTTCATTTTAGCCTGAAACTGCGGGTTTTGTGCACAAAAACTTGGCCCAAAATCTGACATAATCTGACATGGTGGGCTGAATATTTTGGATGCCACCCGACCTGACACGTGTGAACAATTTTTAGTCTAAGAGCATCACTAACAATGAACCAAAAAATGGTTCATGTAGGCTTAATCATGAACCCCAAAATTGTTCATGCGTGGATCGAGGTGAAACCATTCGGAAATCCGAATGGTTCGTGAAAATGTTTGGCCCTTCCACACTGGGTTTGGGAAGGAGAAGAAAGCCCAAAAAAAAATTAATTGCGCCACATGTCTTTCTCCTATTGGTGAAAACAACTCACAAAAAACAAAAAAGGCAGCTTCCCTCTGACGCGCGCCTAGCTGGCATCTTATCTCTACTTCTCCTCTTAAAATCTGCCATGTGTTTAATTTCTATTGATGGTTTCATTATTAACGTTACAATTTTTGTAACGTTAATATTTCAAAAAATACAATTCAAAAAAAAAATACCAAAATTCATAATTTTTCATTCTCTATAAATAGACACCCATTTTGATATACTTTGTTCACAATTTCAGTTTTTTCTTCTCTTCCTATTATAATTTCTTTTATCACATCATTTTGCTTTAGCTTACAATCTTCCAGAAAAAAAACTTCATAATTATGGATTCTAATTATCCTAATTATGTACCTAATCCTAATAGAAGACGCAGAAATCGTCTAACAAATCCACTACAAAATACAAACCAAAACCCCATAAATTACCAACAAAATCTTAATAATTACCCCCAAAATCCCCCAAATTACCCACAAAATCTGCATAATTATCAGCAAAATCTTTCACATGACTATATATAATAGGATTAGATTAGAATAATTAATTAGTCATTGATAATTAATATATAATAAAAATCAGTAATTATGAATTAATAATTATAAGAGTTAATTACAATTAATTAGCGTAAATTGGTTTTACATTAAATCAATACAACTCCATATAATTATATGAAGAGAGAGAAAATGTGGTGGGGTAGGAAAAAAAAGATAAGAGAGAGTAATGAAGCATTATTTTTGGGTGTTAATGGTTAAGAGAGAGTAATGAACAGCCCTACTTAAGAGTGAGATTGAAAATGGTTTGTGAAAATGATGTGGAGGAGAGAGAATGATGAACTTTTTTTTTTTTTTTTCATTGTTAGTGATGCTCTTAGTATAGGTAAATCATTTTTTCTCTTACATCACCTGATTCTTACAAAATTCCTTATTTTGGAGTTACTTGGTACCACGATTATACCACTTAAAATTAAGAAAATATAAGAGTAGTCTAAAATTAGTTATCAAACTTCTTGTACCACACACAATATAAACTTGCATATAAGAGAATAATTATATGAATTTAAGATGATAGCCTAAAATATTATTCACTCAAGAATTTAAGTAAACTAACTATGATGATAAAGATGAACTAATTAAGCAATGAACAAGCTAATTATTAAGGAAAACTGACCAGCTTTGAAAGAAGACGTTATCAGTGACCAAGTTAAGCAAGGAAGCCAATGACACTCCATCAAGATCCGGCATGAAGCACTTAGTCACCGGGGTGGGACCATACCGCCTTTCGACTCCACCATCGGCAGTAGGGACTGTTATGCAGCTAACGACGGAGTACGAAGCGAGGAGCTTAAGCATTCGATCGATCATGGCTGGAGCATCCGGGTTTCGAGGCGAGATTCGAGCAGCTATCTCAGCGGGTAAAATCCCTGTGGTACCTGCCTCATCATGGATTATTTGGAGTAACCCCAACTCAATGGTGGCTTTCATTATCATCGGAAGAATACTGGAGTTGAGTAACTCAGCTGCGTAAGCATAGGTCTTATTGTCCTCCTCATGCTTTGATGAAACACTAGAACTACCATTGTTTTCACTCTGGGTGCTAAGTGTACGGGGTTTGGTTTCAGATGAAGTCATTGGCTGCATTTTTTTCTTCTTAATTTAAATCTAAAGTAATAGTGTAATACTACAAGTTGGGGAAGACTGGTGTGTGTTTGATTTTGGATGAACCTGAGTACGTCTTTAAGTAGAGTGACTCGTGAAATATTTGGTTGCATCTAGTGGGCCACTAGCCAATGAGTCCGAATCCTCTAGAGTTCTAATAAAATTCTACAATGTAGAGTTGTATCTGAACCATACTTTTTCAAATCAAGGGCTCATGTTGGTGGGAAGGGGAAAATAAGGGGGTGGATTTTGATGAGAAAAAATAGGGAGGGGGTTAGGAAAGATAATATATGAGTCATTTTTTTTTATTCAGTTGTTGACATTGCTTAAATTCTACCTTGTAAAGTCTTTTTAGAACTCTAGAGGATCCAAACACCTAGTTGTAGGTGTGTTTTTATTATTTCACCTATGCGGGATGAGTGCGTATTAGATTTGACTGTCCCACTGTAAATGTTTTTTGTATTGAAAATGTTTTTTGAAGTCGCCAACAAGTCTTTAAAGGAAGACTCATAAACATAATTGGATATTGGGAAACCATAGGGACAAATTAGGGACTTATCCAATGTAGATTTCCCCGTCTAGACTCCATAGATGGTCAAAATGAACTAAAGATTGAGCTCGAGGGTGAGGGTACAACACAGTCAGGAACCATGTTGTCCATTGCTGGCCTCTACTAAATATCGATTCATGCCAAGTATCATGCAAAAGAACAACCAAATAATGTTTTAAGCATCCTAAAATAATTTAGTGATATGTTATTATGCAATCAATATTACATGGAACCTAGCAGGTTGTCCACATTAATCTGATTAATACTAGAACAATTCTTTAGGCCTTTGATTAGCAATAATAACATGTGGGTGATAAAAATATGCAGGACAATCATAACAATATAATTAAATAAAACAATCAGACAAGTATATAACAGTGTATGAAAATAAATAAAAAGAAGAAAAGATTAGAACATACAGTAGAATGATTATTAATTAAAGATCTACATCATGAAATAAATTGTAAGTAACTTCCAGGCAACAAATATAATTGAATTAGTCAACGATCCTCGGGGATTATACCTATGCGGCTTAGGCTGAAGAGCGCAACGATCTTTAGGCGGAGCAATCGTGGAACCAAGAACGTAGTATGATAAAAAAAAACTGAAGAATAATTGAAGTATTGAAAGTATTTTGTGTTTAGAGATTCGAAGCGTATTTCGGAGATAATCGTAAGTTTTTGTGTTCGTGAATAATAAAATTGAAAAGTCGTTCGTAATTCGGGAAATCACAAGTATTTATAAGAAAAAGGAGCGTGCACCTCACGCGCCAACCTGCGCCTGGCACATGCCTACGTGTTAGGCGCACGGTTGCGCCTGACGCGGCAGCCCAATCAGACTCGTACACGTGTATTTAAAAAGATAAAAAAGAAACTTGCGTCTCACACAGGGTCTGCGCTAGGCGCATGACTCTGTGTGGGTCACAAGTCCACGTGCCAGGCGCTCATTGGCGAGCCTGACGCGTTCTGGCCAATGTGCTAGACGCATGTGGCGCGCTGAACGCAGCCCCGTGTCCGGCGCATATTCCGGTTTTTTATCAAACACGTCTTTTGAAGATAATTTTTTATCCCTAAAATCCGGAGATTGAATTTCACGGAATAGAAATCTAATTTGTATTTAAAATATTTATCAAAGATAATAAAAATATTTATAAAAAAGTATTTATTAAAATAATAAATATTTAATTGGGCTCTTAAATGGACTTAAAACATTTTATGGGCTTAAAATACAATTAATCATCGTGAACAATTAATTAGGCTTTAGAATATCATCTCAAAACACAATTTTGGATTGATTATTCGGACTGCTCTTCCGTTAAGTCGCGCCAACTAATATCGCGGTATGTTTCATCATTGGACCCTTAAATGGGGAGACACGATTATGTGTCTACACTAGCCAATCAGGCAATAAATACATGAATACTTTCTATATATTTTTAGTTCCAACAATTTAATTTTTACATTATTCACATACTTTATATTTCGGATATCTTTAGTGATTTACACACAAGAAAATATATAGTCATGTGAAATATTGTTAGATTGATCTTAATCTATATTTTACTTTTCATAGTTTTTATTTATTATTAAGTATATATTTCCTTAAAAAAAGTAAACATATTAATGATTAACTGTTGCATTGGCAACTGTACACTAGTGGAAAAAAAAATATTTTTGCTAGTTTCGGTTAATTTAAAAACAGAGCAAAAAGGCACACATATTGTTTTGTTATTGGAACTTGTTAAGTTTGGTTTAGCTATTTAGTGTTAAATTAATGAGAATTATTTGTAAAATTAAATGTGAATTACGTACATTGTTGTTTCGAGCCCTAATTTTGGTGAATAATTTCAAATGTATATATTTCTATTGCATAATATGTCATATTTATATATAGTTTTTAGGTACATTTAGGTTGCATTTTAGAGCATTTAGATTCATATTTTTTTGTTCAATATTGCATTATATTCTTAAGTTATGTTATTCTACTCTTTTCGGTATGTTTTCGTGTTTTTGATGAATGCCAGATATTTTGGAGTATAATTAGCTAAGATTGAGGATTAGGAGTATTTAGAAAGAAGGTGCATTGCATAAGGATTGTTTGGATATCTTATAATACGAGTTTGAGTGAAAACAAAGCGGTAAGTCATTTGAAGAAATGTGAAAAAGGAGTCACGTCTACTCTTATGACCATAACTTTTGACTTGCTTTTGATAATTGACTAATTCCAGCGTATTTAGAAACTAGACTTAAATATCTTTCCAACGATAGGTGTCACGCCCCGAGGAGACTTCTACTCAAGGATTTATGCATTTTGAAAGTTCAGGCTGTTTCTGTTGGAATCTGTTACCATACGCGCGGATCACTAATTTCGCCCATTTAATGATTTATTCGATTTCCTTATCTTGTAACATACCTTTCTAATAGGTTATTGCGTATTATTTATATTAGGAATAACTTCTTGTGAACAACTCTCTTCATACTCTCTCTCTCTCTCTCTCTCTCTCTCACACACATTATTATTTTTAATTCTAGTTTTAGTTTTCTTCTTCTTTTTCTCTTTAACTTTTTAGTAGTAAACACTAGTTTCTATTCTTTTTCATTAATTCATGAATTCAATTACTTTCTTTCATTGATTTCTTTTAATTATGTTTTCCTTTCTAGATGTAGTTTTTATTCTTTGTTTCATGTTTGAGTAGTTTATATTTCTAGGGTTTGGGAATCCATGTTTATATTCTATGAATCTTGATTGATGTTATTGATGATTTGATTAGTCATTGATATTTATAATTTATTAGGTTTATTTTGTTCGTTAATCTACAATCTGATCAATTTTCTGCTTAAATCTTGCTAATAACGAGTCATAGATCGAGAGATAGATATCTTTAGAGGCTTACATACAATTAGGAAATCAGATTATGTTAGCAACCATACTACATATGTTGACTTGAGAGCGTTGAGACCCGACCGTAGGTTTAACCTGTGTGTTCTAGAATCTGATTAATTGGATTATTGATGATATTTTCATATATTTGGAATTATAAACATAGCGAACCATACCCCTAGATCGCTTTTAGTTTGATTTTCTGATCTTGTTTAGTTTCTTCATACCTTGGAAGCTAGATTAAACGACCATCTCTCTGTGGATTCGTCCCTACTTACCCTGCTACATTGTTAGGAGGTTTTTCTAGGAATATTTTTGACAGGTGTACGACAGCCTCTCAATGCATTCTAATTTTGATTACTTGTATACAACAATATGTGATCATATTTGATTATAAACTTGGTTTACGTGCTTTAGTTTGCTTATTGTGCAATTTCGCAAAAGTAAATGTTTTTATGGGCCATTTTTCGGGTATTTAGGGTCACTATAAATTGGGACGGAGGAAGTATATATCATACAATAAACATCGACACAAAGCTGCAAAGCAAGAACACCAACGATAGATCAAATATGGTGTGGCGCATCACCGTGTC
Organism: Beta lomatogona; assembly: GCA_947646795.1. NCBI lineage: Eukaryota > Viridiplantae > Streptophyta > Magnoliopsida > Caryophyllales > Amaranthaceae > Beta > Beta lomatogona. The sequence goes on from CANSNZ010000259.1 coordinate 897,185, forward strand.
TGCCTATACACCACTATCAGTGAGCTTGGTGCGGGCACACCATGCTCTATGCCATAAAAAATACTCGAAATCGAAACAAGCTCACGTAACACCAAATCAAGCCAAACATATTCTAAGCATCAATAATGTTGTGGGCAAATTTCGCACTAAGTCTAATTTGTATGGAGAGGTGGTTGACAATTAACTTGCAATACTTAGCAAAATAAATGGGTGAAATATAGTGCAAAAATAAAGAAATAACACAAGGTAATTTTACGTGGAAACCCTTTAGATGGGGAGAAAACCACGGGGGAATCGGTGTTTTGCCAATCCACTATAAATAATATTAGTTTGCAATACAAGTACACTATTTTTTCCTGATTGGCAGGACGAACAACTCATGTTTTAGAGAGAAAAAGATGGCAAATTAAGAATATAAAAGAAAAATGATGGAAAGCCTGAGTATGATAATTAAAATACTAAGATTAAGCATCACCACTAATATGAATTGATCAAAACATAACTCACATGCCAGTTATACAATTATAGCTTAGACGAGATAGACATTCCCTTAATATGACTCAGTAATGAAGCACACTCGCGAACCGAAACTAAATCCTCGGTCATTCCTCAATACCTAGAGCTCACTTTCGTGATAGCAAAAGACCTAACTAACAAGTATGTCTCCTATTTTCATGGTTTACACACATAATTAGAAGCATTAAGAACCAATGTGAAATAATTCCCAATTCTAGTTCTCACCTATTTTCATGGGAGAATTCAAATCAATGACAAGATTATCTAAATTAAGACATAACTTTCGTTGATGAACTCAATTAATAAAATAACAATTTAAATCTAACAAATAATCCTAATCTCAACTCCAACTTTCGTTGATAATATAAAATTAGGGCTAAATCAAGAAGCAAAATTGACAATAAAAAAAATATCATCAAACCCTAAACATATAACTCAATAACATGGGAATTAGAGAAGAATTTACATGATCAATCCATACTAGGGGTCAACTCAATCCTAGATAAAAAGAATACTCACTAATCATGGCGATAAAAACAACAAACTTAATAGAAAGCGTAATTAAAATAAATAAAGAGAAGAGAAAAGAATAAAACTTGATTAATAGTGCTTGAATGAAGATGAATATCCAATCTTGAATCTTGAATCTCCAAATTGCAAAAAGAAATAAGCTAGGACAAATATGAAGGAAACTAGAGATAAAACCCTCAAAACCAAAAATAACGTGAACTTGAATGAATAATGAATAATAGATGTCCTAACCTAATTAGAAATCCTCTAATATAAAGTTGTATCCCCTAATAATAGCAGGAAACCAAGTTACAAGATAAGGAAAAGCCAAATAAATCATTAAAGGCATGAATTAAGTAATCCACGTGCGCGTAGGAAGCCTAAGGCCGACTGGGCCAACTTGCGAAACCCATATCTCCTAGAATTTAACTCCCTTGGGCCGTGCAACCTATCTTTAGAGAGATCTTCAATCCTACTTTCCAATGCTGCTGGAATCATACAATTATTAACATCGAGTCAAAAGTTATGGATAAAATAGTGAACATAACTCAATTTCCACGAATCTTTCATTGAATTCCAACTCCAATTTAGCTCTAAGTTATACTCAAATATGTTCATAACGATCTTTATCGACGTGGCTTGCTTCCGATTGCTCCTAAGTACTCGAGTTTGTCCAATAATACTCTAATTATGTCCTCAATACCTGAAATTCATCAAATAATACCAAAAACGCACAAAAGGAGTAATATTTCTCAAATTAAGTAATAGTATGCAATTATGAACTACAATTCACTTACATGCTCCTAAAATGCAACCTAAATGCAACTACAACCTATATAAAAATACAACACATCAAAGATCTTTATACTTTTTTATATAATAGTGTTTTATAAATTAAGTAGATATGTATTCCCTCCAACATTTGTCATTAGTAATTCCACTTTGACTTTCACGCTTCCGAGCCTACAAAAAAACCATTAATATATTGAAACAACAATTAGCACATATATATGTTTAACATAATAGGAGTAATATATGGTGTTATATATTAATAAAAAAAATGGCCATTAGTATGTCTTGAATTATTTTGCGTTAGGATTAATTAAGTACGGGATACTACTATACATATATATATATATACATACATATATATATATATACATACATATATATAATAATAATAATAATAATAATAATAATAATAATAATAATAATAATAATAATAATAATAATAATAATAATAATAATAATAATTACTCCATCTGTTTCAAAATATAAGGTATTTACGCTTTACGAAAATTTGCTTTGACCACAAATATCTCTTATAATATGACAAATAAAAATTATGCCACTGGAATCGTCTTGAAAAATACTATAATAACATTTCTATCAAAATGAATTGAGAGTAATTGACGGTCAAAGTTCGACCTCGAATATTGTGCGTGCCTTATATTTTGAAACGGAGGGAGTAACTTCTGCCCCCATATAGGGGTGTCAAAACAGGTTCTCAAACAGGTTCTGGGTATACCCACGGTGAACCAGGTCAGACCCGGACAGGTCAGGATTTTAATTGTCAGTGCTCCAGGTCATGATTGGTCAGGTTTTGTTCAACTGGGTCGAACACATTTGAATCATTGGATTCCCGGGTGCCGGACAGGTCTGAGCGTTCCATTTACAAGTCGATCCATTCCCGGATATGATCGCCCATTGACATTTTTTTTGCCGGGTTTGCGCAGGTCGTATTTAGGTTTCGTGTACGGTTGAGTTAAGTCAAATGTACTCGGGTTTAATTAGTAATGACCTTAGTTCGATCATTGTGAAACATCGAGTCCATTCGCTATTGAACGTCAACTCAACTTCGGGTAACTCCTAATCGGGCCATCTTGATTTTGTTATGGATTTTGTAAACGAATCATATTAATAAAAGTATTAAGATCGACATATATATACATATGTGTGTGTGTGCGATAAATATATGGATGACAACGAAAAAGCAATAAAAACACTATATTGATTACCGTGATGTTTAGTGTATTCTCTTAGTCAACTCTTATTTCGAATAATCAACTGCGTAAAACCACTCTAATGAGTAAAGGAGTAGAACGACTCTTCATATGTTTTAATATTATATATTATAACCAACGACAATAATAACGAGTAGACGATCAATTCCAAACTTTATATAAATGATTTATTATTATAAGCATTATGATTGATATATAAGTTTGTAAATAGTTATGATGGTAATGAGAATAACAATACTAATAAACATAAAGCGACAATGATAATAGGTAAAAATACAAATAATAATAGTAATAGTAACAAGGCTAACAATAGCAATAGTAATACAAATTAGAACAGGAATACTAACAATAACAATAACAATATAAATACTAATATGTTGAATCATTTTAATATAAGATTGATATCAAAATAATTGTAAAACCAATCTAATACTCTATTGATTATAAATTAGTATAACGACTCTTAATATGTTATAATATTATAACAAATGACAATCATACATTCATATGTTTACAACGACGGTTCATATGAGGCCTAAGTGATTATAACGAGGGTTCATATGTTCCAAGCTTTATATAAATGATTTATTATTATAAGCATTATGATTGATATATAAGTTTGTAAATAACTATGATGATAATGAGAATAATAATAATAATAACAGTAATAGTAGCAACAATACTAATAATAACAATAACAATAACAAACATAACGTGGTATATATGTATTATGTTGTGACTATATATGATAAAGTATAAATAAACATTTCTATCAATATGTATGTTTAATCATTTTAGTATAAAATTGGTATCAAAATAATTGTAAAACGAACCTAATACTCTATTGATTATAAATTAGTATAATGACTATGTTATATATAATACTATAACAAATGACAATCATACATTCATATGTTTACAATGATGGTTCATATGAGGTTTCAGTGGTTATAACAAGTACTTGCTAGTTACTATATAGTTGGATTAAAACAAGTTGTTATTATTAGATAAGATCAATATAATGAATGTATGAATGTAAGTCGATAGTTCAAGATAACAATACTCTATTTAAGTTCATCATCTTTATGATGACAATATAACAAACAATCACTATCAACTCAATGAAGTTCATATATATAAGTTATATCGTTACACTATAAGTTCACTAAATAGATATTATAAACAAACAATTACATAATTGAGTGATATATGCATACGTAACACTATAAGAATACTAGCTTAAGAAGTAAATCACTATAGAGTTTTAGAGCTTTCCTTAATAGGAGACATTGAATAACATAGTTTATTATAACATATAGGGAGGTTTGTTAAATTACTATATCTTTTTGCATTTTAACAAGATCTTAACAAGAGCTTTCCAAGAAGTTTAGTTTCATAAGTAATGACCTTAGAGCAATATAACTAGCATAACTATAAGTCTATAACCGATTAGTGCTTACGCTCTTTGTTATTCCCTAATCAATTCACCGACAAATGAGATAATTGACACGAGTAAATTTCGGTTAAACAAATAATATAAATTATGAAAATTTTAATTATTACTTTAGATAATTATGATTATTATTTGAAACTGGGGTTATAGAGTATGAGATTCGGGGTTTAGTTGTTTTGAATAATAATTTTTTTGCCATAATCCATAATCCATAAAACATTATCATTCTCAAATCTCATTGGCCAAAAAACAAACACACGGATCCTAATTTTTAGCCTTTGATTTGTAAAAGAGCAAAATGCCAAAACATTGATCCAATGGCCCAAAATGAACCAATGGCCCAAAATGAACCAATTTCCCCTTCTTTTTCAGAAATTCTCATATCTCCTTTATTTCTATCCTAAATTCCTAACCATTAGATCTAATCTAATGGTTGAAACAACCCCAAATAACCCCCCTATAAAGACTAACCCTAAAATGAAACCCTAAATTTCTCTCATTTCTCAATTCTCTGATTCTCTCTCATCACCTAATTTCTCTCGGCGCCTCTCACGACTCACACTACAGTCTCACTTCTCAATCTTCTTCACTTCAAATTCCGTCACTATCTCGCCGGAAAATACATAGATCTTGTCAAAAAACATTTTCTTTTCTTGAGTTCTCACCGGTTCCATCTATATCTCGGTGAAAAACGTAAAGATCTCGCCGGAAAACGTAAGGATCTCGCCGAAAAGTGTAAAAATTTGACCGGAAAACAAAAATCCTTGCCGGAAAACACAAAATCTCTCTTCCTCGAAGACTCTCCACAATCTCTCATCCTCACTCGTCGCTCGTCGAAGATTCAACCACCATCTTCGTCGAAGACTCAGACACGATGTTCGTTTCAACCTAAAGCCGTTGTGTTTTCGCACCAACACCCTCTCGTTTTCGTCGTCGTTCAGCTACGATTTTTGAAGCTCCGGTCAAGCTAGGGTTCTGGATCTCTAATTTCATTTTAATTCTTGAATGATTTTCGATTTTTATTTTTGTAGTTTTTGTTAGATCTGTTCTTATGATGAATTAATTTGGTAGAACAGAGACATTGATTCTCTTCTCAAACGCCGTCCCTCGATTCCGGCCAGATCTAGTTTTCGTTCAAGATTTTTTTTCCATTTTTTAGTTTAATTTGTTAATTTTTGTGTTGATTAATTTTGTTTTTGTGTAATATCGTTCAATTTTATCCCCAGATTTATTGACTTTTGTGTAATTTCATATAATTCCACATTTATTCTTTTTCTGTGATTTTTATGTAATTTCACTAAATCTTGATTTTTTGTATAATTTATTATAATTGCAGATTTTTTATAAACTCATATGTTTTTGTTTAGTATAGTGTTACGAAAATTTGAGATATTATTTGGTAGAATATTAAAATGGGGTAATTTGGTAGAATATTTGGTAGAAAAATGAGGAAAATTTAGTAGAATATTAAAATGCGGTAATAAATTTGGAGTATAGGGTTTAATAAGATATTTTTTAATATTATTTGAAAATGAGGACATTAGGTAATTATAGAAAATATAAACAAGTACATGATACTTAAAGTTTAACTCTTAAATTAAATGTAATTTATTTATTTATTTAATTAATTATTAAATGTAAGAAAGTTTATAAATTGATATATTTAAATGATTTTATGGATATAAAAAATAATTAAATTTTAGTAATATCTGGTTGAGTATGGTCGGGTTCGAGTTTGAATGCAGGTCTGTCTGGTCAGGTCAGCATATAATCTTGCCAAGTGTCGGTCAGGTCTGGGTAATCCCAGGTCAGGTTTCAATCAGGTCTGGAGATTGACCCTCACAGGTCGAACCAGGTTCAAGTCAGGTCAGAATCAGGTTGACCCAGCGGTCAGGTCTGTTTCTGACACCCCTACCTCCATATTCTGTAATTTGTATTTTTCTCTCCTAAAGATTATAAAATGTTTATCCTCTGCTTGTGGATGTAGTTAATACATTGTTAGTGAACCTCATTAATTCTTGTATCAATTGTTCTTTAATTATTCGTTGCTTTATTGAGTTTGTCATAACAACAGGACAATAATATTGTTACAACTCGAATTACTTACATCTCTTTTTATAGACTCATCTAACCCATTAATTTAATTGACCTTAGAAATATCCCAAAAAAATTGCTGGCTTTTTTTGGGAAAACAAATACTATGGTGTATGGTCATATGTATGCCCTGTGTCATTCATAAGAATTGTCTTCTTAACTAACAGATGCAACTGCATGCAGGTTGGCCTAAATAATCACCGTGATTTGTACTGTTCACAAATCATATGGGTAAGAAAGAAAATTTGCACTGTGGAGATTGTTGGAAGTTTCAACAATAGTCAAGAAAGAAATCCCTCTTGTCCCACATGGAAGAATTATCTAGTACTACCTCCGTTTCATATTAATCTACACACTTACATTTTTCACGCATGCCGATACACTACTTTGAGCCTTTATATTTCTAATTTTGTATTTGTAAACAATATAAAAAGTCGATATTCTAAAACTACATATCGAGACGAATCAAACAAGACCCCACATGACTATATTTTATCTTAACCATAATTCACAAATGATAGTCAAAGGAAAATTTGTGAATAGTGTCAAAAGTGAAAGTGTAACTATTAATATGAAACGGAGGTAGTATCTTCTTTGTTTATATAGGGAAGTACCTTAGAACACCTTGCTGGATAATGGGCTAAATGGATTAGTAACCACACGCGCGCGCTGGCCGGGCCGGGCTCGGGCTCGTGGCGAGCGCGGCGTGGGCATGGGCTGTGGGCCTGTGATCCCTTTTAAACTCTAGTCAGTTTTGAGTTGACGCTAATTGCAAGAATCGTGTTCTTGCCGTTATTAGCGAGATACTTAGTCGTTTCCTCCGAGATTTCTGCCTTGATTTATTCCCTTATTTTTAGTCTTTCCGTTTCTTTTTTATTCTGTTCTTCTTCTTATAAATCCCGATTCTTCACATTAGCAAATTACACACAGAAAAAATCAAACACAGTTGCTTTTTCTCTCTCTCTGATATTGGGCAAATTTTCTGATCTCCAACCGTAGTTTGTGAGTGCACACGTCCTACGGTGCTGTGCTAATCCTGGAGGGCTATCGCGGTAGTTCTACTTGCACCGGGGTAGCGCGGAATCGCCTTTTAGGACAGTGGTTCTTCCACGTCACAGCAACTGCTCTTATTTCACGCTTCAACAGATAAGTATCATTTCATTGTTTTATTTGCAACAATCTAAAAGACGATTATGGCTTCCAAATTCACTATTCCTGACATGTCTAAACTAGAACCTTTAGATGGTAAAAACTATAAACGTTGGACTGTTAGGATGCAATTTTATTTGGAACAAATTGATGTTGCGTATGTTCTTGAGGATGTAACTTTACCTTCTGATGGAACTGAGAAATCTGAATTTGAAGCGAAATTTACTAAGGACGATAAAACTTGTAAGGGTATGCTGTTGCACCATATGTCTAATGTTCTGCTTGATATATACATGTGATAAATCATATATATATATATATATATATATATATATAGTTTTAAGGTGCATTTAGGTTGCATTTTAGAGCATTTAGATTCATATTTAGGTTCATTATTGCATCATATTCTTAAGTTATGTTATTCTACTCCTATTCGGTATGTTTTCTTGTTTTTGATGAATTTCAGGTGATGAGAACGTATTTGGAGTATATTTAGCTGAGCTTGAGGATTACAAGCACTTGGAAATAAGCTACGATGCATAAGGATAGTATGGATACGTCTTAGTACCAGTTTGAGCGAAAACGAAGCGGAAAATCATTAGAAGAAATGTGAAAAAGGAGTCATGTATACTCCTCTGATCATAACTTTTTATGTGCTTCTTAGAATCAAGAAATTCTAGTTGGGTTGGAAACTAGACTTGAAGGGCTTTCCAACGATAGGTAACAAGCCCCAAATGGACTTCTGGTTCGAGAGATACAGCCTTCGCAAGTTGACGCAAAATCGCTGTTTTCCCGCCCGGTCGACCGGGCGAAATGAATTTTTCACAGGATGCAAGGCATGTTAGCCCGGTCAACCGGGCGAGAAAGGAGCCAAAATCGCTTACGCGCCAGACCGGGCGGATTTGCTGTTCTGTCGTAGCTCCTCAATCACCGTCGCCCGACCGGGCGGTTTCTCGAGACGGGTTTATTTGCTTTTTTTAGCCGGTTTTGTAAAAACTATAAATAGGTCTTCTCTCTCTCTCCCCAGGGGGACCTCTTTTCGGACGTTATATTTTGTATTCTTAGGTTTAGTTTGAGTTTCCTTCTTCCTTTTCTCTCTAGTTTTTCATAGCAAACCCTAGTTTCTCTTTTCTTCATGAGTTTATAATTTTCATCTCTTTTTTTTCATTGATTTCTTTGATCATGCTTTTCTTTGTAAATTTAAATTTCTTTGTTTATTTCATGATTGAGTAGTTTATATTCTAGGGTTTGGGAATCCATGTTTATATGCTATGATTCTTGATTGATATTTATTAATGGTTTGATTAGTTATTGATATCTCTAATTGATTAGTGTTTTTATTGTTAATCTTGCAATCTGATCAATTGTCTGATTAAATATTGCTAATATCGAGTCATAGATCGAGAGATAGTACTCTTTAGAGGCTTACCTACAATTAGCAAATCTGATTATGTTGAGCAACCGTACTAGCATATGTTGATTTGAGAGCGTTAAGGCCCGACCGTAGGATTAACATGTGCTCTAGATATCTGATTAGTTGAATCATTGATGATATTTTGATAGATTATAGTTATGAACATGGTGAACCATTGCCCTAGATCCTTTTTAGCTTGATTTTCGTAGTTTGATTAGTTTAGAACTTTAATTCATTATTCCTGATCCTGTTTAGTTTCTCCATGCATTAGAAGCTAGATTATAACAACCATCTCTCTGTGGATTCGACCCTACTTACCCTACTACATTGTTAGAAGGTTTTGCAGGAATTATTTTTGACAGGTGTACGACAGCCTATAAACATGTTGTTTGATCATGCTAAGAATATTTGGGATGCACTTAAGGGGAAATATGGGTCTGACGATGCTGGGACTAAACGTTATTGTGTTAGTAAGTGGTTAGGTTTTCAACTTGATGATGATAAACCTATAATTGACCAAATTCATGACTATGAGAATATCTGTATTGCTATGGCTGGTGAAGGACTGTGTATCTGGGATTATACTCTTGCCATAATATTGATTGAAAAACTGCCTCCCTCATGGAAAGACTTTCGTAACTAGTTGATTTATAAAAAGACAGACCTAACCTTAGAGGAGCTCATAGGTCACTTGAAAATTGAGGAGGAAAATCATATTAAGGATAAGGGGACCAATATTTTTGGCGGTTCTTCTAAGGCAAATCTGGTGGAACCTAAGGCTTCAAACCATTCTGGTAAGACCTTTAGAAAGGATTTCAAATCTCAAGGAGGAGTACAGAAATACAAATTTAGGGGAAACTGTCATAATTGTGGTAAGCCAGGTTATAAAGCCAAAGACTGCAGAAGTAAGAAGAAATCTGGACAGAACCAAGCTAACATTGCAGAAGCTGTTGATAACTTTGTAGCTGTTGTGTCAGAGGTTAATCTTGCAGGTAATGTCACTGAATGGATTGTTGATACTGGAGCAACGAGACACATCTGCACAAATCAGAACATGTTTTCAACCTATGACAAATCTGATGGTGAGAATGTATTCATGGGCAACTCGGCTTCTGCAAGTGTTCAAGGGAAAGGGAAGATAATTCTCAAACTTAGTTCTGGAAAGCTTCTCACTCTTACTAATGTTTTACATGTTCCTGAAATGCGTAGGAATTTAATGTCTGGTAGTTTGCTTATGAAAGCTGGTCTTAGACTTTCTTTTGATTCTGATAGGCTTGTTCTTACTCATAATGGGGATTTTGTAGGGAAGGGCTTTTGTAATGGGGGGCTCTTTATTCTCGATGCTTCTATTGAAACTATGAATAAAATGGCTAGTACTTCTTCTGCTTATATTGCTGAATCTATTGATTTGTGGCATGCAAGGTTGGGTCATGTTAATGTTGCTTCTATTAAAAGGCTTAAACATTTGAATTTAATTCCAAACTTCTCTAAAACTGAATTTTCAAAATGCGAAATATGTGTTGAAGCTAAATTTGCAAAGAAGCCATTCAAATCAATAGATAGACAGACTGAAGTACTAGAACTTGTTCATAGTGATTTGGGGGATTTTAAAAATCATGAGAGCAGGGGTGGTAAAAGGTATTACATTACTTTTGTTGATGACTGTTCTCGTTTTACCATGATTTATCTTCTCAGGTCAAAGGATGAAGCAGAGGAAATGTTCCTCAAATACAAGGCCGAGGTAGAAAATCAGCTAGATCGAAAGATCAAGAGACTTAGGAGTGATAGGGGTGGAGAATATGACCCTAATTCTCTTAAAACTTTTTGTGAGCAAAATGGTATAGTTCATGAAATGACTGCCCCCTATACCCCTGAACAAAATGGAATTGCTGAAAGAAAGAATAGGACTCTTAAGAACATGATGAATGCCATGCTTATTAGTTCTGGTCTTCCTGATAATATGTGGGGGGAAGTTATACTTTATGCTTGTCATGTTTTGAACCGAGTACCTCACAAGAAACTAGACAAAACTCCTTATGAATTATGGAAGGGTAGAGCACCTAACCTGAATTACTTAAAAGTGTGGGGGTGTCTGGCGAAAGTGGGGGTTCCTAGCTTCAAGAGAGACAAAATAGGTCCAAAAACAGTTGATTCAATTTTTATTGGATATGCTTATCAAAGTGCTGCTTTTCGTTTCCTTGTTAAAGGTGCTAACAATTCTTATGCAGGTGGTAACATTATTGAATCAAGAGATGCAGAGTTCTTTGAACACATTTTTCCTATGAAATCCTCTTGCAGTAGTAATGATTTGCCATCTTCTAGCTCTGCACCTAACTTATGTGTTGCTCCTCTTTCAGATAATCATGTTACAGATTTGGAGCCAAGGAGAAGCAAAAGGGCTCGGAAAGAAAATAGTTTTGGATCTGACTTTATTACTGCTTTCTTAACTGAACCTTATTTGATTGACTGTGATTTTGTCTCTACTTTCATTTTGGAAGATGACCCTAAAACTTATGATGAGGCAATGAGGTCCATTGATGCAGTATTCTGGAAAGAAGCTATTAATAATGAACTTGATGCAATCCTAAGTAATAATACTTTGGAATTGACTGATTTACCTAGGGGTTGCAAGCCCATTACTTGTAAGTGGATCTTTAAGAAAAAGCTAAAACCTGATGGATCCATTGACAAGTATAAGGCTAGAATTGTTGTCAGGGGATTTATTCAAAAACATGGAATAGATTATTTTGATACTTATTCCCCTGTCACCAAAATTGCAACAATTAGAACTTTGATAGCTCTTGCTTGCATTCATAATCTTGTTGTGCATCAAATGGATGTGAAAACTGCATTTTTAAATGGAGACTTGGAAGAAGAGATTTACTTGACTCAACCTGAGGGGTTCGTCGTTCCTGGTCAAGAAAATAAAGTTTGTAAGTTAGTCAAATCATTGTATGGACTTAAACAAGCTCTAAAACAATGGCATGACAAATTTGACAAAATTGTGGTAAGTAATGGTTTTCATGTAAATGAAGGTGATTCTTGTGTTTACTCTAAGCATGATGCTTCTGGATGGGTTATCATTTGTTTGTATGTAGGTGATATGCTAATATTTGATACTGACTTGGATCGTATCAAAGAGACAAAGAATTTCTTAAGTTTAAAATTTGAAATGAAAGACATGGGTGAGGCTGATGTTATTTTGGGAGTTAAAATTAAAAGAACTCCAAGTGGTATTTGTTTAAATCAGTCTCACTATGTAGAAAAACTTCTTAAAAAGTTTAACTCATTTGATGTTGATCCAGTCAGAACCCCCTATGACCCAAGTTTTCATTTAATGAAAAATAAGGGTGATCTAGTATGTCAATCCGAGTATGCCAAAGTTATTGGAAGTGTTATGTTTCTTATGAATTACACAAGACCTGATATTTCTTATGCGGTAAGTAGACTAAGCAGGTACACTTATAACCCCAACAAGGATCATTGGGATGCTCTTCGTCGCTTGCTTAGGTACCTTAAAGGTACCATGGATTGGGGTCTGCACTTCTCTAACTTTCCAGCTGTTTTGGAAGGTTTTTGTGATGCCAACTGGGTATCTGGTAATGATGAAATTAACTCCACTAGTGGCTATGTTTTCACACTAGGTGGTGGAGCTGTATCTTGGAAATCATGTAAGCAATCTTGTACTGCTATGTTAACTATGGAATCTGAATTTATTGCTCTTGAATTGGCAGGACATGAGGCAGATTGGTTGAGAAACCTGCTTGCAGATATTCCACTGTGGGGGAAGCCAACTCCTTCAGTTGCTATGCATTGTGACTCGCAAGCTGCTACTGCTGATGCAAACAACAATGCCTACAATGGAAAGAAAAGACACATTCGTTTGAGACACAAGGCAGATAAGAACCTTCTGTCAAATGGACTGATATCACTAGACTATGTAAAGTCTGAAAAGAACACCACGGATCCACTCACGAAAGGCCTATGTAGAAAACTAGTTTTGGAAACATCTAAAGGGATGGGCTTGAGACCCATTGATTGAATTGTAAGTAATGAACTCCTACTCACTATGAGTTCAAGGGAGAACATTATGTAATAATTCGGGAGCACTGAAATTTATTTCTCCATCCCTAGATGTTTGATTGTAATAGTGCTTGCTACATTGTGAATGAGGATGAGCAAAAGGCTCTTAATGAACCCATATCCATATATTTGGTGGTGTGATGTAGCTCACACTTGATGGGATTCACCTAAGTAGGTGTGGAAGTGTGGCCGCTTCCTATGAGAATTGCTTGGGTTGATTCTCTAGAACACCTATGAGTATCCAGGCATTGGACGTATGGCCAGTATAAGGCGTCACTTTTATTCGCGGAGTATCAGAACTGTTTACATATATGATTGCGTGTTTTAAGTAATAGGTCTCTTACTCCCCAATAAGCTAAGTTCAAGACTAAGGTCACTTAATGGGAAGGAGACTTTAGCTTAATATCACTAAGTGTTAATTCAAGTCGTAAGACATTAACACTGATGCGATTATTTTGTTATTGCCCAAATCATTCTTCTTTTTCAATTCTTCTTTTCTTTTTCTCATATGTTGAACCTGTGGGGGATTGTTGGAAGTTTCAACAATAGTCAAGAAAGAAATCCCTCTTGTTCCACATGGAAGAATTATCTAGTATCTTCTTTGTTTATATAGGGAAGTACCTTAGAACACCTTGTTGGATAATGGGCTAAATGGATTGGTAACCACACATGCGCGCCGGCCGGGCCGGGCTCGGGCTCGTGGCGAGCGCGGCGTGGGCGTGGGCTGTGGGCCTGTGATCCCTTTTAAACTCTAGTCAGTTTTGAGTTGACGCTAATTACAAGAATCGTGTTCTTGCCGTTATTAGCGAGATACTTAGCCGTTTCCTCCGAGATTTCTGCCTTGATTTACTTCCCTTATTTTTAGCCTTTCCGTTTCTTTTTGATTCTGTTCTTCTTCTTATAAATCCCGATTCTTCACATTAGCAAATTACACACAGAAAAAATCAAACACAGTTACTTTTTCTCTCTCTCTCTAATATTGGGCAAATTTTCTGATCTCCAACCGTAGTTTGTGAGTGCACATGTCCTACGGTGTGCTAATCCTGGAGGGCGATCGCGGTAGTTCTACTTGCACCGGGGTAGCGCGGAATCGTCTTTTAGGACAGTGGTTCTTCCACGTCACGGCAACTGCTCTTAGTTCACGCTTCAACAGATAAGTATCATTTAATTGTTTTATTTGCAACAGAGATAACACTATCAACAACATTGATGATTATTATACAATTAATATCCTAATTATATACTCAAGGTGACTAACTTATACAGCAAAATAATCAACTTTTACAATCTTCATCAGAATTGAACTGATAACATGGTTTACAAGAGAGAGAAGGGTTTACCAGTCGGGTTATATATTTGGTGATTAAGATGAATCCGATTATTTTTGTGGAGGAACAGAAGAGATAAGGGGAGAGATGGAGATGAGAAGAGGAGGAAAGATAAAGCAATGGCAGCTATGGGACAAATGGCCACTAGCAAGGACTAAAACTCACAAAAAAAAGTTGAAGGGTTTAAGTATAAAATAAAAGGGAACGGTCAGCCCCGTTTCTGAGTATACGGTGGCCTAAGGGCGAAATCAAAAATTGGGCCCTAATCGACAAGTAAACTATAGTTTAACTTCTATGCAAATAAATAAATAAAAATTATATATGTAAATGACAATTTTTATTATACTCAACAAACAATCTAATATAAATGTAGTCTATAATACAAAATTGAAATTTATTCATTTAACACTCAACTCATGCAAAACAATTTATGCAGGCATTTTTAGATGCAAAGTCACTAATAATAAAACCAATTAAAATTCTAGAACCAATTAAGAGTGATATACAGTAGCAAAATAATAAATTCGATGAAATGTTAACAGTAGCAAAATACTAAAAAAATCAATAATTTACAATGAACATTCGATGTACAGTTAGCAGTAGCAAAATAATAAAAACCAATTAAGAGTGATATACAGTAGCAAAATAAATGAAAATTCGATGTATAGACTACAATAGTAAGAATTGATGTACTCTATCAACACCAATTAAGACTTTAAGAGTGATGTACAGTAGCAAAATGATAAAAAAGAACAATGAAAATTCGAAACTCAAAGAGTAAGAGTGATAACCTTGAATCTTTGCTTCTATAACCTTGATCAATTGAAGGAGACTTATTTATATGAAAAATTAGAGTTCTGAACCGTTGGAAATCGAATTTTGAGAAGACCGTTTGAGTTCATCATTGGAGATTTGTTTGGAGATAAATCAGGAAAGAAGTTATGGAATAAAAAAAATCTTAAAGATGAGGATTTTTAGGATGCTGAATTTTTTGATTGGAAGTTTAATTTGGAAGTTGAAAGGAGTGAGAATTAAGAGGAGTAGAGGACCGAAAATGAAGGACAGAAGGAGGAGTGGGGGGCGAACAAAAGGGAAAGTGAATCGCAGGGTTTAGTGTTTTTGAGGAGAGAAAATAGGAAAGTTTAGTTTTTTTAAAAAAATTGTTGTCATACTCATACTGCATCATTGTCTGGCTACTTCTAACTTTCGGTTTTTTTTGGGCAGGCCCTGGGCCAAATACGGGCCTGGGAACGGTCAATTGAGAGATTGAAATGTGAAAAAAGTACTGAGCATAATAGAATAAGTTGTCAAATCTGTACAGAAATTAATATAAAAATTGTGAAATAAACAAAAGTGACTTTAAGAACCCTTGTTTGTATGTTGAAGACATTTGTTGTTTATAAACCAACTCCTATTTATGTGTTTGAGATACTTGTTATTTATTAATCAATCCATGTCTGTGCGTGTTACATGTTACTTTTTGAAAAAAGTTCATATGTAATCTGGAAAAAAAAAGTAAAAGTTGCATCGATTAGTGTGTTTCGTCAGCTTTTTTCCACCAAAAAGTGCAATTGGTTATATATAAGAACCTTTATTTGTGTTTCGAAGGCCCTGTTCTTTTGAACTTATTTTGGCTGAATTAAAATTAAATTAACTGAACTGAAATTAACTGAATTGAACTGAAATTAAATTAGCTGAACTGAAATTGATTGAACTGAACTGAAAATTAAATTAAATGAACTGAAATTAAATTAACTGAACTGAATTGAACTAAGAGAAACTGAATTGAATTGTATATTTAATTTTCTAAAATTATAATAAACTATAACAATCAATAAGTATTAACATAATATTATCAATACTTATTATTATTATTATTTATTATTTTTATATAATAATAATATATTAATACTAATAATAATAATAATAACAACAACAACAACAACAACAACAACAACAACAACAACAACAACAACAACAACAACAACAATAATAATAATAATAATAATAATAATAATAATAATAACAACAACAACAACAACAACAACAACAACAACAACAACAACAACAACAACAACAACAACAACAACAACAACAACAACAACAACAACAACAACAACAACAACAACAATAATAATAATAATAATAATAATAATAATAATAATAATAATAATAATAATAATAATAATAATAATAATAATAATAATAAAGAAATAGAATTATTAAAAAAATTATTGTTATTATAATTATAATATTAATAATAATAACAATATTAATAGTAATAGTAATATTGAAAACAAATATACTAATTAAAACATTAAATAAGATTGAGCTTAAATGAACTGAACTGAAATTAACTGAAATTAAATTAACTGAACTGAACTAAAATTAAACTAACTGAACTGAAATTAAATTAACTAGACTGAAATTAATTGAACTGAACTGAAAATAAGTCCAAAAGAACAGGGCCAAACACACTTGTGTTTATATAAACCAACCTCATATTTATGCGTCTTAGACAATTGTTATTTGTAAATCAACTCATGTTTGTGTGATAAATCTTATTTTTTGTCAAAAAAGTACAACTGTAATCTGAAAAAAGTACAAAGTTGCATCGATTAGCGTGTTTTGCTAGCTTTTTCACCCAAAAAATTGCATTTTATAAAAACCCATGTTTGTGTGTTCAAAATACTTCTTATTTATAAATCAACCTTTGTTTATGTGTTTGAGAAACTTGTTGTTTATAAATTAACCCATGTTTGTGTATGTTAAATTTTACTTTTTGTCAATAATTACAATTGTAATCTCTAAAAAAAAAGTAAATAATGAATTTTATATCAAACACTCCAACAATTATTTTTTGCAAAAGGGTCCTTGCTAGAGACCATTTTGGCCACTAGTTGCTATGGCTTTATCACTCAGAAGTGCAGACGTTGGTCCCATCTTGTTTTTCCTCATATTTACATGTTTTCCATGGTGATAAGTGACAACTAACAAGTGACAACTGACAAGTGATAAGTCACTATAGATATGTGAATACTGAAACTTCTATTTTAAAACAGAAGTTTCAATATTCACATGTCTAGAGTGACATGTCAGTTGTCACTTGTCCTTATCACCATGGAAAATATGTAAATATGAGGAAAAACAAGATGGATGATATTTGTCCTAAGCTTTGATTGGGGGAGTGAGTATTAGTTTTGGTTCGATTTGTATTGAATTGAAATGCTTTAGTTGTGGTTAAGATGATTGGAAAAATATGTTTAGTGAGCTTGGAAATTGAAATGAAAGTTCGAAAAGAGAAACAAAAAAAAAAGTGAAAAATGAAATGAAAAAGAAGTGAAAAAAAGTTGTGAATTAAGTGAAATAAAAAGGGTTATGATTGAATTTCTTGAGTGAAAAAGGTTGTTGATTATATTTGGAGATTGTTGGTTGTTGCATGGAATTGTTATGACCTTTCATGGTCATGTTTTCAGTTATATGATGCTCCCCCTTATTGGTTTTTCCACCACAATTCCCAAATTATTCCATACCTTTAACCTCAGCCCCATTACAACCCTTAAAAGTCCTCTTGATCATTGTGTATTGTATTATTGAGTATTAAGTGAGTCAAAGAGTCAAAGTTAAAGAGTATTTACTTCATCTGAGTCGACTTGATTAGGTTGAGTGTCATCATTTATCCTTTAAACACATGAGAGATTTGAGCGCACTTAACTATAGTGAGGTATGTTAGGTTTGGTTAAATCCAGCTTGGAAGAGATGGTATGTGGTATGATTGGAGAGTCGATTGCAATACATGACATACTATGCGGCTTTGTTCGATGTTGTTCTGATGCTTGGTTTTTGTAGTGATTATATCTCTTGTGTTTTCAGTTGAGTGTTTAGCCTTATTGTAGTCCTATATTGTAGGTCGTCTTTCTTTTCCAATGTTTATGTCTTATTGCTTGAGGACAAGCAATGGTTTAGCTTGGGGGAGTTTGATAAATCATATTTAGATATAGTTTTTAGGTGCATTTAGGTTGCATTTTAGAGCATTTAGATTCATATTTAGGTTCACTATTGCATCATATTCTTAAGTTATGTTATTCTTGTAACACCACGGTTTTTCGCTCATAATTTCTTCGACTTATTTTCCCTTAATTATTATTTTCCGTTAAATTTAGAATATTTTACTTCTTAAAAATATTATATCTTATGTTATTTGTTTTCCAACTTTTTAAATGTTGTATTTGTCAAATTTATTGAATTAGAAATTATATATATTCTACTATTTAAAAATGCGTGTTTGATCTAGTATTTTTATTTATTCGGTTTTAGTGCGTTTTGGACAGTTGCACGACTTTTTAACGTGAAGTTTTATGTTCCTAAAAGCTGTCCTCAAAATCAGAGATTTGAAGCATTGGAGAGGCTATTTGACCACCTTCTAATCCTTTTGTAACCCCCCACCTTAATTACCCCTTATTGCCCATTATGAAATCTCATCATTTAAGTTTATAACCCCTTTTAATCCTCACTTTGGGGGCTGTAAACCGTCCATATTTTCAGTTTGTAACTCTCCTTGTTCACGCCATTTGAAGAGAGAGAGAGAAGAGTAAAGTTCATGCCGGATTTCCCTGTCACACCTTCACAAAAATGTCGATATCTGGAGATCTAACCGTTGGATCGTCTTCAAATTTGTACAGCACGTTTAGGACATCTGGACCTTCATTGTGACATGAGAGATTTTGAATCTGAGCTTTCAATGGCCGGGAATCGTGATCGGAGCAGAGCACTACATAATAAAAATGCAAGCAATTGGAGGTCTTCAAAGGTAATTAATGGCGTTCCTAGAGCGATTAGTATTTGTATAGGAATTATAATTGTTTTTAATAGTTAAGTGGGTTAGTATCATGTTAGGATTTGGGCAGGAATAAAAATTTATGATTTTATGTTTGTTCTCATGTATTCTAATGAATTATATGCTTATATGGTTGTTGTGTATTTTGTAGTTTGTTAGATATGATTATGTATAGCCTTAGCTTGATATTAAGTTTTTACTTGCTATCTTACGTTTCTTATAAGCATATATAGTCCAAGTTCTTTTTGGTTTGTTTGCTTCATAGTTTGTTGTGTGAACTTAATTGGGTACAAGTTTAGTATTAGCGTAAAAGACTTGTTCAAGTTTAACGCATGATCATTGCTGGTTAGTGTTGCGTGTTGATGGATGATAGATGAATTATAGTTAGAGGACATGGGATGTTATTCTTCTTCCTATGATTGCTGGGATGCTGTAGTTGGTGTTCGCATAAATCTTGATGTTGGTTATGTCTTTGTGGTCTTGCTGTAAGTTTTGCCTTGCATGAAAGTCAAGTTGTTCTTTTGGAATTGTATGTATTGTTGCGTGTATCAGTAGTATTTGTGATGATTTGTTTCTAATTGTTAAATACTTACTTGAGTTGATTTATGTTTACGTATATACAATTATATTATGAGTATTTTAGTTATTTTATGATGGTTTTGGTTAAAACTTATTTTGGAGATAATGTTATTATTGTTGTTACTATTATTCATAATGTTATTATTTACTATTACTATTGTTATTTTGAGAAGAATGTTATTTTGAATTGAAATTCTTGGGTTGCGATCCTAGATTTCTAATGATTTGGCGTAAGGCCTTAAGGGCATCCGTGTAATTTGATGATTGAGTATTATTTTATTATTATTATTGTTTGAGAGCAAGATTATCCGGAGGGACGTAATCCCGAGGTGAAGAACATGCAAACCATAGGACGTAATCCTAAGTATATCTTGGTTTTGTTGTCATCCGAGAGGTCGGTGGGGATGTAATCCTATACCGCATCTGGAGTATGGCTATTCTTAGACACAGGCAGTGAGGAACGTAACCTATAGGCTGTCTGGAGATTGCGATATGACATTACCATAGGAAGTGGGTTGTCCACTAGCGTTCAGCTCTCTCTCAAACTAATTATATTATTTTATTACTTTAAGCTTTGATGGTTTATGTTGTTAATACTTGAGTTTAGATATATAAGTTATTTATCCATGTTGTTTATTTTGTTATCTTTACTCTATTTATTTTAAGCATGTTGTTTTACCTTTGTTTGATTGTTATATTTGATTATTTGGAGTTTGCTATTGAGATGTTTTTGCACAACTTGATTATTAAGGCTTTTATAACTTTTATATGGATCCTAATTGGGCTGGGAGAGCTGTTAGTTACTCCCCACTGATTGTGGATGTTTGTTGATATATTTTGCAGGTGATTATTTCGTGTTATGGGAAATGAGGGAAAGGTTGGTTAGGTTTTTTTTTGAGACGTTTTATTTTATTTATAGTTATTACCTTGGGTTTATGAGGTTGTTTTGCCTCCTTATGGATATTTTGGATTATCTTAATTGGGTTTTAATTTTATATAGTTTAATTTAACCTTTGTTAGAGTGACATTTTCGTCAGGCGATATTTCCATTGTCGCCATCTCCTTAATAAAATGCTCTATTTTGTTTATATTATGTTTATAAAATGACAGAGTGTTACAGTTGGTATCAGAGCAAATGATCCAAACTCTCATTGAGTTGCTACATATTCCATGGGAAATGTGTAGTTGTTGCATCTAGGATTATTAGTATCTTAGGCTTTAAGAAAAGTTCTTAGTGAGAGTTACTTGTGTAGGTAGAAAGCCTTGGGAATTATTTTTGTTAACCGATGTGCTATATGGCTACCTTATGTGTTAGTTGGTAAGGTTTAGCAAGGACTAACGTTTTCGTTTTTGCAGAGTACCTCCAAGACGTTATTAATTTGATGCCCGAAACAAAGTTGTATATATGTAGTCGTCGTATAGCGTTTTTTTCGTGTCGTTTCAAGTTTCAAGGACGAAACTTTCTTAAGGGGGAGTGTTTGTAACACCACGGTTTTTCGCTCATAATTTCTTCGACTTATTTTTCCTTAATTATTATGATTTTATGTTTGTTCGCATGTGTTCTAATGAATTATATGCTTATATGGTTGTTGTGTATTTTGTAGTTTGTTAGATATGATAATGTATAGCCTTAGCTTGATATTAAGTTTTTACTTGCTATCTTACGTTTCTTATAAGCATATATAGTCCAAGTTCTTTTTAGTTTGTTTGCTTCATAGTTTGTTGTGTGAACTTAATTGGGTACAAGTTAAAAGACTTGTTCAAGTTTAACGCATGATCATTGCTGGTTAGTGTTGCGTGTTGATGGATGATAGATGAATTATAGTTAGAGGACATGGGATGTTATTCTTCTTCCTATGATTGCTGGGATGCCGTAGTTGGTGTTCGCATAAATCTTGATGTTGGTTATGTCTTTGTGGTCTTGCTGTAAGTTTTGCCTTGCATGAAGTCAAGTTGTTCTTTTTGAATTGTATGTATTGTTGCGTGTATCAGTAGTATGTGTGATGATTTGTTTCTAATTGTTATATACTTACTTGAGTTGATTTATGTTTACGTATATACAACTATATTATGAGTGTTTTAGTTATTTTATGATGGTTTTGGTTAAAACTTATTTTGGAGATAATGTTATTATTGTTGTTATTATTATTAATAATGTTATTTTTTACTATTACTATTGTTATTTTGAGAAGAATGTTATTTTGAATTGAAATTCTTGGGTTGCGATCCTAGATTTCGCCGATTTGGTGTAAGGCCTTAAGGGCATCCGTGTAATTTGATGATTGAGTATTATTTTATTATTATTATTGTTTGAGAGCAAGATTATCCGGAGGGACGTAATCCCGAGGTGAAGAACAGCAAACCATAGGACGTAATCCTAGGTATACCTTGGTTTTGTTGTCGTCCGAGAGGTCGGTGGGGACGTAATCCTATACCGCATCGGGAGTATGGCCATTCTTAGACACAGGCAGTAGGGAACGTAACCTATAGGCTGTCTGGAGATTGCGATATGACATTACCATAGGAAGTGGGTTGTCCACTAGCGTTCAGCTCTCTCTCAAACTAATTATATTATTTTATTACATTAAGTTTTGATGGTTTATGTTGTTAATACTTGAGTTTAGATATATAAGTTATTTATCCATGTTGTTTATTTTGTTATCTTTACTCTATTTATTTTAAGCATGTTGTTTTATCTTTGTTTGATTGTTATATTTGATTATTTGGAGTTTGCTATTGAGATGTTTTTGCACAACTTGATTATTAAGGCTTTTATAACTTTTATATGGATCCTAATTGGGTGGGAGAGAGTCGTTAGTTACTCCACACCGATTGTGGATGTTTGTTGATATATTTTGCAGGTGATTATTTCGTGTTATGCGAAATGAGGGAAAGGTTGGTTAGGATTTTTGTTTGAGACGTTTTATTTTATTTATAGTTATTACCTTGGGTTTATGAGGTTGTTTTGCCTCCTTATGGATATTTTGGATTATCTTAATTGGGTTTTAATTTTATATAGTTTAATTTAACCTTTGTTAGAGTGACATTTTCGTCAGGTGATATTTCCGCTATCGCCATCTCCTTAATAAAATGCTCTATTTTGTTTATATTATGTTTATAAAATGACGGAGTGTTACAATTCTACTCTTATTCGGTATGTTTTCTTGTTTTTGATGAATTTCATGTAATGAGAATGAATTTAAAGTACAATTAGCTAAGCTTGAGGATTAGGAGCACTTGGAAAGAAGCTACAATGCATAAGGATTGTATGGATATGTCATAGTACGAGTTTGAGCGAAAACGAAATGGAAAATCATTAGAAGAAATGTGAAAAAAGAGTCATGTCTACTCTTCTGATCATAACTTTTGATTTGCTTCTTTGAATCAAGAAATTCCAGTTGGGTTGGAAACATCTTGCAACAAATTCATACGCAACTAACCAAAATTTCGAAGCAGAATTTCCTAATTCGTCATCATTTGTTTCATCCAAATCAGGAAATTAGGGGCTATTGTTATGGGTAAAATTCCAGAAGCACTAAATAAATCCAAGCTACGATGACAAAATGAATACAACCCTTAAAAATGTTAAGATTTTATTACAGTATCACTGGTTGATCACTATACCATAGATATTCGATGATGGCTGAGCATGTATGTTACTAACGGAGGACCAACTAATTTGTTTAATGTTGGAAGTAAAAATTTATGTGGTGTTAAGTGAATTATAGAATTTAGCAAGCACATCCCATTTATAAGAACATTTACCGCTTAAACTAGAAGTTACAATCTTCAAAAGCTAATTAAGAAAATCTACTTAAGAGAAATTAATGAAAAGCGGGCCAAGACCTGCTGAAGATGCTACTGACTAGTGCAACTAAGGCTGTGCAAAGACTAGGATCGGACCGGAATTGGACCGGACCAGACCAGAATTTGGATCGGACCGGACCGGAGCGAAAATTCCGGTCCGATCCTCGATCCATAGAGAATCCCGATTCTGGGTTTCTAGTCCAGTCCGGTCCAAACCCGAAAAATTCCGGTCCGGACCGGTAGACCGGAATTTCTGATTTTTTAGTTAAAAAAAAGTTTAAAAGGTGAAAAGTTACAAAGTTAAAAACCTAATATTTATAACCTTTAGGAATATTGTTATTAAAATTATTAAATTTTAATTGTATCTAATTTATAAATATGTTTAAATCAAATAATTTTTTTTTTTTACAAAAATATAGATTTCGGTCCAACAGGTCCAAAACCTTGCACTAGTTAGTAGCATCTTCAGCAATGCTGGCCTGCTTTTCATAATTTCTCTTAAGTAGATTTTCTTAATTAGCTTTTGAAGATTCTAACTTCTGGTTTAAGCTGTAAATGTTGTTATAAATGGGATGTGCTTGCTAAATTCTATAATTCACTTTAACACCACATAAATTTTTACCTCCAACATAAAACAAATTAGTTGGTCCTCCGTTAGTAATAGACATGCTCAGCCATCATCGAATATCTATGGTATAGTGATCAAACAGTGATACCGTAATAAAATCTTAACATTAAGAACGGTTGTATTCATTTTGTTATCGTAGCTTGGATTTATTTAATGCTTCAGGGAAATCAGAAGTAAGAGCATCTGCAATAGGTACACTAGCTTTTGTTGGTCTTTGTAATTTTTTCATTCTCTCTCCTTTTCTCATTCTTACACCTCACATCTCACCAACACATCTTTTTTTTTCTCTCACAATGGGCGGGTTAGACTTATTTTGTTTTTCTCCTTCCACATGGCTCATCTTCATTCACTTCTCAGTTGCAATATTAAATGGGCCAGCTTTTGTCCGTTGCATTTCACCCAAATGCGGACCCTCTTCATTCTATTTCTTTTCTCCTCTCTTTTGTATGCAGCATTTGATATAAAAAAAATCTAATGGCGTAGCTTTTTTGACACATGGCGCGATGTTACTCGTGGATGGCACGCCATTCGAGTCTTCGTTGGTCTGGCAGCCTAAACCAACCAACTCCAAGACCAACTTGTTCCAATGGCAAAGCTAAGTAAGACTAGCTCTTAAGTGTCTTAGACCAACTAAAACCCACCCATTGCACATGTTCTAAAGAAGAAACCAAATACCAAAGTATACCAACAAAGTTTTATAATGTTCGTTGTATAATGGTTGTATCTTGTTTGTTTTGCTTGCTTTAATCAGTGATGCCTTGAAGGAATTGATTATTCTTTCTACCAATTGAAAAACAATACACTAGTGTTCTTTCTAGGGGTGTAAGCGGACTGCGAAAAGTCCAGAGTCCAATCCAGTCCAGTCTAAACTTGTCGGACTGGACTGGATTGAAATTTTTTTGGACTGGACTCGTACTCAAATTTTCAAGTCTAAATATTTTCGGATTGGATTTGGAAGCACCTCTTTGGAGTCCAATAAGTCCAGTCCAGTCCAAAAATATTTTTATATATAATATATATTTAATATTTATATATATAATGTATATATATTTAATATTTATATATAAAATATAAAAGATGTATGTGACTTATTTTATGGAATGAATATAATGAACTTAATTTTTCAAATTCAATTATGAGAAAACGTTGTGAATCATTGAATCTAAATCGTTGAAAAAAAATAATATAATAATCGGATCGACTGGATTTGGATTCGGACTCAAGAAAAAATTATCGACCGGATTGGATTGTACTCAAAAAATATTTGGATCGAACTCGGACTCAATTTCTCGAGTCCAAAAAACTTTGGACTGGATTTGGATTTGGCAAAGTCCAATCCAGTCCAATCCATTTACACCCTTATTTCTTTCTAATAATGAAAATATAAATTAATTATTAAATGATAATAATATTCTACGCCTGTAGTGATGGCATACTTCGGCCCTGTTCTTTTGGACTTATTTTCAGCAAAAATAAGTAAAAATAAGTTCAGTTCAGCAAAAATAAGTTCAGTTCAGCAAAAATAAATAAAAATAAGTTCAGTTCAACAAAAATAAGTAAAAATAAGTTCAGTTCAGCAAAAATAAGTTCAGTTCAGCCAAAATAAGTTCAGTTCAGCAAAAATAAGTTTAGTCTTGTCTAATGTTGTAATTATTATTTTTGTTTTCAATATTACTATTACTATTGTTATTATTATTATTAATATTATAATTAAAATAACAATGAATTTGTATTTTTTATTTTTTTATTTTTTATTTATTATTTAGTATTTATTATTTATTAATTATTATTATTATTATTATTTATTATTTATTATTTATTATTTATTATTTATTATTTATTATTTATTATTTATTATTATTATTCTAATTATTTATTATTATTATTATTTATTATTTATTATTTATTATTTATTATTATTATTATTATTGATATTATTTATTATTATTATTATTATTTATTATTTATTATTATTATTATTTATTATTATTATTATTATTATTATTATTTTATTATTTGTTATTTATCATTTTTTTTTTATTATTATTATTATTATTATTATTATTATTATTATTCATTATTATTATTATTACTTATTATTTATTATCTATTATTTATTTATTATTATTATTATTATTATTATTATTTTTATTTATTATTTATTATTATTATTATTATTTATTTTTCATTTATTATTTTTTATTTATTATTTTTTATTTATTATTTATTATTTATTATTTATTATTATTTTTTATTTTTATTTTTTTATTTTTTATTTTTTATTTTTTATTTTTTATTTTTTTTTATTATTATTATTGTTAGTTATTATTTATTATTATTAATATTATTTTTTATTATTTTTTTATTTATTATTTATTATTATTAATATTATTTATTATTTTTTATTATTTATTATTTATTATTTATTATTTATTATTATTATTATTTTTTTATTATTATTTATTATTATTATTAATTATTATTTATTACTATTATTTATTATTATTTATTATTATTATTATTATTATTATTATTTATTATTTATTATTTATTATTTATTATTTATTATTTATTATTTATTATTTATTATTTATTATTTATTATATATTATTTATTATTTATTATTTATTATTTATTATTTATTATTATTAATATTATTTATTATTTATTATTTATTATTTGTTATATTATTTATTATTTATTATTATTTATTATTTGTTATTTATTATTATTATTATTTATTATTTTTATTATTATTTATCATTTATTAATTATTATTTATTATTATAAAATAATAAGTATTGATAATATTATGTTAATATTTATTGATTATTATAATAATAAGTATTGATAATATTATGTTAATACAGTTTAGTTCATCAAAAATAAGTTCAGTTCAGCAAAAATAAGTTCAGTTCAGCAGAAATAAGTAAAAATAAGTTCAGTTCAGCAAAAATAAGTTCAGTTCAGCCAAAATAAAATAAGTTCAGTTCAGTTCAGCCAAAATAAGTTCAAAAGAACAGGGCCTTCATATCAATGGCTTATATTTGATAATAGTGGTGATTAGCAGTGGTTGACAGTTGACACTCACTCTAAACTCATTGCAGTTTTTCATGGGAAAGTGAAAACATAATGGAAATAAAATTATGACAATGAGGTATTTTAGGAATTTAAAAATTAGTATTTTTTTTAAATAAAATACAAGCACGACATTTTTGGAACGGTGGGGCCTGGGGTGGCGATGATAAAGAAATCATAGAGCAACAGTTATTTTTGTTGCTGTGTACTGACTGTTCCACCTTCCAGGTCTCCACCATTATTACCATTTGCATATTTTGCCCTACACCATTATTACCTTTAAATTATCAAGGCAATTATTTAGTACTGAACTGGTGATCAATATGATCGTTCAAGTCTCACAAGGATCCTTGTGCATATCTAGGAGTGTGGATCCACAAAATCAATAAAGACGGAAAAAAGAAAGAAAAAAAACAAATTCCAATAAATGAGGTAGGGGCCAATAAAACTTGATTGACCCTTGGGTAGATTATCCACTACTAATAAAATTTGATGTAAGGTAGAATACAACTCAATATTATCAAAACCTTCGGTCTCTATTAGTTTACCCGTAATCCTTTGTGAGATGTCCCTTATTAGTTTACCCATTTCTTTTGTTTCTATTTTTGGAATAGGACCGCTAACTTTTCATCACACATACATTCAACTTTAATATAAAATAATAGTTTCTTTATCTTTTTATGTCCCACAACATTATTTCTCCTAAAACTCTGTGCAAAAGAAATCGGTAAACTAATAAACTTTTTAATGATCTATTAGGAGTGGATAATTTACCCAACAGATAAATGTAGTTATGTCCAGTAGGATCGTGGGAATAGTTTTTTTTTTGTGCACTGGTAGATGAACCACTTTTCATTTCAATAGCACGAGCCCCATCCTAAAGAATAACAGCACTGTGAGTCAGTGAGTCAGACATAACTCTAAGAGCACCCTCTTTCATGATTGAGAAATAAGATCATCTCACACTCTCTCTCTAACTTTCTATCTCTAAAAAATATCACCCCATAATCTTTTCCCAACTGTCCTCCCTTTTTTAATAATTTGTGAGTTCATTTTATTAAATAAATCACAAAGTAGGAGGCCTCAACTCTTAACAAGGTATTCTCCCACAAGTGGGAGAAGTTTTAATAGTGCACAAGCACACCCTATTGAAGGAGATCCCCCACCTTGGAACAAGTACAGCAGATTCACATTACATATTCAATCTAAGAAGGTAAGTCAATATAAACCAGGTCACACATGTCAGTCACTGGCGGAGGTAGCATGGGTCACGTGGGGTCACGTGACCCCGCAAATTAAAAAAAAAAAATTAAGGATTTTTCGTAAAAAAAAATAAAAAGTTAAAAAAAAAAAAAAATTTGCTGTGCCCAAGCAAGTTCAGCGCCAGAAAAGAAGGAAAGTTTGGGTCTTGTACAGTTGTAATCTTGTATCTTATCTGCCAATTGCAGACTTACTTTAACTTTGGGTCCTAATTCCCATAATCCCATCAGGCTTTTAATTAAAACAACTTAAAAAAATAAAAAAAATTTCAATTTTTAAAACTTATCACTCTCTCCCTCCTTCCTTTTTCCTAATACTCATCTCTCTACTGATTAAAGTCTGCATTCATATTCATCTACTCCAGTTTTCTATCTCGAAAGTTTAATTTCATATTTCCATTATCAATTTAAGTTACTTCAAGGAAAGAAATTGAAGGACTTTTTCGTCGATTCAAAATTTTGAAGGTTTGTTTTGGACTAATTTTACTATTCTTAGTTTTAAGATTCTGATTTTGTAGTTTACCATTAGATATTTGAGTAAGAATTCAAATAAGAAATCATTAACTAGTCTGCTAAAAAAATCCAGATTTTTGTATGTTGTTATTATATTCTTTTTGGGTTTTCAAGGCTATTTTGTAATAATAATAAAGAAAATATCTTTGAGTTTAGATTGTATGATAAATTAGGCTATTCAAGGCTATGTGTGAATTTGTATAAATTAGGCGGTGTTAATTAATTTATAATTTTCTATGATGATTTAGTTTCTTTATGATGGTATTTTATTGATTGATTTTCATACAGTTTAATAGTTAGTTCATATGTGTTAATTTGTATTAAATAATGAATCTAGGAAACGATGAGTGATACACCCAGATCAAAAAAATCAAAGGCAATGGGAAAACAACCCGATCTGCGATAATTTTTGTGACCCCCCGATTTTGAAATCCTGGCTCCGCCACTGATGTCAGTGGACCAATTACAAAAGCAAACAACCTCTTACCACTAGCCAAGCAACAGTAGGAGTGATTTGAAATAAGCAGTATCTACAACCACGCCATGAATTCATTTTCCCTAACAAGTCCTTGCTTAGCTAGACAATCGGCCACCATATATGCCCCTCTTCCTTTGTGGGAGATTACCAGGTTTAGCCATCTTTTCCTAGCATTGCGAATTAGGTTCAGTTGAAAGGCGAGGTTCCAAGGGCCGCCTGCCACTGCATTGCACCATTTGACGGCATTGAAAAAATCGGATTCAATCACAATTTGGTGATGTTGGATGCTGTCATTATTGATGGATATTTGAATGGCTCGGTGGATAGCAAGGATTTCCGCACAGTTAATCTCAATAGGGGGGATAGGACTTGAGAAAACACATTTAAAGCAACCCTTGTCATCACGCAAAACGCCTCCAATTGCGGACAAAGACAAATCAGCGTTAACCGAGGCATCGACATTCCATTTGAGATATCCCAATTGAGGAGGTGACCAAGATATTTGGCGAGAGGGAGGGGCACTTACGTTAACTATACCATTGCAGTCGTCCCATAAGAGGCAAGATGGATTGTTTAGAATTTCCTCGCTAGAGTAGGGGAAGGGGTCCCCCCACCCCTTAATCCACCAACTCAGCCGGAGCAAGATAACGTCTTGAATTTGTTGCATCGAGCTAGCGTTGCTATTGAAAATTCTTGAGTTTCTCTCCTTCCATAGAGACCAAAGGATAATGAAAAAACTGGCTTCCCACACCTTTTTGAAGAATTTTCCTTTGCATTTGAATTTCCATTGATCAAAAGCATCACGCAGACATGAGGGAAAGGCCCATTTGAGGCCCCATAATCCCATCTACCAACACCATATATTCCACGCAACTGGGCACAAGAGCAGAAGATGATTATGGTCTTCGAGGGAGGCATTACAAAGAACGCAGAAGGCCTCGTTGCTGGGGATTATACCAATTCGGACCACCTTTGCTCGGGTATTGATTTTACCTAATAAGGCAAGCCAAGAGAAGACTTCGATGCGTGGGGGAACCAAGCCACGCCATAAGCCTTTTATTGCATCATGAGATGGCTGAAGAGTCAATTTGTCGAGTTCAAAGCACATTGATTTCACCGAGAATTCACCAGATTTATGAGGCTTCCAAATTAGAGTATCCTCTCCTTCCAGCGATAAGTGCGAACCATCAATCATCTGATGGAGAGCATTCCGCTCATCGGAATCCCGAGGCCTGAGCTCTCTTTTCCACATGAAGCACCAATCCCATTGAAATCCTTCCCAAAAACCTAGCGCCGCAATTGAGGAATTCGGGTTCGTGGAAAGTTTAAAAAGTCGAGGGAATAAGATCTTGAGAGGCAATTCACCAGCCCAAGTGTCATGCCAGAACAAAGCTTGCAAACCACAGCCAATTCGCAAGCGGATTCTTGAGTTAATAAAGTTTTTTGCATCCGGAAATTTCAGAATGGATTTGCAAATATTGTGCCAGGGGCCCCCATATCTAGGGACGCCAAGGTCTTGAATGGTGAATGAAGGTGAGTATTCATATTTGTCACATATAACCTTTCGCCAAAGAGCATTTGGTTCCTTGAAGTATCTCCATACCCATTTAAAAAGAAGGGCAAAATTTCTGTGAAATATGTTACCCACACCTAGGCCTCCTAGCAGTTTTGGGAGTTCAATAAGCTTCCAAGGGGCAAGAGCAAGGGCCGATTTTTCGGGGCTACCCCCCCATAAGAATTGGCGCTGAAGTTTGCCAATTTTTTCCACAATTCCTTTTGGAATAGGAAATATAGACATATAGTATAGGGGCAAACTAGCAAGAGACGCTTTGATGAGGGTGAGCCTCCCACCAATAGAGAGCATTTTGCCCTTCCACATGGCAAGTTTTTTGTTCATCCGCTCAATTATAGGAGCCCATAGTTCAAGCCTAGAGGAATTACCTCCAATTGGGAGGCCAAGGTATGAAAACGGGAGCTTCCCAATCTTGCAAAGAAGAGAGTCGGCAGTTTGTTGTAGCCAAGCTTCTTCGATATGAATTCCAATGAGAGAACTTTTGTGGAAGTTGACTCGTAACCCCCGAGGCAAGGTGAAAGAGAATTAGAATTATCTTGATATTGAGCAAGTAATCCAAATTTGGGGGGCAAAAAAGGATCGTGTCATCCGCATATTGTAGATGAGTGATCTTTAAGTCTCCACTACCGGTGCTTACACCCTCCCAAAGAGAGAGGGATGTTGCTTTTTGAATTATTAAACTGAGAGTCTCAACTACAAGGTCAAAAAGAAAGGGAGATAGAGGATCTCCCTGTCTAAGACCTCTATGAAGCTTAAAAGGCGCCGTGGGGGAACCATTGATGAGAATAGAAGCTGCCGCATTCATTGTGCATGCTCGAATCCATTTCTTCCATAGTGGTGGGAAGCCCATCATCTCCATGATCCAATCTAAATATCCCCAAGAGACACTGTCAAAAGCCTTGTGAAAGTCCAATTTAAGGATTGTGGCTTTGATCTTCCACCTCTTACAAGATTCAATCAATTCGCCTGCTATTAAAGCTCCATCAAGAATTTGGCGACCCTCCACAAAAGATGATTGGTAGGGGCCAATAAGAGAGTTCATTACTGTTTGTAGTCTTCTTGCCAGAAGCTTGGCAATGATTTTGTATGAGCAACCCACCATACTTATAGGCCGAAAGTCTTTGAATCCTTCAGGATTGTCAATTTTCGGGATCAAAGTAATCCAAGCCACATTCGAACCCTTGGGAAGCGAACCGGATGACCAGAAGTTATCAACCATGGAGTAAATATCATCCTTGATGATTTCCCAAGCTTCTTTTACAAATTTGAAATTGAAGCCGTCTGGCCCAGGGGCCTTTTGAGAGTTGCATGAAGCAACAGCTTCATCAATTTCCGTTCGAGTGAATAGAGCAGTGAGCATTGAGGCTTGCTGATCAGATAGTCGCTTGAAATTAAGGCCATTGAAAATGGGCCTCGATGAGAATTCCTCTCGGAAAATGTGCTTGAAATATTTGGTTGCTTGATGTTTCAAACCTGCAGAATCAACATGATTAGTACCATCAATACATAAAGAGGAGATTGTGTTTTTTTCTTTTCCCGATTGAGGCTAGGGTATGGAAGTAGCGAGTATTTTTATCGCCCTCCTTTAACCACTTCACCCTCGAATTTTGGGCCCAGAAAACCTCCTTTCTTTTTAGCCAGGCCCAGAGCTCCTGCTGGGCCAATTTCCGCTCATTTAGTTCCTCATCGTCGAGGGATCGAGTGCTTGAAGCCAAGTCAAGAAATTGGATGCGATCTTCTAGTACTGTTATGTTTTTGTTAATCAGCCCAAACACATTCGTGTTCCAGTGTTTGATTTTTACTTTGACAGCGTGAAGTTTTTCATTCAATTGAGCAGTGTTTTGAGCACCCCAAACCTCCTTTATGATTTTCATGCACCCAGGGTGTGATAGCCAGCAATTTTGGAATCGAAAGGGTTTTGGACCCCAATTGATCGATGACGATTTGACAAGCAACGGGCAATGGTCCGACGGGTTGCGTTTGAGAAGAGTTACATGAAGATGAGGGAAATAGGTAATCCATTCCGGATTAACAACAAGGCGGTCAAGCTTGCTCTTCGACGAGCCACGGAACCATGTATACCATCCATTTGATGATGGTACTTCTGTTAGTTGAAGGTTACTAATGAAGCTTTTGAAATCGTCAAGGCCTCGTTGATTAACTAATTGACTGCCTCTTTCTTTGATGTCCAAGATTTCATTGAAGTCCCCAAGTATTAGGAATGGCAATTGAGTTTCAAGTCCAAAAGTCATTTATTTCCAGCCACTTTGCAGCCCTATCATCGACATCACATGGATTATAGATGTTGAGGACACATCCTTTAAAATTCAAAGGGTTGATTACGCCACAAAGGGCTATCCAATTCCTGGAGATTCGGCAGGATTCCATAGAGAAAAAGTCTTTTTGCCAAAGGGTGATTAGACCACCGGAGTTGCCGTGAGATGGACTAATGGCAAATTCGATTCCATTCTCATTCCAAATGGAATTCAGTAACTTTTTGTTAAGAGACTCCATCTTAGATTCTTGCATTAGGACAAAATTGGGATGATGCGAAGAGATGAGTTTGCGCAAACGACTTCGCTTGATGCGGGCATTAAGCCCTCTAGAGTTCCATGAGAGAATGATCATTTAAACAGACTTTTTGTGTGAGAAGAAAGCATGAGATTTAAGAGCGGCTCAACTCCCATTCATGCTTCTAATTCATAAGGACCGAGTCAATTCTTGCAAGGAGCACAGAATCTGGGCCATTAAAGGTCAAGCTAATTGAGTTGGCAAGGTCCATTACATCTAAAGATGTGATCTTGGCAATGTTTACATCAAGACAGTCTTGAGTCTGGGATTTTTGAGAGGGGGGTGATTTGTGGAGGGTTAAGGTTGATGGGATTTTGGCTAATTTTTTCTGGCGTTTACGAGCTCTTTTTTTCACAGCTGCACTTCTTTTTGATAGGGGGATGAAATCTTCGAAGCCCGGGGGGAACATGGGCCCAGACCATGAGGAGGAAGAATTGGAAATCGGTTTAGATGGGCGAAGGAGAGGCCCAAACTTATTGTTGGTAGTGATTGAGAAGTGTGGGAGGGGGGATTTTAGCTTAGGATTGGGTTTGGGCTTAGAGGGGGTATTTTTGGTGGATCCAGTTTTTGGTGATGGGCTGATCTGTATGGATAGGGATTTTTTAGGGGAGTTTGAGTGTAGTTTATTAGCAACCGAGTGTGTAGGAAGGGACAGCAGGTTAGGCGCATCATTTTTATTGGATGACAACTTTTCAATCTCCAATTATGGGGGAGGTGAGCGGGCATTTTGGGGTGAATATTCCCAACTGTCCTCTTAACCATGAACAACAAAAAAGATCATACCAACTACTTTTTCCCCTCTCTCTCTCTCTCTCTCTCTCTCTTACTTTATGACCCCTCCAACCACTTTTCTCTCTCATCACCCAACCACCAATCCACCATTAAACAATATTTTTATTATTACTTTTTTTAAAGATAAATTTCATTAATTGAAGGCCAAAGGACATCTACAATAGGTATTAAAAAAAACAATATAGAATCAAACAAGGTTAAATCAAATTTGTCTTCGAAAAAACTACAATGAACCCGATCGAGCAATACAGCACAGCCCCCTTGTATTTGCTAAATCAAGCAGCTATTGATGAGGAAATCTATCATTCTGACGTAGTTTAGGAAGAGCAATTTTGATCGAGCCATGTTGATCGCATCTGAGATTCCAATACCTTCACGTTGAGTCTCGAACTTCAACCAATGAGAACAATTTCTCATACCTAAAGACAAAAAAAACCATACTCACAACACCCATAGGGAAGAAGGAGATCTCCACAATAGAGACTAAAATCCCCATAACAGGGTTTGAAAAAAATCTCATAAAGAGAGACTAATTTATTCAACAAAACAAGAAATAAATGAACTAAAAACTGAAAATAAGAGGGGAAAAGGGGCTTACCATGGATGAAAACATCCATGGCAGCCCCTAACTGATGAAGAAAGGGGTAGGGAAGGCTAGGGTTTGAGAGAGGAAAAAGAGAGAGAGATAGGGAGGCTTATTATTTTATTCTTAATAATATGAATATCCATTAATAATTGATAAAAAAATATTAATTAATTAAATTAAATTAATAATTGGCGTTTTTATCATTAACTAAATTAAATGCACAAAGAGATGTATTTATTATTCTTTTTGAAGTGTAAATTGGAATATATTTCATATAAATTAAGGAAAATTAGAGGAAATTAGTAAATAGCTGAAAAAAATATTTGTCCGAAACATAGCAAAATGGGTCTCTATTGGTAAATCTCGAAAAAGTAGAGCCATTGGTTTTTTTTTTTTTACTTTGTAATTTTTAAAATATAACTGCTGTAAATTTTACAACAATTATGTTTTAAGGACCAATGTTGGCGTGACAAATGGTGCAACAAATGCTGCCAACTGCTCCAACCAATGCTAAATGGCGTACCCCTCCTTCCAGTAGTGACAAATGGCGTTGCCAGCTTCAGTTAATTTTTTTTGGAATTCCCACGCCTGATCGTCCATAAGATTGTCCCAACCCATTTTTTCCTTCCAACCAACCCATAATCTTTTTTTCAATTGTGGTTAAGGCCCAAAAGTTTAATATTGTGTTCACAATCTTTGTTTTTCGATCATGAGTAAGGTTGCTTTAAGCACACACTTGAGGAAAAAATAGCAAACATGATACATGTGAAGCCTCAGCCAAAAGAGGTGGTTTAAGAACCTCTTAGGAAATAGAATGACACTTACCCCCATAATCCATCAAATCAGTCGCAACGTCAAGGTAAAGAAACAAGAGATCAATGTTTGCTACCCAACTAAAACAACGTAATCACATACTAACCTTCGTTTGTAAATAAGGGCAACAATTTGACTTTCACGCTTGTTAATTTATTAAAAGTCGATATTATGAAAATATTCATTGTAATAAATCCAACAACATTTATATGATTATTTTTATATATTAGTAAAAAAAAAAGTGAGGTGTGTGAATAGTACAAAAGTCAAAGTGTTGCACTTAAAAGAAAACAGAGGAAATATAATGAGAAAGTTTCTGGAGAATCAACGCTAATGTTTTATTGGGTACAAACTCTTGTATAAAACATAGCTTTCACCTTGTAGTAACGTGTCATACCTTTAAACTAATTAAATTTATAAGTAATATCAAAACATTATAAATCCATAGATTGACTAATTTATTAAAATCAAATTAAATATAGAAGAAATGAACAAGCTTATTGTGCAACTTACATTAAAATCAAAATTGGAATTTAGTGGTGTGGGACGTGGGTGTGACATATGAGTTTTGGGGGAAAGTAATCCAAAATCAATTGCTGCAGTTTTCGCCTTAGACGGAGCATTTCTATTCAATTGTTGCATTTTTGTTACTTAGAACTATACAGAGTATGTCTCAAGAAGTGTTTAGATCTTTCTAGAACAAAAGAAATAATTATGTATTTGAATACTAAACATCGTCCCGAAACTTCTTAAAATCTCCCCAAAGTACATTTGAAAATACAATTATACTCATACCTTTTTTTTTTACTCTCTAGCTCCACCACCAACCCCGACAAAATTGTCGTAGGTAAACGCAAAACTCTCCGGCGGCCGGAGAGTTAACAAAAATTTCCTCCTCGATGGCCGGAACTTGCACCATTGAAGACAACCAAGCTTCATTAGCACTACAACTGACTAGCCTTACCTCATCAATCAGAGGCTGTCGAAGAGTTATAGATGATCATACTAGTTCGTCGATGGCCCAAAGCCCCACAATTTCTTTTTTCTTTTGTCCCAACTCAGACGAACGGCGCCCCCAACTCCCATACTCATAGCTCATCGATCTCACTCTTCTCCATCAGCGCCCACTCGTCCCTCCATCAGCGCCGATCGCTGCTCTCGCTATCACTCATCTCAATGTTCGTCGCTTATTTCGTGTCCTCTCTCAGTGTTCGTCGCGATTACGTCTCCTCTCTCAATATTCGTCGCTCCTGATTCTAGATATGAGGCTTTTTGTTTTTTAATCTAGTTGTAATTTCAGATCTCGTTGTAATTTTTTCGGGTTTTTCAATTTTTTCAGATCCGAAGTCCTCTCTTAATTTTCGTTTTTTTAATTACGTTTTTCTATTTTCGTTTATAGGGATAGTTCGTTTTCTTAATTTTGTGTATTTTAGTTTGTTTTCGGTGTATATTTAATTGCAGATTTTGTATATTTTAGTTTGTAATCCCAGATCTATTCTTAGTTTCATTTTTTATTTTCGTTTTTAGGGTTTGTTTGTTTTCTTAATTTTGTGTATTTTAGTTTAACATTTAGGCTATTTTCATTTTTAGGGTTTGTTTGTAATTTCGTTTTAGTTTGGAATTTTGTTCTTCAGTGGAACTGGGTGATGGGGTTATATTTGATTTGGGTTTTTGTGTTTTGATTATTAATTTTGTCTTATATGTGATTTTATTGCTTTATTTTTGTTGAATGAATGAAATTCTGGCGGTTTGGAATTGAAATGACTTGCATCACTTAATGGGTCAGTGAGGTTTTACAATTATGTGTATTTTGGTTGAAGGCAGTGAGACTTGAAAGGTAGTGCAGACCTTTTTTTTTTACGTAAATTTCAACAAACTGCTGCGGTTTTGAGGTAAAACCACATCAGTTAATGTGATTAACTGATCCGGTTTTACCTCAAAACCACAGCAGTAAAAAATTTACTGATCCGATTTTAGACCGGATCAGTAAATATTTTAGATCTGCTGCGAGCCCACCCGATGCGGACCAAAATTGAATCAATAAGCCCGGTTTTGACCGCATCATATGAGTTTTTTTCCACTAGTATGTGATGGTGTGCGTGGTGGTGGTTGTTGTGTGTGTGGTGGTGGTTGTTGGGTTGTGAAGGATGTGTTTAGTGATGGTGAGGGTGAAAGACAAATTTAAGGGTAAAATTGTACTTTCAAGTGTGCTTTGGGGCAATTTTAAGAAATTATGGGGGCGTGTTTAACAATCTCCATTATGTATACATACATCCCCGTGTAGGATGTAATTTTTTTAAAAAAATTGGTAAGGAAAAAACATTAGGCTGCCCTCCTCTCGAGGAAATACCTAATGTGTCGAGTACAAGAATACAAGAAAGGGAAGAATCATATAAATGAAAAGAGGGTAACAACTTCCACTCTATTGCCAAGCTTATTTTCTTCATAACGTAGTTTAGTTTTTGAATATTTTTCTCCTCTCTTTTTGCACATGTCTGTTTCGACAAATTAATAAAAAAAAAAAAATCTCCTATCTCACCTTATATAAAGACTAGAGAGAGAATTGGAACTTATCTCAATATCTTGCCTAGTACTAAGGCCCTGTTCTTTTGAACTTATTTTGGCTGAACTGAACTGAACTTATTTTATTTTGGCTGAACTGAACTTATTTTGGCTGAACTGAACTTATTTTTACTTATTTCTGCCGAACTGAACTTATTTTTACTTATTTTTGCTCGAACCGAACTTATTTTGGCTGAACTGAACTTATTTTGGCTGAACTGAACTTATTTTTGCTGAACTAAACTCTATTAACATAATATTATCAATACTTATTATTATAATAATCAATAAATATTAACATAATATTATCAATACTTATTATTATTATTATTATATTATTTTATAATAATAAATAATAATAAAATAAATAATTAATAAAAATAATAATTAATAATAATAATAAATAATAAATAATAATAAATAATAAATAACAATAAATATAAATAATAAATAATAATAAAAAAATAAATAATAAATAAATAATAATAAATAATAAATAATAATAATAATAAATAATAATAAATAATAAATAATAATAATAAATAATAATAAATAATAAATAATAAATAATAAATAATAAATAATAAATACTAAATAATAAATAATAAAAAATAAATAATAATAATAATAATAAAATAATAATAATAATAATAATAATAATAATAATAATAAATAATTACTAAATAATAAATAAATAAAATATTAAAATAAAAATATAAAATAAAATAAAAAAATAAAAATACAACAAAAAATAAAAAAATAAAAAAATTTAAAAAAATAAAAAATAAAAAAATAAAAAAAATAAAAAAATAAAAAATAAAAAATTTAAAAATAATTACAAATTCAGCGTTATTATAATTATAATATTAATAATAATAACAATATTAATAGTAATATTGAAAACAAATATACTAATTACAACATTATAGTATACTTGAACTTATTTTTTTTTGAACCTGAACTTATTTTGGTTGAACCGAACTTATTTTGGCTGAACCGAACTTATTTTTGCTGAACTGAACTTATTTTTACTTATTTTGGCTGAACCGAACTTATTTTTTACTTATTTTGGCTGAACTGAACTTATTTTGGCTGAACTGAACTTATTTTTACTTATTTTTGCTGAAAATAAGTCCAAAAGAACAGGGCCTAATAGCTTTCTCGGCTAATATAGCCAAATTTTGCGAGTTACGAGTGAAGCCTATAATTGTTGCTAGCTAGTAGCTACAATGGCATCTCCTCGGGGAAATCCGGAACGCTCGGCGGCAGACGGTCCGCCTACAATCCTAGGCATTGGCACCGCCAACCCACCAAACATTATGTACCGGTCAGATTGTCCTAATTTTTATTTTCACATTACAAATAGTGAGAATATGATTAATCTCAAGGCCAAGTTCAAGCGTATATGTAAGCCATCTTTTATGTACTCATTTAGTCATTTGTACTGAACTTAATTTCACTTCAATTCATTTCAATATAAAATTTTCACCAGATACCTTTAAAGTTTTACAAAATACATAAAGTATCCCTTCAGTTTAAAAAATTCATTATGTACAGTGTACCCTATAAGTTCGTTTTTTTAAATAAAATAGGTAAGAATAAATCCTTTGCGCTACCCTCGCACAGGGACCTATCTAGAGGCACATTACAACCAACCCCCCCCTAAATCTCAACCAAATACTTGGGGTAGAAACCTTAGACTTCTAGAGAAGAAGGGAAATCTCACCACTTGAGCAAACCCCAATTTCTCTAAGATTTGGATTTAATGTACCAGATACCCTCAATAACTTAAATGACCCAAAATCAGTTCACCTCTATCCTAATTCCTCTGGTATTTCACATTATGCCCAACAAAGTCTTTTAAAAGTTGATAATATTTCCTAAGAAGTACTTAGGCAACTATTAAAACTATCATGACCGAGAAAAAGGCGATTTATATCACTATGAACGGACATTTTTGGCATAGTATGGATTAATAAACGAATTAGGTTGGAGTTTAAGTGATTTTAGGTTATTTAAGTTAACGAAATCAACATCAATAAGTTATTGAGAATGTCTTGTACATTATATGCAAATTTAAGTGGTACCCGATGAATATTCAACCGCGGGGGTACCTCATGACTTTCGTAAAACCTCAGGAGAACCTAGTAAGAAATCCGTAAATGAAATTCAGTTCTGTTAAATTGAATTCAATTTAATTTAGTACTGACTATTGTGCACTCAAATTAAATGAAATTCAATTTAATTAAATTAAATCCAGCTCGGTTCAGTATTGTACAGTTAATTAAATTAAATTCAATTCAGGCTTTGTTTGGTTGAGCTTTTTTGGGGTTCGGAAACTGATTAAGTAGCCTGAGTCCATTACTCCTTGTTTGTTTTGGGTAGTGGATTAATAATTACCATTACTTGAGGGTAACCCAAACCCCCAAAATGTTACCCTCCAAATATAGAGTAACAAAATCATTTACATTCCCTTACAAGTGATTCCTTTCCATTGTTGGACCAAACACCCAATAAAAGTAATAATTATTGTTACTGTTCCTCCCCTCTACTTGATTCCATTCCCTTTTCATTCCTCTATTTGAACCAAACACCCCCTCAGTTGAGTTCCAATTATTGTTATTGTTATTGTTACTGTCACTGTTAATGTTACTTATACTGTTACTGTTATCGTTACTGTTCCCATTACCGTTGTTGTTGTTGTTGTTGATGTTGATGTTGCGATTCTTTATTCTTGTTATTGTTATTATTCTTGTCGATCATCCTTTGTTAATGTTCTTGTTCCCATTGCCGTTGTTGTTGTTGTTGTTGTTGTTGTTGTTGTTGATGTTGCAGTTACTGTTACTGTTGTTATTAATTATTATTATTATTATTATTGTTGTT
Organism: Beta lomatogona; assembly: GCA_947646795.1. NCBI lineage: Eukaryota > Viridiplantae > Streptophyta > Magnoliopsida > Caryophyllales > Amaranthaceae > Beta > Beta lomatogona. The sequence goes on from CANSNZ010000259.1 coordinate 938,715, forward strand.
GTTATTATTATTATTATTATTATTATTATTATTATTATTATTATTATTATTATTATTATTATTTATTATTATCATTATTATTATTATGTTTATCACTATTATTTTAATTATGCTAAGTTCTTATGTTTAGTTCAGTACACTTAAATTAAATTATGTTCACTTAAGTTAAATTGACTTCAGTTCAATACACTTTAATTAAAATTTGTGAGACACTATTCTTAATCCAATATATGACTGAGTCGGTATAAGTTTAAGTCAGACATCTATCAGTTTAAACCATACATCTATCAATTTAACCCAAACATGTATACTTATCAGTTTCACCGAGACATCTATCAATTTAAGCCCTAAAAGCGATAGTTTAAAATGATAGTCTTATGCACATAAACGGATAGTTTTATGCCTATAAACCGATAACGGGATCTCATCTCGGTCATCCTAACCGAGACGGTCTCACGCAATACACTTTGTATTATTATATAGTAAATTTTTGAAGAGGTAGTTTGATGTTTTACCTTGAATCCATAATTAGACTCTCATTGGCAATGTTTTTGATAATAACAATGATTGACCACATACATATTTTCTTTATCTTGCTCAACTGATGTATCTTTTTTATCTTGTGCACTTTAAGTCTTCCTAGTTACTCTTTCCGTCCTCCAATAGATTTCTCATTTCTCCTTTCTTACGTTACCAATGCATGTTTTGTATCATTAACATCTTTTATTACATATTAAAAGTTTGATTTTCTTAAAGTACTCAATGAGACGAATAAAGCAAGATCACACACGAGACTATTTTATATTTGAAAATAATTTGAAAGGTTTTCTTTACTCATGAATAATGCCAAAATTGGAAATGGAAAGTCTATATGAGACAAAGGGACTATAACATTGGGACCATTTTCTCTTTCCCATCCAATTACTTTCACTATTTATATTATAATTGAATAAGTTGGTTGGGAGTTGGGACCACTTTCTCCTTCATACAATTGTTTATAATAAATTCAGGTCATGAGACTCATTTCTCTCATCCCTTTTATTTTTAAAAAAATAGATTCTATAAACATGTCTTACTATAATACTATCAACTTATCAAAGAATCTCACTCTTTTACCTCATTTTCTTAATATTTGTGTATAATTACCAAGTGAGCTAACTAAAAAAATATAGAGGGAGTATATTAGGGAAATTTTTTTTGAACATGAAAGTCCATACTTCTCTCCCCCCCCAAGTAAATAAACCGAACATCGCATCGGTCAACCCAACCCAAGTTAGCGAGTTAGACACTCTGAGAGTAAGGGGGAGAGTCGGGAAAATTCCTACTCTTAAAGGGCCTCTAGTGGGAATTAAACCTTCAATCTTAAAGTTAGAAGACAATCATAACCACTAGGCCAAGCTTAGTTTGGTGTTGCCGTAATTTTGCTTGCGCCATATAGAATACAATGGTTTCACAACATCGATAGATAGGGAGACTTGGAAGATTCGTGAAGGTATAAAATCATTCTTTAAAATTTTCGTTTATTGGATTATGAGGCACCGTACGTCCGTACCACTCCTCAAAAAAATTGTACAAAATCCAGACCATTTATATCATCATTTATGTACTAATAAAAAATACCAAGCTAAGCTTGGCCTAGTGGTACATAAAGAACCTTTCAACTTCAAGGTTGGGGGTTCGATCCCCACTAGGGGCACTTTGGGAGAGGGTTTCTCCTTACCATCCCCCACTCTTAAAATGTCTGCCCGCATACCCAGGCTGGGTTAACCTGCGAGAGTTTTCGGTCTGATAGGGGCCCTTCATCTTACCATGGGGTCTCCAGTGGGGGTCCTAAAAAAATGTACTAATAAAAATTAACACTTTTTTCCTTTAAAAAATTGACACTTTGGATGTACTTTGAGACAAATATACGAGTTCATTCATCTTATATCTGGGTATACCATGTGCATGGTACACCCAAAGATATTTTTTACTCATTAATTTGGAGTTCTACCTATTATGTAATTATGCTCATTTGGAGGTTTCAAATAGCAATGAGAAAAAAAAATAGTTTTGGGTGTACCATACTCATGGTACACCTAGGTGTATGATAAAAATAGCCCAAATATACTACTCCCTCCGTCCCATATAATAGTGCATGATTCTGTTTTTGCATGGGTATTAAGGTCAATAGAATCTAAAAGGAAGGTAAAGAGTGTTTGTGTATTGAAAATAAATTTTATGAGAAAAAAGCTTATTTTAGGAGAGAGAATGATAATAAGTGGTGAAAGAGCATTAAATGTATGACTAATTCAACCCTTGAGTTGATTAAACAAAGCAAAAACTATTTCCAATAAGTAAATAAATAATGGTGGCACAATTTTTCTAGGAAAATCATGGAAAAGTGTAGAATCAAAAAAGGAAACAAGAATTACATTTTGGGACACTTTAAAAAGAAAGAAGCACTATAATATGGGACGGAGGGAGTAGGATATATTGCACGTAACTATATTTTTTATAGGCAAAATTGGTCTCAACTTCCTGAACTATAGTGCGGGTGCACCAAACAGCCCCAACTACGACTTATAGTTAGAACACCCCAAAGTATGGACCTGGATGCAGTTCGTACCATAAATGAGGTCGGTGATCGGAATTCTCACATGCTATAAGTCGAGTGCTAGATATTGGGCAGCCCTAGAAGCGTTTTCCTTGATTGTGGTTGAACTTCCAAGTTGTTTGGACTATTGCAGGCAATCGATGTCGATAGTAAACCTTAGCATTACCTAAACTGGTATTTGAATTCTTCTTGAAATTTGAAGATGAAGGCGAGCTCATTGTTATGCGGATTTCACTCTTTTAGAATTTAGGGTTCATTTGAGAAGAAAAAGGAAATTTGGGAAAATAAGATGAGATTTGGGGAAGAAATTAAAGTCTTTTTGTTCATTTGAGGAAGGGGAAAATGAAGACACGCACCTTTTTTTGTTTAAGTAAAAAGATTAGGGTTCAAAAAAAAGAAAATAAGAAAAGGAAGAGAATCCGGTAAGAATTCTAGGCACCGACCTCATTTTATGGTACGGACTGCACCAAAGTTCATATTTTAGGGTGTTACGGCTATAAGTCGTATTTGGGGTACATTTGGTGCACCCGCGCTATAGTTCGGGGTGTTGGCCAATTTTGCCTTTTTTTATATGTATATTGGTGACTGGTGAGTAGTTGTTTACAAAGTTTGAGTTCGAAAAAGTGAACAAACACAATATTAAAGGAGGAGAGAATATAAAATTTGAAGCTCTTGTCTTTTTTTTTTTCCTCAAGGTTTTTGATATATAAAGCATTAATTCATTTCCTATAATAGTATTAATTTAGGAAATGACACAATCACACATCAATCAAGGTAAATAATGCTTAATTATTATTTAATATTTTCGTTTTTAACTCCTTATATGCAACATTAAGAATAAGAGCTGCATGTGTCATTCCCTTATTTTTGTAAATTTATTAAGATCCAAACTAAGCAAGCAGATTACTGAGCTTATCTATTTGAGAAAAACTGATATGCCTGAGATAATAATTAGTAAAAGCCGTGGTTCAAATGCAGGCGAGAAATCAATGATCAGAAAACGTCAGTTGCACATAACTGAAGAGATCTTGAACGAAAACCCACATATGAGTGATTACAATCTCTCGTCCTTGAAAACACGTCAACTTATGCTAGCTACTGAGATTCCGAAACTAGGAAAAGAGGCGGCTGAGAAGGCAATGAAAGAGTGGGGGCAACACAAGTCCAAGATCACCCACTTAATCTTTGGCACTAACTCCGACGTTGATCTGCCTGGTGCTGACCACCAACTCGTCAACCTTCTCGGCCTCGAGCAGTCGGTAAAGCGCTTTATTCTGCGCCAGGGCGGTTGCCATGCAGGCGGCACAGTCCTCCGTATAGCCAAAGATTTCGCGGAGAATAACCGTGGAGCTCGTGTGTTGGTTGTTTGCGCCGAGAGTACTGTCATCTGTTTCCAAGCACCAACCGAGATCCAACTAGTGCCACAGGCCATTTTTGGGGATGGTGCTGGTGCAATGATCGTTGGTGCGGACCCAAATGAGCCCGCCGAGCGACCTATATTCCAGCTCATGTTTACTAGCCAAACTACATTGCCAAACTCAAGCGACTCTATCCAAGCTCGCTTAAGTGAGGTGGGCATGATCGTTCAACTAAACAAAGATGTTCCCAAAATCATATCTAAGAACATTGAAAAGGCGTTGATTGAATTGTTTAAACCTATTGGAATCGATGATTGGAACTCCATCTTTTGGGTTGCGCACCCTGGAGGACCCGCGATTTTGGACCAGGTAGAAGATGAACTCAGGCTAGAGAAGAGCAAACTAAGTTCAACTCGACACGTCTTAAGTGAGTTCGGCAACATGTGGGGTGCGAGTGTGATATTTGTAATGGATGAGATGAGGAAGAGGTCGATATTGGAGGGATTAGCAACTACAGGGGAAGGACTCGACTGGGGTGTGCTGTTAGCTTTTGGTCCTGGCATTACTGTTGAAACCATTGTTCTTCACAGTTTTCCATTAACTAACTAGTTTTTGGGCCTAGAGGATGCCTCGAGTTTTTCTTTGTCACATTTTAATTAGTAGTTTAAGACAGCTAAGTTATAAGGTCATTTGTGTCCATTAGGCAATTTGTTTTGCCTTGCGTTGTGGCTTGTCGTTTTATTAAGGGAGTGCTATTTGCAATCTTTATTTTTTCTACATAATGCCTCACGTTATTAATTTTAATTCGTTACGTTTCATTAGTTCAAGACATGAAATGTTATATGTTTCAATTAAACCGGTTGTTTCGGCCTTGGTTGTGACTTGTGTTGAATGCTTTATGTTTTAAAGTCATATTTGTACAATATATAATCCAAAAACTAATAATATACTTCATCTGTTTCTTTTTATTTCGACGGTTTGACTTTTACACTATTCACAAATACTACTTAGTTTATCTTTGGTGAATTATAGTTAACTAAAAACATATTCATGTGGAGTCTTGTTAGATTCGTCTCAATATATAATTTTGAATATCATTTTTTATAACTTTTAATTATCAGTAACTAAAGATATTAATGGTTGAAGTTATGCATTGGCAATCGTAAAAGTCAAACGGTTGCAAGTAAAAAGAAGCAGAGAAAGTATTAAAGTTCAAAAAATTCCTTTGGGAAACCTTCTCAATTGTCTTTATCACTCCATGTACATTTTGAAAACATTTTAAACTACCATCAAATTGTAGTTCTTAACATAGTTTCCCATTTCGAAAACTAAGGGCGTTCGGTATTCTCGTGGTTTTCGTTTTTTGGTTTTTTGATTTTCAAAGTCATATGATATATGTCCTATAATGAATAAAAAATTAGTCAAATTTATTGGGAACATGATGATTTTGAAAACTGACAACTGAAAACTGAAAACAAAAAACGATAACGAACGGACCCTAAGTTTTGTATTCCAGAAAATCTTAGAACGACTTGGAGTTCATTCTCCTAGACTTGGAGTTTTCCATTTCATTTTTTTTATATCAAAACCCTTTCAATACTAAGATTAAAGTATTGAAAGTGTTTTTTTTTTTTGCCACAAGCTTCATCTATCATATATAAAACTTCAAAGCAATACAACCTATATACAATCACAACTAGTGCCATTACAAGAACAAACCAAGGCACGAACAGAGCACTACACAGAGCCACAAGCTCTTACACAACCACAACCAGAAACTAATGAACTTAAACTTAAGTAAACTTTCTTGAGTCGGAGACCTTTACTGCTGGTGAACTTTATGATAACTCTCATAGTAGTGGAAATAGATGAGGTCTGGTAGAAGCTTTGCGCAAAACAACCTGCATAAACTGGGCATAATGAACCTGATGGAAGAAGTGGAAGGAGAGAACCTCTTTCATAATCGGAACAAGAACTAGCGAGATCTGGAACTCGCCACATAAGCAATTCCAGTGACCTTTTGTCACATGGAATTCTCGGCTCATGATACCTAGTAGAGTCATATTCCATTGTGACTCCATGCCCTTTTGAAAGGGTCTATTGGGTTGCTCCTCTTGGTAGGAGAACCTCAATTGGTTTGACGTGCTATGAACCCCCAATGTTTCCAACTGGGGAGCCGCCTTCAGAAGAAAGTTTTTCAAGGCAATGGTTGACATTGCCAATCTAAATTGAGATCTAAACATTGTTAGATCTCGAGAAAGTATCCGATTTTCGGAATCGAAGAAAACCCATTTCAACCATGAAAACCTAGCCCCCCCCCCCTCTTCCACGCTCACTCACTTTTAATAAAACTACTAGAGGATTCCTGACTAACTTTGAACCCCCTCTTTTAACTTCCATTCTTAGGAGTTCTAAGTCATTCCATTTGATTTGGAACCTAATGTTAGAACTCTTTTCCCCACTCAGCCTTGAATATGAGAATCCCTTTGATTCAAAATTAAGGTAGCCCATTCTAGTATCTTTGTAAGATCTATTGCTAGAAATTAGGAGAGGAAACCAATTATACCCAAAAGAGGGTTTTTCCCCTCTTGAAGCAACATCACCTGCCACTGAATCTCAAAGGAAACCACACCATTCATTCTTGCTGGAAAATTGAACCACCATTTGTTCAATTGACAACCATCAAACACATATCCTAACCAACTACAAGGAGCAATACCAACAAATTGAAACCACATACTGTCTCCAACAATAACCATAGACACTAATAAGATTGAGAAAGAAAACAAACTACCCATACTAATTCGACTAAAGAAAACCGAACTAAACCCCACAAACTTGAATTTAGCACTTCCTAACCCAAACAGGAAACCCTTACCCTGAACTTTACCTTACCGGCAAGATTGTCGATGGCGGCGTTTAGGGAAGCTCTGGAGATAGGCTGCCCAAGTTTGAGAATTAAAACTGAAGATTTCCCCCTGAAAACCGCAACAACTGAAGGAAACCCCACCTACAAAATACCAGCGAGCTAGAACCTGAAACGAAGAGGAAAATAGTGCACTACTAAAACGACACCAGACTCCACAGATGAACTCCTCCCGTTCTTATGTTCGTCCGACGAACTGAAACCAGCGAACCCCCTTAAACTGTTGAACTGAAAGCCCAGATCACCTTCGAGAGAACAAACGAAAACCCACTAAAACCAGCGAACTAAACACCCTAAAATACTCAGGGAAATAAAAAACTACAACTACAGAGAGAGAGGGAGGGAGCAGGTTCGCCGACGACTGGGAGAGCTGCGTGCTCAACCCAGGTCACCAGTGGCCTGCTCTTGGAGCCACGCCGCGGCGGTTTGTTATTTAGGGGTCGTTTGGTTCAATTATGGAATGGAAAGGGAATGGAAACAAATAGAGGAGAGGAATGGTAACAAAAATGGTTAACTTTATTAGGTGTTTGGTTCAAGTCATGAAATGGTAAACGTTACCACCAAATAATGTATTTTGTTACTTGAGGGGGAGGGAAGGGTAACAAATAGGGGGAGTCCATTACCACCAAGTAATGGTAATGGATTGATGAGGGGTTGAACCAAACAAAAAGAAAAGGAATCGGTAATTGATTCCGTTTCTAGGAGTCCAAAAATCACGAACCAAACGTGCTCTTAGGGTTTTGAAGTGGGAGAGTTTTAGAGAGAGAAAAGGATGTGGTAATGTTCTGAATCGATTGTTGTAGTATTGAAAGTGTTGAAACTAATTTTTGTAAAGTTTGTTGTCAATGTAATTAGATTTATTGACAGTTTTTGTTTTTAGAAAATAATAAAAGGCAAAAGGATGTAGTATTTAATGTTGGAATGTTTTGCATGTAAGAGCTTTAATTTGTTGGTATTATTAGGATATTTCAAGTAAGAGATTAGTGGTTCAAAACCTCTCACACAGATTTAGGATATGAGTTGAAATCATTGTTCTTTATTGACGTAGAAAGGTGACCGACAGGCTTTTTAAGTCATCTGAGTTTGCTTAGGGCCCGAAATCGGCATTTTAATTATTTTCGAATTTTTTTCCTAATTTTCGTATTGGGGTCTTGTTTAGACTATTTAAACATTATTAGCCGTCATCAGAAGTCATCTTTTCTTCTAATAATAATTTTTCAAAGTTTTAACTCTTTTCTGGTGGATCACGGAGTTTTTACAGATTTATTGCTTGTAAATCTGTTTGTTCGTATTAGGATTTGCGCTTGTTTTTCCTTTGATAATTCTGAATACGTCATTTATAGTGGCGGAATTAGGGGAGGCCAAGGGGAGCCATGGCCTCCCTCATGCTTAAAAATAATACCAGTTATAATATTTCAATGCAATATATTCGATTAGATGAAGTTCGGAGCAGCTGTTAAAAGCAATGTTTTACAATGAAAATTTTACAATAGCCTTCTTAAGAAAAAGGCTACTATATTACTTTAGTGTGAGCCAAGCATTTGTAAACGTCAGCATTACGTTATTTATGGTTAGATATTAAAGATAAAGTCGAATACGGTATATTCCTATTGTGTACTTGTATTTAAAGCAGTTTTGACTTTTCAAAATTAGTTATAGATAATTCTAAGTTATACTCTACAAATTCTGAAATTAATATTTTTTATATTAAATTTGATATGATATAAAAAAATATCAATTATAATTTCTGGAATAAACTTTATAATATAAGAAATTAGTTTCTAATCGATGAAAAAATATGACAATTTACTTCAACAATATTATCATTCTATGCAAAAAATAAATAAATTTGAATTTATGAAAAAAAATTATTTCAACTCTTTTTTGGCCAGCTTTTTCAACAATATTATCAACTTATGCCAAAAAAATTATTTCAAGAAAAAATAATTAAGAGTTAAAATAGAGTTTTTCCAAAAATTACAATTTTTTTGCATGTTTTGCTAATATCTTTGAAGTAAATTGTAATATTTTTTCTAAAATTATAAACTAATTTCGTAAATTATAAAGTTTAATTTTAGTATTTAAATTTAATATTTTTCGTATAATATAGACTAATTTCGTAAATTATAATGTTTAATTTCCAAATTTATAATTGCTAATTTCATAAATCATAAATATCATTTTGAAATACCGAAAATATCAGTTTCACAATTTATAAATTGCAATTTAGAAAATAATCCGTAACTTTTTTTTTTTTTTTTTTTTATAATTGAGGTTGTTATATTAATAAAGCCTTGAAGGCTGGCTTTACAATAGGAGCATTCCGAGCATAACAAGCAACTTGCCCAAGGAGGTCCTCGTGGGAGCCCAATAGTTGGTGCTCCCACCTCCCAACCGCAAGGTCGGGTGTTCGACTCTCATCACTCCCCAATTTGGGGAGTTTGTATAAAAATGTTGTTTGCTTGTGGGTATAAATCCCCTCTACCCACCCCGTGGTCGGTGTGCCTCTGTTAGTAGCCAAGAGGGGTTGGTCTTCGGACCAATTATCTTTCCCGAACAAAAAAAAAAAAAAAAAAAAAAAACAAGCAACTTGCCCAAGAAGAGGAGGGTTACAAGATATCATAGGGAGGAAGTAAAATCCCAGATGACAACGAACGGCATTCTAAAGCCAAGCTACAATATAATCCATAACTAATTTCCTTTCAAAAAAAAAATCCATAACTAATTTCCTTTCAAAAAAAAAAATCCATAACTAATTTTGGAAAGTAAAAAATTGCTTGAAATACATGAGCACATATTAGGAATATAGAGTATGTGAATGTATCCATAGTAATTAGCCATAAATGCCATCCGCTGACGTGGACAAATTCGTGGCTCACAATAATTTCTTAGGGTAGCCTTTTTTTCAAGAAGGCTACCATAAAAACATCCGTTTTGCAATTGCTTGGTCCCTTACTGGTTCGATTATGGGAAATGGCATTCTTGCTATTCTTTTACTGTAGTGATCAGTAATAGCAATACCTCACGTCTGTTTCCATTTATTCTCAAGTGGCTTTCTATGTTTTGCATTTTTCTTTTTCCTTTTTTGTTTAGGTAAACAAGAAACATATATTTATCTAATAATGAAGAGATTTACCTTAGAATTAATTTGAGTACATAGGAGTTCGAAACAAAATAAAGTATGTATAATCAGCCTCCCTCATTATTTATTCTAGTTCCGCCTCGAGTTCTTTACAGTGTTTCATTAACTAATTAGCCGTGCCAATTATATTTTGTCTCTATTGATTCTATGGCCAAAACTTTGGAAGAAAATAAGGCCTCTATGTTTTAATTCTCGTCAGTACTATGAATATCAAATAATAGCATGTATTAGATTTATATCAATGTATATTAAAAATTGTTACTTAATTACAAGATGTTACTCTAAATTCTAATAGTTAAACACGTACCTTGAAATCCTTGTGAAAAAACTAGAGGGGATCAAGATGAGCCCGGCCCGGCCAGAAAATGGGCAAGTTTTGGGCATGATTTTTCGGCCCACGGTCGGGCTCGGTTTTTTTTTTTGGCAAAAACTCCGGGCCACGGGAAACCTAGATTTGGAAAAATAGGCTAAATTCCGGCCCGGCCCGAAAATGGCCTGAAAAACCCGCTATGCTCAGCCTGCTGTTTTGGCTCGAAATGGGCTACTTTTTTTGCCAAAGCCCGGCCCGGCCCACATCATCCTCTAGAAAAAAGGAACTATATTCGTTAAATATGATATAAGAGACTGAAGCTAAGTCGTCATTCTCAATGTCTTCCAAGCATGGAATAATGTTGCGTAGTTCAATAATGGAAAAATGAGATAAAAGATAGTACTTTGTATAATACTGATAAGTGCCCTCCGTTCATCAAATAGCAAGTTCATAAGCCGAAAAGCCCTCCACTTTCTTAAGAGCAGTGAGCTGACTTCCATTGTACATCTGCATACCTATCAATAAACTTTCCATGCCACGAAAAATTTCTGCAGATGCTGTTAGCTTGTCTTAGAACACATTTGGGCAAAGTAATGTTCTGGGCCCGGTATGTATTGATACGTCAACACAAAGTTAACAAGATGCAACCTACCAGCAAAGTATATGTGCCTTGACTGCCACAATTTGATCTTGATCATACTTCTTTCGTTCCTTTCTTATTGTAACATTTGAACTTTTACGCTATTTATATACTAACTTAATTATGATAATAGAAAATTGTTATGATTTTGAATGGTATTTAATTGGTCACAATTTTCAGATTCAAGTTGAGTTTTAAACTAGATTGAATTTAGAATTAAAACTCTGAAAAGTCTGAGACTCTCCTTAATTTCCAAATTAAGGGTGACAAGTCAAGTCAAACAACACCAATTCCAAGCTCAACTCGGCTGGTTAGAGAAAATGAAACAGAAGAATGTAAACATGGAGTTAGACTGTTAGAGTGAAGAAGCTAAAGAAGGCATTGAGGAGAATGAAACTGAAAAAATTGTTGTCCTAGATAGTACTTCCTCTTTTTTTTTTTTTTTCAAACAAGCCAATGAATTCTCCGGGCAAAAAAAATCAGACATTCCATCTTCTGAGACCAAGACTTTTGATGTTATTTGACGTACAATAATTTATATATGCCTATTATGGATATGCACCCCTAGGATCGATAAACCTTTTGGATTAAAACATGGCACGTTAATTTAGAAGAGGAGAGAGATAGAGAAAGTATTTGTCAAAAATATTAATGTTGCAAGTAATATGCAACTTCCTAAAATGGAATACATTGCAACTAAAAACGAACGGAGGTTGTATATATTTTGCGGTTTGGAGACGCGAAAGTTGATGTTAATTGGGTAACAAACTTATTTAAGATAAGGAGGGCATACAAAATAACGGAGATTAGAGGATAACACCATGGTAAGAACCTAGATAACTATGGAGAATTGGAGATGGCCAAGACTGCCCACGTAATACGTATATGACATGCCATAGTAATGTGAAAACAGTAAATAGAATACCAGTTGAGGAAATGTATTACTCCCTCCGTCCCAAATTATAATTCCCATTTCTATTTTGGGTGTCCCAAAATATAGTTCCCATTTCCATATTTAGTTCCATATTTTTCCGTAATTTGTCTAGAAAAGCCGTGTCCCATCATTTATTTGTTTCTTGAATTTTGTTTTTTGCTTTGTTTATTCAACCCAAGTGTTACAATGAATGCTCTTTCACCAATTATCTCCATTCTCTCTCCTAAAATCATCTTTTCCCATACAACATTTATTTAAATAAACAAAAAATCTTTATTGTCCCTCTTAGATTCTAGTTGCATAAATTACCGTGAAAAAAGGGAAATGGAAACTATATTTTGGGACGGAGGGAGTAGCATTTTGGGCACGAAATTGGATTATTAACGGGATGTTTCACTATTAAGGTCGTCCACCATGTGAGACAGATGATCGATCATTCCAATTCATGCGATTGAAATCCCTGATCAGATGAGCGAACAGCACTCTATGAGTCGAGCTCCCAGCCTCCAATATAAAATCCCAGTACCAAGTTATGGAAGCAACAGGACAACAATGATTTTATACAAACGAAAGACAATGTTCTTGGATTACATACATCAACAGCAACAATCTAAATATACAGATCAATCGCCTTACAATTTGTGTCTTCATTTCTGGTATTCTGATTTGCAAGCAAAACGCAGAAATCAGACTTGTCAAATATAGTGGCAAAGGAGGACTAGTGAGTAAGCTTAAAATATATGATAAAAATTATGGCGAGGAGAAGAACACCGATGACTCCACCAAAGATCCATTTGTTTTTGCTTATTCTTCGTGACATAGCAGTCAGGATCTTCTTACTTTTGTCAATGGCGCTGTCTACCTCATGCAGCTGCAAGCAAAATAAGTAGATGGTTTTCAAGACTACTGTTCATTGAGCAAAGTTTTATGTTATTATATCAACCTCTATGCATGATTATATCTCCGTTTCTTAATAGATGCATCATATTAACTTTTAATACTATTTGGATATCTACTTTGAACATATAAAATCACTAATTCATATATACAAATCGCTTGTCGTTATTTTAATTATTGTTGCGTTAATCTCAATGTATATTTTCAAAATATTATATTTTTCCTACCACTGAATATATTGATAGTCAAAAGTGTGCATTGACAATTGTACCCAGTCAATACGATGCATCTGTTAAGAAACAAAGGAAATATAACATAAAAGGGACTTCATGTCTAAATGTGAGCTAAAGGTCTTATTTTTACCATTAGATTCCCATAATTATACTCCCTCCATCTTTGATTACCTTATTCATTTTCCAGATTGTGTTGTCGAAAAAAATTTACGGTCCATTCCAAACTTAGTTAAACAGTAAAGTAAAAAAAAAATGACAGGAATAATAAACAGAACTCCTGTACCTCCCAAGGCACTCCATCAATCATGATTTTCAAGTAAAAGAATGAATGCATGAACATTAAAGCTTTAGCAAGGCATTCGGAGGATACCTTCGAGTGTGAATGTAGGAGGGTCTCACGCTGCTGGTTCAAATCTTGAAGAATTGAAACACCCAACTCTTCTGTCTCCAGTATAGTTCTCCTACTCTCCCTAATTCTGTCACTGGACTGATTCAATCTCTCGGTTGAAAATGTCAATCTTTCTCTTTGGTCTGCGGAAGTCTGCACAAGAGACATAGATGTAGCTGTTGCATATCCCTTAACAATAGGAAAGAGCAAAGAAAAAATGCACAAAGAGGAGACATCAAATCAACTCAGCAAGTCAAAGGCATACAGCTTTGACAATTATCTAGGTATGCAAGATAATAATCAATCTGTTGACAAAGACATTACATTTCCTGAACCGGCTTACAGTGGCAATCTCAGTTAGTAAAAGCTTAAACAGAAGTACACAATCTCACATGAGAAGCACAAGGATTGGCATTTTGTGGGCAAACTTGTGAAACTGTTGAAGCTACAGCTATAGTTCTCGATTAAGTTCACAGGTTTCTTCAGAGAATACAATGCTATTGACGTGATTTCAGCAGGCAGCCTATATGAGAGAAATATGTAGTTCTCTTTGTTCACTTTAACTGATTTTGTTCTGAATTTATATTATCTGAACTTATTTGTCCGAATAACTTATTTAATTTGCAATTATCTGAAAACAACTTATTTTGTCTGATATCATAATTTATTTTATTTGAACTTATTTTGTCTGATATAAGTTAAAATAAGTTCAAGTAAACGGACCATTATAATTAAGTAAAATTTCAAAAGAATCTTATTAAATAGAGGAGTTGGAAGTGAATACCAAGTGTTGAGGTCCAGCATAAACATATCATGATGCAAACAGACGTATATTTACAACATGCCAAATACCATCTATATGATTTGTGAAATAAATAAATAAAAAAAACACTTCCAGGATACATGCAAGTTACAAGTGAGAGCACATCATCCAAAGAACCCCGCTGGGACCTGGGTAGAAGTTTTAAATTACTTGCACCAGCATGAATAAGAGGGTAGAAATTGATGTGCTGTTGAAGCTTTAGGACCAATATATTCTAATTTCTAACAGCACTGCTTATACAAAGACCAAAAAGAAAAAGGAGATGGTGGCGCAAAAATATTAGAAACAAAAAACAAAGAACAGATTGATTTCTAAGTATCCTCCAAACAGCGACTTTCAGAATTTAAAAAAAAATTGTAAAGAGCTTTGCATAAGTACCTTGTATGCATCTGCCCCTCCAGCTTCTAGCAACTCTTCACGGGCAGACTGATCATGATTGGGTGAACTGATTCTCTTCACCTCTCTTTTCAGATTATTCAAGCCAGATTTATACTCCCTCAGCTTTGCAAGAAGCATGGCCTTCATATTAGGTTGCAAGCTTCTTGCTTCAAGATCCATTTTACGTATCTGAATAAAGCCAGAAATTGGTCACATCACAAAAGCATACACATGAAAATCCAAATCCATCAAATGACAAAATAGAATGTGATACCAATATATCAGCCTCATCCAGGCCTGCCTTAATATTCGTCAGCTTCTGCTGTTTCTGCTCTGCAAATCACACAAACATGACAAAAAATATCAGAAGTCCATGCACAGCAGATTGTAGAAAACTATTACTATGAATGACAGATTGAATAGGAGCCATCAATAATGGAAGGGGATTCACCAGTTGGACAGGGTAATGGGAGAGGCCGAGAGGAACCAAATAGAAAAGTACCATGACATGAGAATAGGTATATTAAAGTTCTTACAGTGCTTGGATGAAAACCCTACATGCTTTCCTTCCTAAGATAAATTGTTGTGGCTTTTCGCACTCCAAATTTGTCCTCGGCATTTTAAGACAACAGGTGTATTCTACCTGGCGAGGTAAATAAGGGAAAGCGAAACTACGGACAAGGTCTTTTTCCACTTTATGAAGTGATTAACAGCATGTCTAAAATTTCAATATCCTATCGCATTTGAGTCACTACAGGGAGCAAATGGCCATAGCCAGACATATTGCAGCCTTTTGGAGGGACCCAAAGAGAATTCACAACAAAGCTAGGGCCAATCCCCTCCAAACTTTTAGGGGTCCAATCTCTCATGTCCGGTTCTGTAGTAGAGATGAAAATTGGAAAAGAATCATCAACTACACCCCCAAAAAGGACAAGATTTTATAAACAACATAGAGGAAAATGACAGGTATATCTTATCACAGGAATTGTTTCGTCTTTATTTCAGGAGATATACTCTTCAAGCACTTGATTAGATCACATCTAGACATATATAAGCTTAGCAAGCAATGAGAAACATAGATCCAGGAATGTGCTACACCAAAATTGAATATAGTAGGTTTTCACAGTAGTAAAACAACTTTAATAGAAGCATGAAGTTGAGAGCTTCGCCACTCCAATAGTGGTTTCAGTGTCGCTACGTGCTACATCTATATGTCCTCATGCCCAAATGACAAGGAATAGAAGAAAGAATTTGTTGGGAGAGGAAATAGGGAAGAATTTGAGCCTCATCCTCTACATGCAACCCAAATCCTACTAAGTAACTACTACTACTTTACACGCATGGGTTGTAACTTGTATTCTTACAACCCTAGACTGCTAAGCATGGAAACCAAGTCAAATAGGATCATAGAACAGACTGAAGAATTTTTTTTTTACCTTCACATGATCATCCAAGCACTTAATTAGTAGAGAATCACATGTCATACACACACTATGACATACATTCAAGACCAAGGAGTAACACACACACGCACAAGCACACGAACACGCGCGCGTACATGCCCACACCCACCCCACACACACGCGCACGAGCCCACGCACAAACGAAAAGAAAAAAACAGAGTATTTTCACCTCATAGTACATTTTCTAAATAAGTAACCATCTATCTCATCTCTGGATGGAATGAACGGACAAATATTAATAGTTGACCCAAGATCAACAATAATCATCCTACTAACATGACAATCCAGTAACAAAAATGACCACATAACTTTGTAAACCAATAGCACAAGCTATACTCATAATAATATGATAATCATAATAAATCCTATGTGGGACCAATAAGTTGTCGGGAATAAAAACGAAATTGGCTCATGGGAACATTTTCTTTATTTAGGGCCTAAAAACTTATTTTTACCTCCATAGAGATGAAACTGTTTCACAAGATACACAAAATTGAACCTAACTACAAACCTATACTGGAATCTCTCTCAACCAAAATTACTTTGGTTTAACCAATAGTAACATACATATTGACATCTACCCATCAATGAGTTCGCCATACTGTTCAATTACAACACAAGAATCTCCTGGCCCAATTTCAAAATAAAGCAGAATCAACTGCTTCACTAATCAATAAACCACTCGCATCGACTCACCGGAAAATGATGTTCATCAAAGTTGCCTGGATCACATATGTTATAATTCTTATCCCCGATAAAATGTTGTTTCTTAGTCCCCACCCCTCAAGCTCCAGAATCAACACCAACGTAGATCGATCGGACATTATAAAGGTCGGAAACGCAGCAAATTTCACTCATAACAAGCTCAGAACCAACAAATCCCTCCGCTAAAACCTAGAATTACATCATCAACGATTACAATCTCCAAATCCAATTC
The DNA here is from genome assembly GCA_947646795.1 of Beta lomatogona. Lineage (NCBI taxonomy): Eukaryota > Viridiplantae > Streptophyta > Magnoliopsida > Caryophyllales > Amaranthaceae > Beta > Beta lomatogona. Next base: position 955,740 of record CANSNZ010000259.1, read on the forward strand.
TCTTTTCAAAAACCCTAATCATACAACTAAACATTTTCTCACAAATTAAAGCGATAGAATTAATTACTAGCAATTCGATCGAATCAAACATAAATCAGGGAAAAGATGAGAGAGAAAAAGAATTACCTTGATCTGATAGAAGAGAAGCGGAAGAACATTTGTTGGAGAGGTTAGCCGAGAGCTCACAGTACTGGCGCTCGTAGCCATCGAAAACCTCACTCATTTTCTCTCTCCTAACGTAATTGAGAGAAGTTTTTGAGGAGGGAGAAAGCTAGGCGGCGTTGTTAATGGCGGAAACGAGAAAAAGCGCCGCCCTAAAAACTCCGTTAGGTGAAGAAGACAACCGAAAGGAGAACCTCCCAGCTTTCTGCTTTGCTGATCACGGAGTGACAGTTAAGTTATGCCAAGTGCCAACAACATTTTAATGTAGCTCCATCAAGGTAAATGACTAAATTAGTAAATTTTGACGGTAGATTATATTACTAAAATACTAACTTTGATCATATATAAATTCTAGTTAGTAAAAATACAAATCACAAATCCATTACTAAAATTTGTAAATTCTAATTAGTAATCATATAATTCTTCTTTTCCATCGTATTCCCTTCCGTTTCATTGTTTTTCTCTCTTTTACTTTTATAGTCAAAGTTAGAATAATCACCAATATATTGAAAATTTGCGTATGACGGATTAAATTCATCTTGATATATTAAAATTAGCTTTCTACACAAATGTATAGTCAGATATATGGACGATTAAGATTGTGCATTGAATCGCATGAAAAAAAAACCCTAGCTGTTCTTCCCTCCTCTCCTCTCTCTCTCCTCTTTTCACAGAAAACCCTCTAGAGGGGTTGCCATGGATGTTTTCGTCCATAGTAAGCCCCTATTTCTCTCCTTTTTGCAGTTTCTAGTTTATTTTCTTGCTTTTTTCGTTTTTTGTAATTTTTAATAAATCTCATCTCGCGTGATGGGCTTTATTCCCTTTATGGTTTTTGTAGTTACCCCCTTAGCGGCGGGTCTATTAGTTTGGTTTTTTTGTGTGTTAGCGGGGTTTGGACCACGGCTCCAGGTTGAAGGTTGATTTGTTGATAGGATTTTGTGCGGGATTGCAACGGCTGTCGGTACTTCGCGTACAATCGGTTGAATCAACTATATTTTTACATCAAAACTACTATGTTAGACCCTCATAGGAATGTGAAAGGGTATTTAGAAGGGTTATTTCTACTCAACGTCGTGGTTTTGTTAGAATTAAGTTTCATTCAATTTGATGTGTATTTTTCAGAATCTGACTTCTATTGTAGATGTCGTATGACTTTATATTAATGAATGAATTTTCACTTCAAAAAAAAAAAGATTGTGCATTGAAAATCATGCAAACATAAGAGAAGAGATTAAAAGTAAATTAAGGGGGTTGTTTTTTATCAACTATTGTATTATTTAGTTACTTGAATTTTTTTCAAAAAAAAATTATTAGTTCATCTGCCATTTTTGTCTACGGAAAATATATATCATTATACAAGGACCACAAATCTAGTTAAGATATATGCCTTGAAACACTACTAACAAAATATTATGGCGTTTATCATCTACAAATTACAATAGATGGATAGCTATTCAAAAGCAAAATTGCATCAGGCTCATCCTACAAACATTATGGCATTTATTTGCTATATATGCTAAATTGGTCATGCATGTTATATTGATAACGCGCTGTGTCGTAGATTCCTCATCAAAATCCATATCATATCGTCCCAAAACAGATATGTTCAAATTCTACTTGTTAATGGGGCTTACTTCACATTTCAGTAACTTTATAAACAAATGTTACAAAAAAAATCTACTGTTCTAACATAACAGAAGATGATCTGATCACATATTGATGAATCTACAACCAAAAAGTAGGCTACAAAAAAATATTATAAAGTCCGAGGTATTGAAGTGTAACTTGAGGCATCTAACTGGGTTTACCAAATCTTACAAGGATTTTCATTATTCTTTCTTTCTGCGCTTCAATCTTTCAAGAGCACCAAGACGGGCATCAGCAGCCCCTTTGGCCTCCTCCTCCCCATCTTCATCCTTCTCAGGGTCTTCCCGCTTCTTAGCCAAGCCACCAAAAACAGCACTGGGAACATCCTTTTGTGCAATCTCAACCGGTTCTACATCTTCATCATCACTCTCTTCTGGCAGTTCGATTTCCTCCTGATTTACATTATTTCTTCTACCAGCATCATCAGCTTGAGATTCATGCCCAGCACTGACAAACCCGACCGTCCTGGCTTTGTCCTTGACTGGAACATCATCATCTACAGGAGCCAACTGCCTTTCTAGAGCAGCCATCTCATCTTCACCAGCCCCAGCTTGTCTTAGTACATCCACAGCCTTATCAAGGCTTACCTTTTCATCTTTTTGCATCAGATTTTCAGGAAGTATGAAATGTGTCTGCAGCGAATAAAGTACAGTCAGAAATCCATCAAAACAATGAAAACCCTGGCTCAAATCTGAACATCAAATAGAAGCACCAGACGCAAAGAAAGGATGGTCAAAGTTCAAGCACAAAATTTCCAGTTGAAATCCAAGCCAAGATCAATTTTCGTGGTAGTTGTCTTTTCATATCAGCGATCAAGTAACTTTGCTTCTCCTTGAAAAAAGTTCTACATTAATTAAGAGGTTCACGTGGAAGAAATTACAAAGGATAGAAGAGCATGGAATGACCACTACATAAACTTTGTTGGGGAATGGTAAATATTTTGTATTTGCTTTATTAACATTTGGTATGATGAAGATGAAACACACTTGACCTGAAGTCCACCTCAGTCATAACCTATCAGTGACCTCTCTCCATCCATCGTTATTTCCCTCCAACCCCCCCCCGAGAATTCAAAAATAACCTTTTGCATGTTCCTTGCAGTTTCTCTCCCTCCCCTAGGCCCTAACCTAGCAGCAGCCTCCGTCCAAACATAATTACTTCATTTACCCTACTTTGTCCGTGTGTGGACATACCTAGCCATCATACAACCAATCTGATTTACTTAGGTTTCAGATGTATAGCTTCATTGACAAATTAAGGCACCAAGGAAACTTCCCAGCTACATTGACAAAAAGACGTGATAATTCAGCAATTCTATGGTAGCGGTGCATACTATCATTGGTCATCTCCTACACCCCCAACTTCCCTATGTTAAGATCTACTCCCTCTGTTTTCTTTTAATCTTTCTCACTTGGAATCTTGACACTATTCATACTTAGAGAGAATCTTCTTAATTTTTCTCAATTTATAAGAAAAAATATAGTCATGTGGGGTCTTGTTTGATTCGTCTCAATTAGTACTTTATTAATATTCAATCATTATAATTTTTATTAATATATAATGAAAGATATTTAAGTTTAAAGAGGTGCATTGGGAGACGCACACGGGAAAGTGAGAAGGATAAAAAAAACAGAGGGAGTACTAGGGAGTCTCTTGTCAACTTTTTTGACTTGATTCACATCAGTTCATAAAGGTTCAGATGTGTTCTAGCAAGTTCTAGACAAGTTCCAATAAGTTCTAATAGTTCAAATATTACTCCCTTCCTTTTAAAATAGAAACTCCATTTTGACTTTTGCACTATTCACATACTCTACTTTGACCATATTTTTCTACATTAGTAAGTCTTGTGTATGACCGTCTTACCATAAAATTTGTGTAAGTCAACCTTACTTTGTTCCCTAAAAGGATCACTATATAAGTGAAAAGGGTCATTTTATGAGTTAAAGGGGTCACTTTTAGATAACGAGTCACCCCGTGTCTTAAAAGGGTCACTTGTACCATAAGTGACCCCTTTAGGACAACAAGTTACCCACGTCTTACCATCATTACCATAAATTATGGTAAGACAGTCTTATATGAGACTTGTGGTTTCTACATATATATAAAACCCAATGTTAGCATACAAGATGTTGAATTTGTCTCGACATATATTTTCAAAAAATCAATTTTTAAAATTTTTAAAATGAATGAAGTCAATGTTTATAATTTTTCAAATAATGAATAATTAGATATATAAATGGTCAAAGTTGTGCATCGGCAAGTGTAGGTCAAAATAGAGCATCTATTTAAAAATGGAGGGAGTATATAAATTTTTCAATATAATACCAGTAATAATGCTAATAAAATGATAATATTAATATCATAAGTAATTTAATTATGTTTCTTGATTAAAATTTCTTTAATATGTCAAAATCTTCCAATAAGTTGTAAGAAATTATGATAAGTTTCAATAAATTCTGATAAGTTCTAATAAACCAGAATAAGTTGAAGACGCACCCTAAGTGGGTCGTGATGAACCTATAGTGGATGTCGAATGTGCTAGGACATGGGAATCTAAGCCTTGGACGTGGGAAGCCTCTAGAATATGGTCATGAGGGCTCTTGTGGTAACATCCAAGGAGGTTCTAAGTACAAGGATCTAGTACATTCAAGTTGTCTTTTACATACATAGTGTGTAGGACATTCTAGGATGTATGTATCTAGAATGTTAGCACCCAAAGTGTATTTGGGTGTACATACATATAATGAATGAGTGAGTGAACAATTCACTCAACATAGTTGTGTGCTCTTACAACTCTCTCTTCAACCATCCTCCCATACAGCTTCAGCCAAAGAGAGAGTAAGTGGAAACCCAAGTGCGCATAGGTGTTCCTAATACTAGCTCGTGCACACATGTGACCACGTCAGTAAGCTAACCTTGGGTGCTATGCACGAAGGAGCGTGTCTGGTCAAGTGTGCTAGGCAAAAGGGTCATGCTTGCGTTTAGGCATCAAGGCACGTGTGAAGTACCAAGAGTTATAAAGTCCTGACTTAGCACGATAATGAGGGCCGCTATGGCACCATATGTGGCTACCTATGCAGATAATGAAAGAAGTTAACATGTGACATTAAAGGGGGTTTGAACGGTAAGTGATGTGCTTGTCTTGGGTTGTTTGGATGGTGTACACTTGCTTCTTTTCTATTTTTATACTATATTTGGAAGCCATGCACACTTATATGTAGTTATGGGTTACACACTTACACCACCACTACTGCCAGCAGTTACGGTCTGAAATGATTCAAGGATTTAAGGCCTGACATTTGACAACCCCAAATCCACCAGATGACTTAGACACTGCGAGTAATGTGGGAACACCGGAACAAGGTTGTTGTGGCAGGGAAACAGAAGGGACACATCGGCACAGGTAAGGAGCTGTTATATTTTACACACACAGCCACACAGGTAGACTGCTGCATATAAATACATACCCAAGTGTCAAGAAACGCTTAAGTTCAAAACTTCACACACAGGAGCACTATCCTGGAAGTGGACACAATCACACAACACAAGTGCAGGGACCTGGTATCCATAAAACAGATTCTTTTCACATTATAAATACATTCAAACACATAACACATTTTAATTTACTTGTTCATCACTAAATAGGTAAACCTGGTATCTCAAAACATTCTCAGTTTCTCTTCGCTTTCCCTCAATTTTTAAAGTTTCAGGTCGAAGTCACATAAGCTGGTTGTATTGATTAATTGAGCTTAAAATTTCAAGTATGCAAGCATTAAGGACTAATCGAGCTTAAAATTCAATTACTTTCCCCTTTTCTTGTTTCCTGCCTAATTACTTAGATAAATATTCAAAAACTATTTTACACCAAACAAAGTGGGTAACAACATTGCATACAAGTTACTAGTTTACATTTAACATGAACTATCCTAGTTCGAGAACGTGACTGATTTGATCAACAGGCAGCCTTTCTGGTGGTATGAAGATAAGAAACTGGACATAATAAAGGGCAAAAATCCGAAAAAGACAGAAATAGGGGAACTACTATTATAAGAAATGCAATTAGCATTTCCAGCAAAAAAATCAATTCACTATTAGTTATCATTTATATATTTTGAACAAAAATAACCTCGTTAGCTTCATAATTTCATTTTACACGAATTTGCCCAGTCACTTCTCCAGTCCAGGTCTTTTACAGCCAATCGTGTACTCGTGTTGCATTACAGCAAGGTGAAAAGTTGGTATTTTTTCTATTTAGATATAATTATCTGATTATCTTCTCATTAAACATTTTCCAGCAGAATCCTGAAAGTATTCCAGCATCAGTCAGGACTCAAGAGTGCGCTATAAACTATACCTCATGCCATGGTACAGACATATCTTGCATTACCGTGGAGAGAGGGGTTTGAATCAATTATCATCCTATAATTAACGTAAATGGCTAATGCTAAATCCTAGTAACACTGCATTTAAGAAGAGACATAGCGTTTCATGGAAATATCTTCTCATTAAATATGCTTGATTATTCCTATAGCACATTTAATTACAGCAAGCAAAGTTCACTTAACCAATGAAAAGTATGTTCCTAGAGCATCACAAAACAAAGACAGATACTAGAATAGCACTCAGAAGAAAGGACATTGTTTCTTACTGGCTAGGTCCAGAGAGGTCATGATAATGAGGCGTTCAAGTGTTCGACACCCTGACTGGAAACAAAGTTGTACATTTCAGACTGTACTTTTACATTGACACTAGATAAGGCGATAATGGTTACAGTTCCTAGGGCTCAGGAATATAGTAATAAAAGTCGTGAAGTTAATATTTTAAACTTGCAAAATGACATTCTCAGATGGCAATGACAGAAGTGATATGCGAGCCAAACTGCCAAAGTTCAAGCCAGTAAGGATCACAGCGTGCTATCAACGGATTTACATTTAAGCAATACTAGGGGATTATTAGAATAAGGAAAAAAAAAACTCCCGGCAATATTAGGCAAAAACGGACCATTGACCGAAACATAAGTAGAAGGTATTCAACAGACAGAAAACCAACAAAGCTAAAAGGCAACACACCAATATATGTACAATTCATAGCAAAGACATACTCCCTCCGATCTTTATTAGTTTACCCGTATTCCTTTTTGGGACGTCCCTTATTAGTTTACCCATTTCTTTTGTTTCTATTTTTGGAATGGGACCACTAACTTTCCATCACACATACATTCAACTTTAATATCAAATAATAGTTTCTCTTTCTTTCTATGTCCCACAACATTGTTTCTACTAAAACTCTGTGCAAAAGAAACGGGTAAACTAATAAAGACCGGAGGGAGTATATAAACAAAAAGCACATGGATGTCACTATTAAGAAAGCCTCATATTCAGAGCATTAAAAATTGATGACCATAACACCAAAATTTTTGAATAAATTATTGGAAAAAAAAAATCAAATGAAGTGCGAAACAAGATGGACCTACCTGGCTGTAACTAGCAGCAATAGTTCGTTTGATGCGGAGCATTTCTCTGAAGGTGTCTTCATTTCCATGTTGGACCTCAAATTCATGCCACTGACTCCAAAAATCAGGATAAGATCTTGGATCCGCAAACTGGGAGGCATATGTGTAGACTGCACGAGACCGATCGATCTCCCCAAGGCTCTTTTCAAGCTCAGCATACTTCATGCACATGGTCTTCACATCTTTGTCAGGAAGACCAGATTGAATTGCTTGCTCATATATCTCCCTAGTTTTTGGCACACCAAACATTTCTGCTGCACGAGCTATGTAGATCTCGTACATGCTCAACTTCTCACTAGCTGGAACAGCTTTAGTAGCTTGGTCATAAACCTTCATTGCACGCTTTGCTAAGCCATAATCCTCCTCTAACTTGGCATATTGCAGGTACAAAGGCTTTACACATTCCCCAGGAGCCTGAAATAGAAATTTTGAAAAAGAATATTTCTGAGACATTTCAAACTAAGATATGAATATTTATGATCATAGAGGTGCATAATAATGGATGAAAACATTAGGAAACAAAAAATAGAAATCAATAATATAATAGATTTCTGAAACCCTGTTTCAATTTATGTTCAAATTTCAGACAAATATTTACTAACTGAAATACGTCAAAGTCTATTTCATTCCTGTCCAGTCAACCACACATCACATGTTAAAGCTAGAGGCACAGCAAGAATCAGTGAATTCTGCCATCTCCCAGAACATAGAATCACATGAAAGCAGACCCTGAAACACGGCTAGACAAAGGCCCTTCTATAAGGACCAACTAAAGAGATTTCATTTTTCAATATATGGCCATATGAATAATAAATCATGCTTATTCCAAAAAGGATGTTGTTAAAGAAGGGAAAAATCTAGTTCCTCAGAGAATACGAATCAATACGAGATGGTCAATAGGTACTGCTAAAGTAATAACCAGTGACTTGGACAGACCATTATTATTATATTCAAGAAGTAACTTGGACATACCATTTCAACGGCATTCTCAAAGAGCTCTCTCGCTCGTTCCAACTTATTCTTCCCATATCTCTTCACAAACTTGGATAAATATGTAACCCATATATCCTTCACATGAGGGTATTTGAAGATCTTCACACCTCTTTCATACACTCTGAAAGCATCTTCAAAGTATTTATGCTCCTATAGACATTCAGAGAGAGTATTAGAATCTAAGCAACAACATCATGATAGCAAGTCATGGTGTCATAGTAAACCATATATGAGATGTCATACCTCCAGAAGCATTGCGAAGTTTATAATAATTTGAGGAGTTGCAATTCTTAGATCCAATATCCTCTCATACACAGCACGAGTGGACTCCAAAGTACCGAGACTTTCCTCTAAATCTACATAGAATGTCCATAACTTTAATGATTTGTACAGCTTCATCTGCACAGGCTCATAACCTTCAGCAGCAACTGATCAAGAAAGCACAAGAGTCAGCTCATGATCCCGTAGGACATGCAGAAAACAAACAACAGCATTAACTAGATTAAGTATCAGTGGAAAATTCCATGTTTCGCCAACCCTCAAGTCTGTACAAAAATGTATAAATCACTCTACTGCCCAAAGCAATAGTATAAATCAACTCCATGTCACTACGTGCATGAATTTTCAGCCAAATTCTATTATAGCTTTGACGAACCAAACATTAACGAGAGCTAATATAGCCCTTGAATACATTTTTAAAAGTTTGAGCAGCAAAAAAATAGTCAGCTAAGATAATGTCTCCAATGCACCCGACAATAAAATTGACATCATACGAATTCCTTGAATTTCTAGAAAAGTTGCATAAAGCCAAAGCATAGTGAGCAAACTAAGTTGCACAAAGACGAGTACGGGTTCAAATTCGGGTACGGGAATCAAAAACTGCAAGATTTCGACATTTTAGGACATGGATACGCATACCCGTAATGGAAATGCATCGTATCGGGTACGGGTAAGTGATCTAGAAGAAGCACCCTTGCTAGAGAGTAAGCAAATAACTAAGTTCACAGCCTCTGCACCCATAATTACCATAGTGAGATCTCATGGCTTAATGGAGCCTAGAGGTAAGATGAAAGTTCAAATTAAAACCTGCTGCAAGTGGCAATGGCAAAAAGGAGATACTAAAAGTACCACATGTCTAAAACAAAATTAATTACCTCGACGTTTAACTTCAACAGAGGGCTCTGCCGTTGCGCGCCGCATCAGGTCCAACGCTCCCTTAAAGTTCTTGTGCCTCAATTCCATCTCAGCCCATTCACACCAAAGGCTAGCAAGATGGTCCAGTGCCTTATAATTCACTTGCACAGCTTTGTCAAAAATCACCCTAGCATTAGCAAGATCTTTATGACTCTCATAAAGCTTAGCAAAAGCTACCCACAAAGTGTGAGGCTTTCCTACGGCTTTCATGGGATCCACAGTCCTGACTGCCTCAGTATAGGTCAATATCTGCCTAGTTGGATTGCCCTCAAAGAGTTTCACCCTACGATGCCATTGCTCCACATTATGTGGGTTTTGTCGAAGAAGAACACTGTTAGCTAGCTCGGGCCGCCTATCCATCAAATGCTCCAACCTAGCAAGCCGCATATCTACATCATAATCATCATGCAGCCAAAATCCCTTTAGAATCTTCTTCTCAAACTTCCCCACAGAGAGCTCAACATCCCTTCTAATATCCTCCTCTTCTTCCTCTTCGTCCTCTCCATCAATCTCTTCCTCCTCGTCACTTAAATCCAAGTTCTCCATCTTATACGCCAACATACTCTCCTCAAACTGCGAGTACGCATCAAAAATCACACTAAAATCCCTAACGGTCACCACTGTCATCATCCCCTCCTCAAACACGTCCCTCGCCTTCTCAGGCAACTTCCTCCTAATGTAATAATCCGCCAATGACGTCCACAACCTACCCACCTCATCCGTAAACTTCCTAATCCCACCCCTAATAATAGCATCCACATTCAACCCAGAAACCTCGGTAGCATGCTTCGTCAATAAATCACACAATTCAAGCCAAAGCCGATGCTTGGTCTTCCCCTTAATCGAAAAAAACTGATCATCATTCAAAACCCCACCTAATCTCTCAGCAGCCTCCTGCCACCTCTCAGAAGTAATCAAAAACTCAATAAAATCCTCAATGTGAGATGGGTCATACTTCAAATACCTCCTATAAACCCTAAGTGAAGTCTCAATTGGAATACCCCTCTGCCCCACAAAAATCAAATAGGGTTCCCAAATTCGATCATGCTGAGTAACAGGCAAAGCACAAAGAGCTCGATCAAAGGTTCGACGAGTACGAGTAACCAATTTTTGTTGAGTTAGGGCTTGTAAATACATAATCCAAATTCTGGGCATCTTATGCATAGTAACTAAAGCACGTTCAAAAGTATTATTTAGGGTTTCATATTGAGAATGTGTAATAGGAAGATTGCGAACAAGTTCAAGGCGTTCACGAAGATAAGCGTACCAGAGTTTGTAGCTTCCAGGTAAAGCTTTGAGGGCTCTCTCGTAGATGATTGAGCGTTTTTTGAAGGGAGATTCGGTTCTTGCGACCAAATAACGCCACCATAGTCGCAAACTGAAGGGGTTTCTGAGGATTTCTTCTTCGTATGGAAGGTCGTCTTCTGAAGGGTATAATTCGCGAGGGATTGACATTGCAGCAGTCACAACTCACATGCGGAGGAGAGAGAGAGTGTGTGTTTGTGTAGACTGTAGTGTGTGAGACAAAGAAAGAGAGATGTGGTGGGGAAACAAAGAAGAGGGGAAGTATTCCTAATAATTAATTATTACTAGGTTTTGGACCCGTCTATAATGCAAGGAATTTTTTAGTTTAATAAGAATGTTTGTATATCAGCTATATTGAAAACATATAAATGGTTATTTACGTCTATTCAATCAAAAACTTTTTTGCATAATAAAATGCACCTTTATATTAATTATAAAGTTGTTTAGCATATACGTAATACTCATATGTTTTGAAAGACTTCTCTATATGCTACATTAATCGTATTATTAGACATTCCATGTTCTTTCTCACAAATTAGTATTATTAGGCACTTTGTACTCGTGACTCTAGAAGTGGCTACGTAAAGTTGGCCATGGTTGAGAACTGGTGTCGGGAGATACAAATCCACCATACGATGAAGATTGTCCTTGACTTTTAACACCGTCAAAGGGAACGCCTTTTTCGAAACCTCATAGGAAATTGTATTCCATCTCGACGGAATGAGTATCATACGGGGTATAAATACCTTATTCCCCGTTGCTACCTAAAATGATCACATATGATTCGGTTTCCTACATGCTTGATTACCAGCCTAGTATTGTTACACAAACCAGATGTTGGGCCAATATTCCTCATTAGCATCACTAATGTACCAATCTTCAGTCTTATATAGTGATTCAGTAGATCGGAACATCTAATGGTATTAATTAAGAATTCAGTGTAGTAGATTTTCATGTACTTCTAAGTTGCACTTCCTTGGAAATTGCATTTCAGCTTAAAATATACTCTATTAATTCCCCAGGGTAATTCACACAACACACGATTATTCACCATCTCCACTATCTCATGGGACGAAGCAAGAATAACCCTCGTTTGAAAATACTTAGGTTCCTCTAGGTGGCCGAATATAATATGTTTCCACTATAGCTAATATAATATCATTTCCACCATCTATAAAATTGACAACGACTACATAGTTCCCGTGCCATGATATTTACTCTTTTGTGTAAAGTTAAATAACTTACATATCATCCAAAGTTTAATTGAGATAAGGATGATGATCAAAGTTTCAAATTGAATATTGATCAAACCAATAATTCATTGTCTGAACTTTGTCGCAAAGAATTCAGCGGGGTGAATATTGTTGTAGACATTTAGAAATATTCTAATATGTCTACAATGATAGTTCTATTATTTCAAAGTATACCGTATATATATATATATATATATATATATATATATATATATATATATATATATATATATATATAGCCATTCAACTAAAAATGAACTCCATGGCCAAATTCCTATTGGTATATATTAAAATAGAACTATTACGGTAATGTTATTTTCTAATTTAAAATAAAAATGAACTCACTTCATTCTCTAATGTATAGGATCTTGAATGTACACATTTGATCATCAATTTAATCTAATATACTTAACAAATGGATTCAGACATATCTTATGTGATATATTAACATATATATAAGAAGTACTAAGATAAAATTAAATTAGAATTTTTATATTCCGACCTTGAACAAAAGAAATGTATGGACTTTTAGAGAAGAAAGAAATACTTTTTACTTCATTATCAATGTGATTGACTATTGTTAACTCTTTCAAACTTTGAGAACTCCTTGAAAACAATTCTATCTAAATTTCAAAACTAATAAGTTGTGATTTAAACTTTATGATCTTGTATTGAGAAGAATTAAATCTGGCTTACGACCCGTGCATTATACGACTGTGAAATATAACTTATTTAGAGAAAATTGACTTGCTCCAAGGTCTTGAATGCATACATGTGAATATTTGATCATTAAATTTTTTTATTCGTTACACATAACAAATGGATCCAAGCATATCATACACAAATTTTGAACACATACCAGAGCCGGCTAATAGGGGGAGCACCATGAGCGACGGCTCAAGCCCCTCTTTTTTATGGGCCCCATCTCTTTGAAAAAAAAATCTGTAAAAAAGTTTTGGGAGGGTGTGCTTTTTTTTTTTTAAATAAACTCCCTAAATTTTATAACTAATAACTTGTGATTTAAACTTTGTGATCTTGTATTGAAAAGAACTAAATCTGGCTTACGACCCGTGCATTATACGATTATGAAATATAACTTATTTATTATAAATAGTACTATTGTTATTTTTTTTTCAAAGGTAAGATGAAGGGGACTCACTTGAGGAGGGATAAGGGGAAATCCTCAAATGAGTCCCATGAGGTTTGATCCCTAGACCTCAAGGATATGAGGTGGGAAGCAATGCCACTTGTTTTGTCCTCTACTTGTCCAACAAGTAAGCTGTAGGCTGAGCTTTCTTGTCTAGCAAGTAAAAGGGTTTCCCTTAGATGTTCTTCAGATGGAGACTTGTGCAGCAATGCCTGAGTCAGCTTGGTCCTTGGCCTGGGCTTCGTTCCCGAACCTGCAAGAAAGGGACCCACCCTGGAGGTTTGGGTGGTGGTTCCCCCTCCGAAGCTTAAGTCAGATATCAGGAGTTGTAAGAGAAAGTAGAGATAGAGAGAGAAAATGAGAGAGTATTTTATCAGAGTAACTTTACACTGTTTTGCATTGAATTCTCTTTCTCTTGATTTCAGGGGTATTTATAGTGATAGCAAGTTGACAGCTATCCTTAAAATCTGCCCTAGAATAGTGGCTTTTGATTGGCTGGGGAATCAGATCATGACACGTGGCAGGCCATGATTGGTGAAGGTTTATTAACCACTCTCCTGCAGCCACCTTGTAGTCTTTGGGTTCGATTGTTGGGCCGGAAAATCAACCTTTTAACCCAACTGTGTATAGCCCAGAGATTAAGCCTTCTTTCCATATTAACTAGGGTGACACGTGTACGGCTCTGATGAGCCCACGTGTCGTTAAGGGAGCCGTAGATGTTAGGCTACAACATTTGCCCCTAAAAGGGCTTTCACTGTTGGCCCATCTGACGGTTAAGGCCCTTTTACCCAAGGTAGCTTTTTGTTGGCCCATGTAACGGTAAAGGCCCGTTTTACATAAGGTAGTTTATTCAAAAATGAAGGAAATGACGCGCCCTTTCTAGGATTTTACCGGTCATAACCGACCGTTACCTTCTTTTCTTCGGTCATTTCTGACCGGCTCCACAAGTTTTTTACCCCCCTATAAATACTCTGGGTGTGAGAATATTTAATCATTTCACACCTTGAATGAATTTTTCTAGAGAGAGGAGATGTGCAAACTTTTCTAGAGAGAGAGAGAGAGAGATCGTCCAGCTTCAACATTATTCACCGAATCGTCCAGACGTTCTTAGCAGGTATCGTTTCTTTATTCTTTTCGTTCTTCTTTATTCTTTATTTTTTCTTAGAAAATCAATAAAATGGAATCTTCTTCGTCAAATAATCCTAGCCGACCAAGAGCTTGCCTTGACCCTAGAACCGATACTTCTTCTTCGGCACATTCTAGAGTTGGGCCTCTTTTGGCCAAGCATATATTTTTTCATGGTTTTGGCCGAGAAAGTCAGACGACCCAGTCTTTATCTGTGCAGGGTAATCTGGCTCGCGTCAAGCAAACATCCCGTCTAAGACGAAAGGTAATAATCCCGTCATATAGTTCGGATATAGAGGAATCTACTGGACGGGTGCCAGACGAGGCAAGAGAGGTTCAAAGTGTTGGGCCTTTGGACGGCCTTCCTTCCCCCGACCATATTTTAGAAACCAAAATAAACCCTGAGGCCAGTACTTCTGGCAGGGACACCAACATGGAGGAAACCGGCGAAGATGATAATAACGTTAGTGAGTCTGATAATGCCGAAGAGTCAGACGAGGCTTCCACTACCTCGTCGGAAATTAGAAGGCGTCTAGGTCCCCTCTTAGACCCCGGCTTCATTTTGGTCAATCGTAAATGGTTAGAGAAAATCGGCCCAGACCCTAGCTATTTATTGTCCTGCATGCCCATGCCAGACTTTTCCTTTGTCATTCCAAATAAAGATGCGACGATCCTGAGCGCTCCCAGGAACCATTTCGCCGTCTATAAAATGGCCTTGGACGTGGGATTGAGGTTCCCTCTCCATGAATTCATAGAACAAGTGCTGCAGTACTACCACATCGGCCATAATCAGCTGGCTCCAAACGCTTGGCACAACGTCTTGACGTTCATTGCCATCTGTGAGCTGCGCGGCTTAGCCCTTTCCCTTCAAGCCTTTACTCACATCCATTATGCTGCCAAGGTACCTGGGGCCGTGGACGGGGCATGGCTCAGCATCTGCAACCGTCTCGGCTTTATGACGGCTTGGGGAAAGCCGTCGAAGATGCATGAATGGAAGATCGACTTCATCTTCTTAAAGGCGGCCAATGATTCGGCCACTGAGGGCTATTTATTCTACAATCGGTCCGTCACGAATACGGGGCGGAAGCAGTCCTGGCTGGACCTGGAGGATAGCTTCGACGAAGAAGTGGTGGAGTACTTCAGAGTAAAGGAGTACTCCAGGCCCGGCCAACGATCTTTTAAGGGACCATCTAACTGGATACCCTTTAAAGAAATGTTTTACCAAGACGACTTCTTGGTGGCCGCCGGCTTGCGGTTGGCCGATGATAAAGGTATATATTCAAAATCCCCCAAGTAAAACTCTTAATCCATAATTCATTAGACTAACCAATTTTTTGTCTTTTTGCTGCAGACTCGGCCAGAACTCGCCTCAAAGCTTCTTGGACGGGAGATATAAGTATGTCTAAATTCACGAGATAACTTGTGGAAGGAATATGCCAAAAAGCCAGAAAAGAGGGTGAGACTTCGGTAAAATATTTTTTTTTTTTTTTTAAGACGAGGATCATTCTTACTCGTCTGGAATTGGCATCCAATTTTTGGACGAGAATCACCCAAAGAAGGAGAACGTCCAAGCAAGGACGTTCACCCTTTGGGGCATTATCGTCTGAGAGTTTATGGTCTTTGGACGAGTGTCATTCGGACTCATCCAAGTAATCGGAACTCTCTCTAGACGAGGGTAGCCCGAAGAAGGAAAACGTCCAAGCTTAGACGGCCACCTTCTTGGGGCCATACTCGTCTGCAACTTTGAAAGTCTTTCGACGAGTCAATGTTGGACTCATCCAAAGACTTTCTGCCTTTCCTTGGACGAGGATAGCCAGAAGAAGGAAAGCGTCCACGATAGGACGGCCACCTTCTTGGGACCGTACTCGTCTGAGATTTTTTAGTTTTTTTTTTTAACGTCCCCGGACGAGTACATATTCGGACGGCCACCTTCTTGGCGCCATTCTCGTCTGGGAGGCTTTGGGTTCTGAAGCCGGACGAGGAGTTGATGTCCTCTCCTTGGACGGGAGCCATTTTAGTCCGTCCAATTTTGCGACGGCTTCCTTCTGTGCATAAGCTTCGTTTGTATCCGAAGTTTTTCTCGGACGAAATTCCCTTAGGATAGGAGGTGTTTAGTGTTTGACGCCTTCCTTCTTTGGGTAATTTTCGTCTGAAGATTTGCAATTTGATTTGTGTTTTGATCTGTGGACGTCCGTCATTTTAACTTGCTTATTTCTTGCAGAAAAATGCTCCTACTAACAAACTCCCACCCGGGAAGTCGTCCTCGTCTAAGAAGAGGCCTACGGCAGCCGCGGACCAGCCCCTCGCGAAAAAGCCTAAAGGCTTTATGAGAAAAAGGCCAGAGAAGACGACTTCTGCTGAAAGAGGTGTTGAGAAGAGCATGCCGCCACCCAAGGACAAGGCCCTGAAAAAGGAGCCTTCAACTGCTGCCCCTGCTGAGAGGGAAGAGATGGCGGATCCTGCTGGTCAGTTGGACGTTCTGCCAGCAGATTCTGCCGAGGTCAGACCAGAGTCGTCCTTGGCTTCGGTTATTCCAGAGCCAGAGACGGCGGCTGAGAACTACCTGGGCTTCAGCGGCTCGGTGGCCAAACTGGTGCCTCAGATGCCGTTAGCTGTTAGGACGACATCTATTTCGTTTGGTGAGTCGTATTATCCGAATATAGTTAGGACGGTGGGGGTCGGCGGACGGTCTATGAGTCTGTCCAATAGACAAGCCATCGTCTATCCCATCAAGATAACTGACTCTCCCCCTCTTTCAGATAAGGGCAAAGGCCCCGCTATACCCGCATCTCCTCCTACCATAGACTCGGACGAGGAGTCTTCTCCTGCTTTCGCCAAAATGTCAAAGGCTGAAAAGGATCGGCTTAAGCAGGAGCTCTTCAAGTGTTTTCCTGAATCCTATACCAAAGGATTAAGGGGAGCATCGGCCGGGCATGTGGGCTACTTGTCACAACTTGCTGTTGAGGTATAACTTACTACCGCTTTGGTTTAATACTTGTGTATATTTATTTCCTTTTTGTAACTCGTCTAATGACTTGTTTGGTTTTTATTGCAACATGACTTTTTGCTCGCAAGCATGCTTACTGAAGAATGGGCAAGGGACTTGAGAAAAGAGAATAAGAAACTCGTCCACCTTGCAACAACGGCAGGCGACAAGGCCATCCATGACATTGAGATGGCCAATACCCTTCATCGTTAGTCACTGGACGCTTTGGAGAAGAGATCAGCCGACCTGGAATCCACGAACAAGAATTATCTTGTTACCATCAACGATCTGTACACGGAGCAAGACCGCCTGAAGATGATCATAGATACCGTCTCTACAGATCTAAAAGGTGAAAGAGATGATGCTCTTCTTGCCGCTGTCCAGCTGAGGAGGGAGAATATTCTCCTGAGGGCGAGAACTGCCCGTCTAGAGAGGGAGGCGGCCAAGGCCTTCAACGATGCCAAGGAAGGGTTGATGCAAGTCGTCGAAACGTCTAAGGACTGGGCCGTCAAGGCCTTCGAGATGCTGGCTGAAGCTGATGAGGTCTCAAGCTTTGTACATCGTCTGTACTATCAACAGAGTGTCCATCGGGCTATGGTATGCGCTGAGGAACCTCCGGAGTTTTTAGAGTCCGACGACGAAGCTGAAGTCGAGGATGAGAAGCCTGAAGACGACCAAGAAACTCGCGCTGAAGATGATGCCTAGTTTTAGGTTTATTTTCCTAAGTTTCTTGGCTTGTTTGCCGTTGTACCTTTAACTCTTCAGTCTTAAGTTGTAAATCTTTTGCTAATTATATATATGAAGACTTTTTGCCAATTCCTTGTCTTTTCTCTCTTTGAATTTAAATTATCTTCAGTATAACATTAACTTCGTCATGATTGCTGGACGTCCAGCACAGATGTTTAAGGAAAGAGTAACGTGCTTGCCTTTAGACGATCGCAAATCTTTAAAAATTGCCTCCAAGCATAAGAATTGACTCGTCCTGAACTATTGGACGATCTACAAGAAGAGACACATTCTGAACTTTTGGACGATCTACCTTATCTGTATAATATAAACTTGTCAAGCCTGTTCCTTGCCCTTGGACGATCTACCTTATCTGAATAGGCTCGCCCTGAACTTTTGGCAATCTACCTTATCCGAGTAATACATACTTGCCAGACCTAATTCTTGACCTTGGACGATCAAGAAGATTGCAAAATGCCCTTGGACTCGTCTGGGACGGTTTGCAAAATGCATATAGGAGAAGATTGCCATCCTTGCCCTTGGACGATTACCAATCATCCCATGAAATATCTAAGTATTTATTGAGATTCGTCCTAGATTTTTGGACAGTCTGCTTAATTAGACGAGTCTTGCCCAAAGAGGGAAAACGGCCAATACCTGTTTGTTTTGTGGACGAGCCACGTTCTAGCCGTTTTACTCGAGCTACTAACACTCGTCCTGCACTATCAAACCATCACAAGGGCATATATTGCCTAGGTCCTCCTGGTTTTTGGACGACCTTTTCTCTTTTGCTCGTCCTATAGGCTTCTATCATCCCCCCTTCTTGGGCTTAGCTCAACCGCACATGATGGGCGAGCCAAAGTCCAAGAAGGAGAACGACCATCCTTGGCCGAGCCTGTTGAAATTGATGGATGAGCTTGAGATACATGTTCAAAGCATGTTTTAGCCGGCTTCCTTGAGGGAGCAACACTCGTCATTAAGTAGTGATCCCTTACTAGGGTCTGGACTACTTAGCTGTCCGTGCTTTTGAAAGTAAGTATCCTTTACTAAGGTCTTATTTCAGGCCAGCTTTCTCTCAGAGACTTTGACGTCTCTCTTACTAGAGATTTTGTCAGTTTGACGGCCATGTATGTGTTATATTTTTGGCCGGTCTCTTCGAGGGAGTGATGTTCGGCATAGAAGTGAGTAATTTTGACGTTCTATTATCGTTTGTATTTTTGTCCAAGTTATTGTCACTTTTAGACGAGTAACTGATTTAATGCCCCAAAGTGAACCAACTTGGTGAAAATAAACATGAAAATACAGAGACGATGAGATAGTAGGAATTGTATTATATGAATTTTGCTTGACTAAGTGCCAAGATACATGTATACAATTCTTTTTTGCTAACATGAAAATACAGAGGCTTAGTTTTTTGTCGATGTATTGAGCTAGACGTGGTACTTCTTCAGATTATCTGAGTTCCAAGATCGCGGTATGACTCGTCCATCCAAGTCTTGGAGACGAAAGGTTCCACTGCGCAACTCTTGGATAATCAGATAAGGTCCTTCCCAATTAGGTGTTAGCTTCCCTAACTCTTTAGCTCGTCCAACCGCTTCCATCTTTTTTAGAACAAGATCCCCCACTTTGAGCGGTCGTCTAACAACTCTTTTGTTAAACTCCTGAGCCATTCGCAGTTTGTACAATTGCATTCTTAGCAAGGCATTGCCCCTGACTTCTGGCACTTGGTCCAAAGCCGTGCGTAATGCAGCCCAATTGGCATCTTCTGTGTACAACATGACACGCGAGGTAGGTTCTTCAATCTCAATGGGCAAGACGGCTTTAGTGCCATAGACTAACATGAAGGGCGTCTCCCTCTGTAGAGTTTTTGGCGGTTGTTTACGATGGACCATAACACCAACCTGCAGCTCTTCAACCCATTGCCCCTTGGTGTTCTCCAGCTTCCTTTTGATTCCATTTGATAGAATCTTGTTGAAGGACTCTACTTGCCCATTGGCTTGTGGGTGGGCGACTGCCGCGAAGTGAGCTTTGATTTCTCTTTACGTCAACCAATCTTTCGGCTTAGGCGTTTCGAATCGTGGTCCATTATCAAAGACGATGGATTGTGGCATGCCAAAACGAGTTATAATGTTTTTCCAAATAAAGCCTTTGACATCGTTTGTTGTTATTCCTCGCATGGCTTTCGCCTCTATCCATTTAGTGAAGTAGTCAACTGCCACTATCACAAACTTCTTTTGCCCAGCGGCCATAGGGAAAGGTCCTAGGATATCCATGCCCCATTTGGCAAAAAGGCAGAGGGAACAAGATGGGACTTAAGTAGTTGGACGGCTTCTGATGCACGTTTCCATGCTTCTGACAACTGTCGCACTTCTTTGCATAGACTAAGGCATCCTCCTTTAAGGTAGGCTAGTAGTACCCCGTCCTTAAAGCCTTCTCTCCTAAAGCTCTTCCCCCATGCTCCTTCATGGAGTTCCTTCAGAACCTCTTGACCTTCTTCCCTAGTAATGCACTTGAGGAGAGGTCGGTTGAATGACTTCTTGTAAAGAGTCTCATCCCATAACTCAAACCACTTGTCTCTAGCCTTCACATACTTGGCCTCTACCGGGTCAGAAGGCAATCGTCCTGTCTCCTTGTATTCAATGATAGGCTCCATCCAGACTCTCCCTCGGCTAAGAAACATAATTTGTTCTTGGTCAATGCTCTTTTTGGGTTTGACTTCCCAAAACACTGTTCTTGGCACATCACCTTCAGCCGAGCTGGCCAATTTAGAGAGAGCATCTGCTTGATGATTTTCTGACCTTGGCACTTGGTCGAGAACAAATCGTTTCAAAGGTTCAATCTCATCCTCGATTAGACGCATGTATTTGCTCATCGATGCTTCTTTACATTCAGAATCCCCATTGACTTGGCTGACGACCAAGAGCGAGTCCGATTTTGCCTCAATTTCCAAAGCTCCTGCCGCTTTGGGCGAGTACAAATCATGGAGTAAATAATGGACCCTATTGCTGACGCATAAGGAACATTACTCATTCGCTTAATCTCATCAGGTCCAGAAGGACACTGACTCTTGCTAAGCGAAACACCATGTTGCATGGGTAGAAAACCTTTCTTAGAGTTTTCCATATTGAACTTAGTAACGATCTTATCTATATAAGTTCGTTGGCTAAGTCCAATCATCCTCTTAGACCTATTCCTATAGATCTTGATCCCCAAAATGTACTCAGCGTTTCCAAGGTCTTTCATAGAAAAACAACTCTTCAACCATTCCTTGACTGACTAACTCAAGCATGGGAATGTCGTTTCCTATGAGAAGTATATCATCTACATACAAGATCAAGAAGACTATGTTACTCCTACTTTCCTTCTTGTAAACATAAGACTCTTCTCCGTTTTTGAGAAAACCAAACTGTTTGATTGCCTCATCAAAACGAAGATTCCAACTCCGGGATGCTTGCTTCAATCCATAAATGGACTTTTGAAGCTTACATACCCTCCTAGGATATTCTGGATCCACAAAACCTTCCGGTTGTGTCATATACACATCCTCTTTCAAGAACTCATTCAAGAAAGCGATTCTGACATCCATTTGCCAAATCTCATAACCATAAAAGGCAGCAATCGCTAGGAGTATCCGAATGGATTTAAGCATTGCTACTAGTGAAAAGGTTTCGTCATAGTCTATACCATGAACTTGCTTGAACCCTTTTGCAACCAACCTTGCTTTGTAAACCTGAATGTTACCATCCTTGTCTGTTTTCACTTTGAAAACCCATTTGCAACCAATAGGTGTAACCCCATCGGGCAAATCCATCAAGTCCCATACATGATTTTCAGACATAGATGCCATTTCGGACCTCATGGCTTCAAGCCATTTTTCGGAGTCTTCACTCATCAAAGCTTGCTTGTAAGTAGTAGGTTCCTCAAATTCTAAGATCATTATCTCAGAACTTTCGATTAACAATAAATCAACAAACCTTTTGTTTGGTATTCTTGATCTACTAGTCCTACGAGGGGCTGCAACAGGAGAAATTTTCTTCTCAACAATTTGAGAATTTTCGCACGAATTAGATTCGAGTGGGACAGTAGGAGGTTCGTGTACAGGATGCACGTCCTCCAACACTTGGTTAGTTATGGGAGAAGATTCCTCCAAAGGAGGAACTACTTCAAGCTCCACAGCTGGCACTTGTGCTTCTAACTCTAACATAGGTTGAACTATGTCCATTTGTTGCTTTTCTCGAACCTCTTCGAGAAATACATTACTCCCACTTGCCTTTTTGGAGATAAAATCTTTTTCCAAAAAGACACCACGATGAGCAACAAACACTTTGCCCTCAGTTCGATGGTAGAAGTAATAGCCCTTGGTCTCTTTGGGATAACCCACAAAGAAACACTTATCTGATTTAGGGGCGAGTTTATCTGAAAGTAAACGTTTTACATAAACCTCACAACCCCAAATACGTAGAAAAGACAAACTTGGAATTTTGCCACACCATATCTCATATGGTGTCTTTTCTACTGCCTTTGATGGAGTTCTATTAAGTGTGAAAGTAGCAGTTTCGAGAGCATATCCCCAGAAGGAGATGGGAAGATCAGCAAAACTCATCATAGATCGAACCATATCATGTAGAGTTCGGTTCCTCCTTTCGGATACACCATTCAACTGAGGTGTTCCAGGCGGAGTGAGTTGTGAAAGAATTCCACAACTCTTCAAGTGATCACTAAACTCTTGGCTCAAATATTCACCACCACGATCGGATCGTAGTGCTTTAATTGTTTTGCCAAGCTGGTTTTGGACTTCATTCTGGAATTCTTTGAATTTTTCAAACGATTTTGACTTATGCTTCATTAAATAGACATATCCATATCTACTTAAATCGTCAGTAAAAGTAATGAAGTACCCTAGCTTTTGTGCTCATTGGTCCACACACATCAGTATGTATTAGGCCCAATAAATCACTGGCCCTTTCACCCTTTCCAGTAAAAGGTGACTTTGTCATTTTACCCATTAAACATGATTCACATACATCAAATGGCTCAAAGTCAAAGGATGTTAGAAGTTCATCTTTATGTAACTTCTGAATGCGTTTCGCATTTATATGTCCTAAACGACAATGCCATAAGTAAGTAGGATTAGTATCGCTTGATCTATGTTTTTTGCTATCTAAGTTAAGGACATCTTTGTCTAAGTCTAGGAAATATAGACCATTAGACCTTTTAGCAGTGGCATAAAACATTGAATTCAAATAAACAGAGAAACAACCTTTCTCAATTGTAAATGAAAACCCTTCATTATCCAAAACAGGAATAGAAATAATGTTTTTGGTAATATCAGGAACATAATAACAGTTATTAAGCTCTAATATTAAACCGGAAGGCAAAGGTAGACTATAAGTCTCAACTGCAACGGCCGCAACCCTTGCACCATTTCCAACGCGCAGTTCAACCTCCCCTTTAGCCAAGGTTCTACTCCTTCTTAGTCCCTGCACATTCGAAATAATGTGAGAAACACAACCGGTATCAAATACCCAAGAAGTAGATGTTGCTAAATAAATGTCAATGACATTGACACCTGAAGAAGAAGCCCCATACTTCTTATCCTTCAGATACATCAGGCAGTTACGCCTCCAATGGCCTATTTGACCACAATGGAAGCACTTGGCATTTGCGGCCACCTTTGGCTTTGGCTTTGCCTGTGGCTTATCAGCAGTCTTAGTGGCAACTTGCTTGCCCTTGTCTTACTTTTTCTTGCCAGTGCATTTCTTCTTAAAACCTTTCCCTTTTGAACCATAAGAACTTCCTTCTTAGGTGCAACAGAGATGTTTTGCTCGGCAGTCATGAGCATCGCATGTAACTCAGCAAGGGTTTTCGATACCCTATTCATATTGAAGTTCAACCTAAACTGGTTGAAGCCTTCATGAAGTGAGTGTAGTATGATGTCAGTAGCCAACTCTTGGCTATAAAGAAAGCCCAACCTCTCCATTACCTCGAAATAACCAATCATTTCGAAGACATGAGTGGCGATCGGCTTGCGTTCGACTAACGCACACTCAAAAATAGCCTTGTGGGTTTCATACCTCTCTATCCTAGCTTGTTGCTGAAACATGGTTTTCAGTTGTTGGATAATACTGTAGGCATCCAAGCTTGCAAACCTCTTTTGAAGGCTTGGTTCCATAGCCGCGAGCATAAGGCAAGTAACAATTACTGACCTTTCTGCCATGGCCTTATGGGCCGCCTTTTCGGCTTCAGTAGAGGTGGTTGTTAAAACCGGGATCGGGGTTTCACGAACATCCTCTCGACCTTCGGATCTAAGAACAATTCTTAGATTCCTTTCCCAATCAAGGAAGTTGTTCCCGTTCAACTTATCCTTCTCTAGGATTGAACGTAAGTTAAAAGGTGAATTATTGTTGTTACTAGACATGATATCTACATAGAAGATGCAAAAGTAATAAGTATGTTTATCGTAATAGCTTTTAACAAATTTTAAACACTTTAAAATAAAAGCTATGCACTTGACCAATTTTCAATGTGTCCCCTTTTTGAATCAAGTGATTCTAAGATCCTATCAAACATGATTTATAAGTGGACTTTGGCCTCAACTTAAAACCAAGTCTAAAAGGTAAGTAAACTCCTTTACTAATTACAACAATTGTAATTCTTAGTTGATGGGTGATTGCTAAGGTGATTAAAGCTCCCAGGTAAGGAAGTTACCCACAACGTTGGGGAAAGCCTTCCTAATCCTAGACAGAACTTGTCACCCAAACACAAAAACCCAATTCTTTGCTTCAAAATCCAAAACAGTTTTGATGATTTTGTTGGGCCAAACCAAACTAAACATGCAAATTTCGGAAATTCACTCTACTTAGCCCAAGATTGGAAGTAACACTCTGCTTTGGCAGAACCTATTACTAACGATCAAGATTTTAGTAGATGTTTATTTGGGATAGCAATTACCCAATATTAGCTTTAGGGACCTAAGTAAATTATTATATGATTTAATTACTAGTAAACTCTTTGCAAAAATAAATCACATGCATAATAAAACTTAGAAAACATTCAAAAGCAATATTTAAATGCATAAAATAAAATGTGATCCTAGTATGGCCTCTAACCCTAAAGACTACTCTTTAAGGACTCCATTCTTGAATCACCATGGATCTCCATCCTTGTGCTTCATGGGATAAGATTGAATCACCATTCTTCTTATTACCACTTGAATAATCATTTTTGGAATTCTAAACTAAAATTACAAAAATACCAACGATACACAGATCGTATTTAGATTACAAAAATACATTAACGATACGCATATCGTATTTTCTATCCAAGTTTGGGCTATACTAGTCACCGCATGCAATCATAATATCATATATATATAAAACATGCATTTTAATCAACTATTAAAATAAACTATTATGCTTTAAAAACTTTAAAATATAATAACACCATCTAGATTTAATCTCATATTAAATCAAATGGTTAGTACCTTAAGACAAATTTTAATCATATTAGAATTTATCTCCCAAGGGCTTTAAAATATTAATCTAACAAATTTAATCAACTATTAAATTTAAAGAAATATACATAAGCACTCTAAGGCATCACATATATTTTAATCATATTAAAATATAAACATAACATGATATTCAATCACATATACTAGCATGAAAGAATTAATCAACTTATTAAAACTAACATCCTAACATAAAATTAAATGTCATATAATAAACTCCCAACATAATTTTAATTCATTTAAGCATTAGCATAGGATACCAAGCATAAAAGCTACTTAATATGCATTAAGGGAATAAACGGATTTAAACGTTTTAATCCGTTGAAAACAAGAACCAGCTGTTATGGCCAGTGAACTGGTCGCACCCCGCGACCTGGCCCTGCCTTTGTTTTTCAATCTCAATTCAGGTAATTTTAATCGATAAACGCATGATTTTCTTTATACTCATTTTTATGCATAAATAAATCATACTTGGCCTCAAATTCAAGAATTCATGCCATGAAATTATACATAATCAAATTAAGCATAAAAACTCAAAGCATGCAATTCATGAATCATACATATATACATCATATTTTAATTAACAACTTAATTAAAACATGAAACAATATAACAATTATATATACATGTATCGAAAAATATATAAACAACTTTTATACTCCCACTAGATTAAAATCTTATTATTTTAATCATGCAAACAATATCCTCATGCTAATACCCTCCCCTAAATGAATTAAAATGAAGGAAAACATGCATCAAAACATACATCAACATGATCATATTAATCTATGCAATAGGCTAACTGATACCACTGTAGGAATTTAGATGCTTAATGCGGAAAACGAGTATCATATACTCAAACATCTAACACCAAGATCTTTGCATAAATTAACATGAATATATAAAGAGTATAGAATATACCTCTTGATGCGTGAATTCCTCTTACACCACAAGCCTTCTAGTGGAGATCATTTAGAACGTCAAATGTCGTTCCTCTAATTTTGGTCCACGAATAACCCTTAGATCACCACGTATGCTAGTACGGAAGAGAGGAGAACCCTCTTACTTTTGAGGTGTATGATGGCCGAATGGGGGAAAGAGAGGAGAGCAAGGAAAATCAGATTTTTCTCACTCAAATGATGTAATGTCACTTACACCTTTGTAACCCCCATATCATTATATAAGGTGGTTACAAAGAGGTGTTTCACGAGGCTTTATTTTGCCTCATAATGTCATACATTATGAGTCTAATAAACTCATGAGTTACAACTCATCCCACCCATTTTAAAACCGCCCAACCCATTTCACAAATGGATTTGGGTAACATCCAAGGATTGTCACATTGTGTGACCTCATAAGACCCAATATATATTAGTAGTTGGCCCAATTATAATAGCCCAACAAACCGCAATTAGCTTCTAGCAAAACGTCGCAGTCACCTAATATTATTGAATATATTATCTCCATAATTTGTCCATATACATTTAGTTTGTTACACTTGATCGAGGACAAAATCCTTCACTACCCGGGCCCGGGCCCGCCCCATCATAAAAAAATGGTATAAGTATAAGATACTTCAGTAGCTGAACAAAAAAATTATGTAGCGGAGTTGGTTTTATCTGAGTTTAATGATATGGCAGGTGGAGGGTTCAAATCCCCTTGCAGCAAATTATCTTTTAGTTTGTCCGCATGCTATGTTTAATATCTTAGCTGTCACTATTTACTGTGGTCAATCTTTCCCATGCTCTTTGTCTCTCATTTTTTTAACTTCTAAATTACTAGGCTGCTAACAATTTTCAGCTACGAACTTCACTATGTTGTCATTATCACAATTCTTATACTGTTCTTTATTATTTCTTAATATAATTTGTCTATAAAATGTATTAAATTTAGGGTGTGCTTTTGTCACCATAAAAAAATTTAGGTTTAATAAATTTTAATAATTTCTCAAATTTATAAAATAAGCTTTATTAAGTTCCGTATAAGTTTAAACAAATTCATATAAGTTCTAATAATTTTCGATAAGTTCGAAAAAAAAAAGTGAAAAAAAGTCACCTTGTAATATACTCTTTTATTTTCTTTTATTACTCTTTTATTTTCTTCTCACAACAATATTCATGAGACTATGACTCCGTTTATTTGCATTGTTGCTTGGTATGTGTTGGAATCAAAAGGGGAAAACAAAAAATTTGATGGGAGCATAATATATATACATAAGCATGATTACGTATGAATTTTGAGAAATCTTATTAGTTAGAGGAAACAACATTTTTAGTTAAGGACTTAAGGCCCACCCAATATAAAAATCCTAGATCCGCCACTGTCTTGAGTGACCTGAAACTTCATTAATAAGAGGTGGTAGTGGTTGCGTTGAGGTAAGCGTGACGGTTATGGTTATGGCCTTATAGGTAGGCGCAACAACAAGGGGGTAGGGGAGGATAATAATGGTGGTGGGTGAGCAGGAGTTGGGAGGAAGGAGGTAAGAAAAATTAGGAGTAAAATCAATTAATAAAGGAAAATTTTCATAAAAAACTACCTTTTATAATCAACTTTTTCAAAAAATTACCTTTTGAAATTTTTCTTTCAAAAAACTACCTTATATAACAAATTTCTTTCAATATACTACCATTTTACCATTAATGCAATTTAATCACTAATAATTGAGTCACCATAAATTGCTTTTCTTTCTTCCCCTCTCATTTCTCTCCTCTTTTCTCGCTACCCCACCGACAACAACACCTACGATGATTGTCATTTATCGATTAGTATTAAATATAAATGTAAAATGGTAGTATATTGAAAGGAATTTGTTATATAATGTAGTTTTTTGAAAGAAAATTTTTAAAAGGTAGTTTTTTGAAAAAAATTGGTTATAAAAGGTAGTTTTTTGAAAATTTTTCATTAATAAAAATAGAATTACCTGTTCTTCCGGTCAAAGGTCACTCAGGACATATTTCGAAAAATGCCCCTTAAAATTGGGACTGTTCTAAGTTAATCAAAAGTTGGGACTGTTTAAAGAAGATTAAGCGAAGTTGGGATTGTTTATATCAATTTTTCCTACTAATAATACTAATGAACTATTCCTCTAATTTCTAGAAAATCTACCCACTTGTGAGCTATTCTTTCAATTCCTTGAAGATTTGATAATGGTCAAACAAATAAATGGATAAACCTGTTTAAAAATTGAAGAGTTGTGATTTAGAATAATTACATTAGCTACAACTTCTTTGTAGCAATATAATAATATACTTATGCTTTTTTTTTGGTCGAGACTTAAGAAAGCAATTTGATAATTAATTTAGCTACTAATAACATACTTAAACTTTGATGTGCTTCTATCATTGTTTTTATTCATCGTTTAAATTTTACAGTTATACTTTTAATTTGTGTACTCGGCCCCGTAAAATAGTTGGTCAAGGATCGCCACTCGGACAACATGACATGTTTTTGCCATGGGTTTTAGAGCCTTTACCAATTCCGAAAAGGTCATAGGAAAGCGTCTCGATGGATTTCATATCGGCCTTACCCAAGTCCGATGGGTGTGGCTCGATCATGCTCGGTGGTCAACCGCTTTTCAAAGTACGACACCTTCATCTCCTCCCTACCCAGTTGTACAGGTCGAGCAAGTCGCTCAACTGTTTTTCAAGAATGTGGTGAAGTATTAGGGCTTGCCTCGGATCATTATCAGTGACTGAAACCCTTGCTTCACAACTAAATTTTAAACAAAGTTATTCAAACTGTTTGGGTCAGGGTTCCACTTCTCAACAAGCTTTCACCTACAAATCGATGGGCAGACGAAAAGGGTGAATGCACTGTTGTAGCTCTATTTCCGACACTCGTGAGTGCTAATCAACTAGATTGGGCCAACTAGATGAACGTTGTCCAATTCTCCTTCAACTTACAGCGGTTCGAGTCGATACAACAAATTAAAGTTCGTTCATCCGTTATGGGTCAACAACCCTCGACGCCACAATCAATTGCGTCGGGCTACAAAGGGAGCAACCCCACTATATAATCTCGCAAAAGGGTGGCACGAGCAACTCGATGTAACCAAGGCGTACTTAGACAAAGTGATAAAAAAGATGAAGAAATGGGAAGACAAACATAAGAGGCAGATGAAGTATCGGTAGGCGACTTGATGATGGTGAAGCTACTACCACAACAATTCAAAGTCTTCTAAAGTATACACAAGAGGATAGTGCGTAGTACGAGGGTCCATTTCCCGTACTACATAGGGTCGGGAAGGTCTCATATACGTGGAGTTACCACCAAAATTCAGTTGGTGTTCCATGTGAGCATGCTCAAGCCCTATCATGGAGATAATGAGGATCCAAAAAGGGGTGAGTCGCGGCGACCGCCGATGGCGATCTACATCCACAAAATTGAAGCAAAATGTCAAATTCGACGGAGGGGGCATGCTTGAGTTACCATGAGTATCTTATCAGTTGAAAGGGACTCCCGGATAGCAAGACAACATGGGAAAAGAAGACGATTGTGGCAATTCCGGGACAAGATTATGGAATTCGAAGGACGTTCTTGACGGGGACGTCAAGAGTTTTAGAGGGGGAGAATGTCGATCACTATTCGTCGCTAAAACCCCAATAGCATCGCTGGGCAACAATGGTGGGCTAGACGATAAGTAATGACCTAGAGATGGCCTTGCTACCATGAGGCATCTGGTGGGACTTCAATTGAGCTCAAACTTGGTGGTCTGCCATATTTTGGGCCAATGAAAAAAATGGTCGAACTAGGTTTTGGATGTGAGAACCATAAACATATGATGGTGCATGAGCATTTTTGGTGGTGCATGAGAAGCTTATAGAGAAGCCTTCAATGATCCTCCGTACATATGCTTATAGGGTGTGT
Source organism: Beta lomatogona (assembly GCA_947646795.1). Classification (NCBI taxonomy): domain Eukaryota; kingdom Viridiplantae; phylum Streptophyta; class Magnoliopsida; order Caryophyllales; family Amaranthaceae; genus Beta; species Beta lomatogona. Next base: position 986,166 of record CANSNZ010000259.1, read on the forward strand.
AGAGTGTTCGAGGCAGCCTTGTATAGAATACTCCAATTGAAAAGGTTGTGGAAGACTCTAGAATCAGGGAAGGGTAGAATGGTGGCCTATAAATAGGCATCCTCATTCATTGGTACAAAACATCTTAGGGAGCTCATCACACTTGTATTTCTCTTGTTATAATAGAAAGCATTCTTTACAAAGCATCCCACTTGTGCCTTAGTTTCCACATTTAGCCAAATTTCGTAGCCTACAAAGCCTAACAAGCCTATCGGGTGCCTTGACTAGTTGTCCGCGCGAGAGTGTGACGCTAGTAGGGAACGTTAGAGGTGCTCATAGATATTTGATCTGGTCGATCTGATCCGTGATCCAGTCGACCCGATCCGGTAGATCGGATATGCGGTCTGATTTTTTAGTTTTTGGATTGGGTATCCGAAAATTTCATAAAAGGAATTTTTCATTTTCGGATATCCGAAACATTGGAATTTTTTCGGATATTTCGAATATCCGATCCAAGATATCCATTTTCAAGACCGGATATCCGAAATATCTGATGATCCGATCCGATCTGAAACTTATTCTATGAACTTTTCCTTTGAAAAATCACTTATTTAGTTTTCGGTATCTGATTCGGCTCGATCCGAAATTTTCGAAATCCGATTTTTTCAGATTGGATTTAGATCGCATTTTTCCCTGATCCGAAATTTTGTTTTGGATTATCCGAATTGAATACCCCTAGGCAACATGCTGCGACAAAGAAATAAATCCGCACTTGACAAAGAAATAAGGCACGAAAAGATACATTGATTTTTGATGGAGGTCATACAGAGCAAGAGACTAGCATATTTAATAGCAGCTGTGACACCTTGTGTCAAGCTCTACGCATATTTGGGCAAGAAATTGCATAAGCTACTTTATGTAGTGCTAATTTTTACTAGAGTTGGATTGACATGTACTCTACCAATCATGTAGAGGTATGTCAAACTTTATTTTTTTGTTTTATATTTTATTTTTATCGACTCTGAAAGAAAGAAACTAACCTGACTAACTGTTATGTTCAACTTATCTTATCTTATCTTATCTTATCTTATCTTATCTTATTCTGAAATGAGTGAAGATAAGTTGAACAGAACATCTTATCTTATCTTATCTTATCTGATATTATCTTATCTTATCTTATCTTATCTTATCTTATCTTATCTGATCTTATCTTATCTGACCTTATCTTATCTTATCTTATCTTATCTTATCTGATCTTATAAAATCTTACATAAGTTAAAATAAGTTGAACATAACGGACCCTAAATTATGGTTTTTCATTTCTTTTTAGTTATTGGCTTTGGACATTAATGAAACATTAGATATATTGTGCAGTGATTTGGGAGAAGAAGAGCCTGTTGTAATCAAATAGCTCTATCAAGAAGCTATGAAGCTTGAGATTGAAAGAATTCAATATCAGCCCTAACTTTGAACTGCATTGCCTATTTTAATAGAAAACCAAGCTTCCGGTCAAAATCTAGTTCCAGGGCTATATTACAACGGTACTTGCATTGTTAGTGATTCTTCTCTTATGTTGGTTGATTCTATCGATCTGATTTTCTCATGCAAACATGGAGTATGTTGTCTTGGCAATATGCCCAAGGATACGATGCTTGTATCAGAGAGAGGTTGTCCTTGCCTAGAGAGCAGGGAAACTTGATTATCAAAGCTTGGGTAAGGCAATAAAAATGCTGGACTATTTTGAGAGAGATGTCAATGCAAGAGTGATTCATTTGAGAATATTTTGAGAAATTGAAGCAGCCAGGAATTATATAGTTTGTCGGGTATACTGTCATAACTTTCAATGTAAAGTTGCAAAACATGCTAATTTACAAATCATCTCACGCAATTGATGTGGTGATCAAATCCGAACAAGCCTTGCATTAGGTTATCTTTACTATTAGTTTTTTGATAGCATGTTATTTGAAGTACTTAAAGTATACGATTAAGAAGAAAGTATTGAATTTACATTGAAATATTCAGCCATTATATTGGTAAGTAGAGAGAAATTACTAGGGTAATGGGATACGAAATCTCCTAGATTATAGTTCGGGAATAGTAGAGAAAAGTATTGACAAAGAATATGCTAACGTATACTAAAGCCTACGCAGTTCTCAAAGGTATATATCTGATTTTATAGGTAAAGGACCAGAGCTCCTGATCAAAACAGACTAAACTAAATAATAGAAGCTTTAACAAAACGAAGGCTTGCAGTAAAGAAATAAGATCCACCATTCTCTCAATCAAGGATATGGCAAAAAGTTTTATGTATTTCTGTTGTACTAAAGTTAGTAGAAATAGTGTAGATGCTGCCCACAAACTTGCTACTATAGCAAGGAAATAGGGCATTTAATTAATTTATTTAGCCATTGTAAAAAAAAAAAAATTTCAAAACCATTTCTGAGAATTTAGAGGCTTAACTAAAGGCAAACCTACAAAATGTGGTCATGATTAGATCCAAGTTTTTTGAATGGTCGATGTTTTGGTCCGGACCGAAAAATTAGTCTGTGATTTGGCCCTAGCTTTTTGAAGTTTCGATTTTAGGTCCGTACAGACGGAATTTTTTTTTTCATTTTTTTTGCTTTTACATAAATTATATATAAAATTAATTTTACTATATTTTTTATATACTTTTTATGGATAATATATTAAAAAATAATTACTATATTATAAATATCTATATATTTCAAATATTAAAATAAATATGATTATAAACCTAAAAATACGATAAGTTTTTTTCAAGTGAAAAAAGAAAAAAATAAAGTAAAAATTGGTCTAAACGATCCAGACCGAGATCAAACCAGCATTGGAATTTTTTTCAAATATTTCGTATATCCGATCCGAAATATCTGTTTTAAAGACCGGATATTCGAAATATCAGATGATCCGATCCGATCTGATTTGAAACTTATTCTATGAGCTTTTTGTAATACCCCAATCCTTAAGCATATTTTATTTAGCGTTAGTTATAATTATTAAATTAATTATATTTTAGATATTCTCATTTTACTTGGGTCGGAGTATGATTACTATTTGTCGTGTTTGTAATATATTTATTTGTTTAATTTTATATGGTTATTATTATTAAAATTATTTTTGGTTTTATGTGCGACTATTTGAGCGGTATTTGGCCCAAATAGGAAACCAAAGTCGACTTTCCTTCCTCCCATTTATGTTTGTCGGTTTAAGGAGGAAACAAAACCCCCTCAACTCCTTTCTCCCACGTCATTCTCACCCAAACACCCCAAACCCCTTTTCTCTCTCTTACCATGAGAAACCCCAAACCCCAATTTTTCTCTCTCTCACGCGTCTCTCTGCTCCTGTGCGCGCTGGCAGACGGCGTCGCGCCGCCTTGTCATCGACGGTGTTGCTGCGTTGATAGGCGTATTGCGCACCTAACAAAAATAAATAACCTAACTAACCTCCTAACTATGTAGTAGGGTAAGTCAGGGTCAATCCCACAGAGAGAAAGTTGTTCTATGATTAGCCCTTAAATAATGGTAATACTAAAGGAAATTAATATCAAGAATAATGGTCGTCGAATCAACTATACTATTCAATCTATAAATAAAAGACTCTATAGTTAAGTATCCCCACTAGCATGAATTAATACAATAATAATTCCTACCCCAAACTAGTCAATTAAATGCTCACAAGGAAAAGTACACCCTATAAAATACCATAAACCTCTCCCGAATATCTATGGCTTCTCTAATATGCACTCAAGCCTACTCCCGTGGAATCATGCAAATTAAAGACATTAAACGCGGCACTATAACTTCCTAACAATCCATTCTACCTACTACCGTGGAGAACTTCATGTCCTTAATTGAAATACCCAAATCCGTCAAAACCCAACTCCCGTTGTGATCAAGACAATGGAATCATAACAATACTAGTTATCCCTAATCTAGTATTGAAATATGCACAATCAATTAAGCAAGAATAATTAACAATTAATTTGGGAGTTTGAAGAAATAATCATGAATTAATTCATACTAGGCTTCAACTTAACCATAGATAAAAGAACTACTCAAGTATAATTGAAATAAATAAAGAAACTAGAGAAGAATAATTAAAATTCATAATAATAAACAAAGGAAAAGAAGGAGAAAATAAATACTTGAATTGATGGAAGAAAGGTAGAGTCTTGAAGAACAATAAAGATCTACAAGTTTCTCTCTCTAACTTTTCTCTAGAAACCCTAAAAAGTGTCTACAATCAACTATATCCCGTCATTAAACAAATAAAATAGTATTTATAGCTTCCTAAAATAATAAAACCGACAAAATAGAACGCGCTACTGGAGCGTAACAACACGGACGTGTCAATAATGACACGGATGTGTTGACCTGCTACTACATAAATATCCTACAATAGAAAAGCTACTGCCTCGACGAAATCAGAGTGACACGGATGTGTCAAAAGTGACACGGACGTGTTGTCCTGTAATCGTCAGATTCTTCAGCTCAACTTCGAACAGCTATAACTTTTGATCCAGAGCTTTGTTTGGTGCATGTAATATATCGTTGGAAATATATTCAAGTATAGTTTCCAACCCAGTTGGAATCAACTCATTATCAATTTTGTGTCAAAAGTTATGAGTAAAATGGTGCAGAGGTGTCATATTTTGCACAAGTACACAAAGTCCTTTGTATCTTCTTCAATTCCAATCTGGTTTGGGCACATGGTGTATCGTTTGGAAGGTCATACAAGTGCCTTAATCATCATATCCTCAAATAGGAGTCCAAAGTACCTGAGATTACATCAAAAGACCAAACAACCCGTGAAAGCATCGTAGCTTATAAAAAGTGACCTAAATATGCATAAATGCAATGTAATGCTCTAATACTACATGAAAATGCACCCTAATATGCAACTAAATTATGTTAGAATATGCACTTATCAGCGGTGGCTCCTCCCCACTGCTCGTGGCTCCCTCTCTCACTCACGTCTTCTCTTCCTCCTCGTGGTGATGTTGCATGTGGTTGTGCTCGCTGTCGTTCTTCTACCCCCTCTCGCGTTTTGGTTGTTGTTCGTGAGTGGTTGTGTTACCACCGTGCTGTCGTTCTGTCTTAGCCGCCAGTGGTGGTCGTGTTACTATTTTCTCCTTCTTCCTCTCTTTACTCTATGAGGTACTACACCCCCTTCTCTTCTTCTTTTGATTTCAATGATAGATCTGCATGCAAATTTCGAATATATTAAGAAATTGACTCTGAAAATATGATTGAAACAGTGTGATGATGGTGTTGTTAATTTGTTTGTTCATGACTGATTTATTATTGGTGGTACTTGATTAGAATAGTACTGATTCTTGCTATTTTCTTCTCTGCATCTTCAAGTTTTGGAATTATATGCCTGTATTGAGTCATGCAATCGGGAGTTTAATTGAGTTATGTGATTTGTTGGTTATTTGTGGTAATTTATAATTTGTTGCTCGAGATTATGTTGAAATACTCGAAAGGTGCAAGTTCCTGGTGCAATCAAATCTCATTGATGTTTAAAACGGACTCAAGTATAAACTTATGTAAGAAATTGAGTTTTAGAATCTCGATAACCAAATGTGAATTATATGTGTTTTGGACATAAGTTATGAGTTCTAATAATGGGAAGTTTTATGATGATAATATGTCCTTAAGTGATACTAAACTAAAGTGGAATTTGACTTATATGACAATATAGTGGTTTGAAAGTGAATGACCTCAATGAGGTTAGATTATCAATTATTCTATATATCACACAAGTTAACTAAGTAAATTGCATATAAGTTCTAACTCATTCTAAAGAGGCCATGTATATGTATTTAAGTGTTATTCATGTTAAAATTTGATTAGAGTTAGCGCATCGAATTCGAGGACTGTCCTTTGAAGGTTGTAACAAAGAATGCAAATCTAGAATAAACTTATGGTATAATACGAACGCTATCTATTTACCTTAAACTGATATATATTTGTTGAACCATGGGCTATCAAGTCTAAGTCAATTCTTGTTAACTTATAACTAGAAACCTATGATTATCGGGGTTGATCTCTCATTGAGTTTAGACTAGCTGACGCTATACACCTCGATGATTAATAAATATGAAATAAGTATGCCTTCTATTTCTTAAGTGATCGAAAAGTGTGAAAAGATTACCTTTGTTCTTATGATAGACGAGTTATGAGATGTTTACTATGATATATGTTTTTGTATTCCGAATATGCCAAAGTATACCTTTAAATTCCGAAATAATCTGAAAGCATGAATGGTTCATAGACGATGTAAAAATACGAAAAGACTACTATGCTTACGCTATGTTTCGTTATGCTTCAAATATGCTTCGTTATGTATTCCGAAAGGTACTTTAAGTTATGAGATATGCTTCGAATACCCGATTATGCAAAAGTATATGTTATGAACATGATTATGAATATGTCATGCATATGATTACTTTCCATGACTATGATTGCAATGATGTAATGTAATTATGGTTATGTTATGATTAAGATACGTTCCATGATTATGATTACGATGATGTAATGTAATTATGGTTACGTTATGATGATGATTACGTATCACGATTACGATTCCGATTATGTAATGTGATTATGATTCGTAAAAGCAATGAAACATGATAAAGCTAAGTGAAAGATGGTTCTTGGCAGTATATTTGGGTACCGCAAGTGTCACCTATGATGTGGCCACCCTACTGGTTAATGAATTTGGGCACCGTAAGTGTCACCTATGTTGTGACCGCCTTTCTGGGGGAGACGTCCCTACTGTTATACTTGCCAAGATACCAACAAGATTAAGTAAAATGAAAAGATAATGATGAAGCTTATGATATGAAACGAAATATTTGTTATGTAGATGATTATATGATTTAATGCTATGAAGTATGGTGAATTTGATGTTACGAAAGTATGATTATGATTGTGATTATGTTTTATGATTTCACACATTATGATATCGATGTTTGGATTAGGAGATGTGGAATGTTTTACGAATATGATGATTAATGATGTTATGAACGAATTCTATGAAATAACTATGTTGTTACGAAAATATGATCATTACTACGTTATGAATATGACTATGACTATGTTGAGTATAAGATTACATCTTATAATTACAATTAGGATTATGCAATACATCTATGGTACGAGAGAAACGAAACACAATAGAGTTAAGTGTAAGTATTCTGACACTGAAGTGAATGAAAGATGATGATGACCTATGACAAAACCGTATGACTCAAACTACAAGCTTTATGAATTTCTGATGATATGAAAGTATGTCTTCTGCTTTGATATGAAAGAACTATGATGATGTTACGACTCTGCTATAATTTCTTAAAGCACTTAAAAGTCATGAAACATGATGAGTAATGATGAATAATGTGAATGTTGCTATGTTGTTGTGATATGGTTATGAACGATGTGAACATGTTGACACGTGAGAGTTGTAGACACCAAAGCATGTGTTAAAAATGTTTTATGGGTTAGTACTCAGTATTTTGCTGATGTGTATGTCAATGTTTTGTTTCGTCACTACTGTGGCCTGTCACTTGGTGGGTGGCAGTGTTACAATAGTTTCAGGTTGAAGTTCTGGAGCATCTTTTCCAAGGTAGAAGCAGTTACTTGCTAAGAGTTCAGCTATGATTGTTTTACGTTTCTTTTGAGGCGAAGATGTTCCACTTTGTATTAGATAATAATAAATGGTTAAGTTTTTATTTCTAGTTCTGGATGAGCAATAGTGCTCCTGATTCTCTTTACCTGCTGCTCCGCGAAAGCGTTGAGTTATGGATTTGGAAGTATTTTATTGTAACAGGTTCTCAAACATTTTCCCATTTTGGGTTGTCCAATTTACAAAGGAAACTCTGCCGAAATTTTTAGAAAATATTAATTTATTAAAGTGTGTCAAATCAAGTAATATCCCTGTAAGTTAATGTTAAATGTCGCCTTGTATTTTCTCTAGAGGAAAGTACGGCGGTAGCGCGCCGACTAAGCTAGGTCTTCCGCTGCTAATCTTGATTAACTAACTTAATAAGGATGTATGAAAGTCGGGGCGTTACACTTTTCCTTGAAAAAATCACTTATTTAGTTTTCCGTATCCGATTCGACTAGATCCGAAATTTCGGATATCCAATTTTTTCAGATTGATTTAGATCGCATTTTTCACCGATCCGAAATTTCGCATCAGATTATCCGAAATGAATACCCCTAGGCAACATGCTGCGACAAAGAAATAAATACGCACGTGACAAGGAAATAAGCCATGAAGAGATACATTGATTTTTGATGGAGGCCATAGAGAACAAGAGACTAGCATATTTAATAGCAGCTATGACACCTTGTGTCAAGCTCTACGCATATTTGGGCAAGAAATTGCAGAAGCTACTTTATCTAGTGCTAATATTTACTAGAGTTGGATTGACATGTACTCTACCAATCATGTAGAGGTATGTCAAACTTTAATTTTTTTGTTTTATATTTTATTTTTATCGACTCTGAAAGAAAGAAACTAACCTGACTAAATTCTGATTTTCCATTTCTTTTTAGTTATTGGCTTTGGACATTGAAGAAGCATTAGATATATTGTGCAGTGATTTGGGAGAAAAAGAGCTTGTTGTAATCAAATAGCTCTATCAAGAAGCTATGGAGCTTGAGATTGAAATAATTCAATATCAGCCCCAACTTCGAACTGCATTGCCTAATTTAATAGAAAACCAAGCTTCCGGTCAAAATCTAGTTCCAGGGCTAGATTACAACGGTACTTGCATTGTTAGTTATTAATCTCTTATGTTGGTTGATTCTATCAATCTCATTTTCTTATGCAAACGTGGAGTATGTTGTCTTGGCAATATGCCCAAGGATACGATGCTTGTATCAGAGAGAGGTTATCCTTGCCTAGAGCAGGGAAACTTGATTATCAAAGCTTGGGTAAGGCAATAAAAATGCTGGGCTATTTTGAGAGAGATGTCAATGCAAGAGTGATTCATTTGAGAATATTCTGAGAAATTGAAGCAGCCAGGAATTATATAGTTTGCCGGGTATACTGTCAGAATTTTCAATGTAAAGTTGCAAAACATGCTAATTTACAAATCATCTCACGCGATTGATGTGGTGATCAAATCCGAACAAGTCATGCATTAGGTTATCTTTACTATTAGTTTTTTTGATAGCATGTTATTTGAAATACTTAAAGTATAAGATTAAGAAGAAAGTATTGAATTTACATTGAAATATTCAGCCATTATATTTGTAAGTAGAGAGAAATTACTAGGGTAATGGGATACGAAATCTCCTAGATTATAGTTCGGGAATAGTAGAGAAAAGTAATGACTAAGAATATGCTAACGTATACTAAAGCCTACGCAGTTCTCAAAGGTATATATCTGATTTTATAGGTAAAGGACCAGAGCTCCTAATCAAAACAGACTAACAGGAAATAATAGAAGCTTTAACAAAACGGAGGCTTGCAGTAAAGAAATAAAATCCATCATTCTCTCAATCAAGGATATGGCAAGAAGCTTTATGTATTTCTGTTGTACTAAAGTTAGTAGAAATAGTGTAGATGTTGCCCACAAACTTGCTACTATAGCAGGGAAAGAGGGCCTTTAATTAATTTTTTTGGCCATTGTCAAAAAAAAAATTCAAAACCATTTCTGAGAATTTAGAGGCTTAGCTAAAGGAAAACCTACAAGATGTGGCCTTGATTAGATCCAAGTTTTTTAAATGGTCGATATTTTGGTCCGGACCAAAAAATTAGTCTGTGATTTGGCCCTAGTTTTTTGAAGTTTCGATTTTAGGTCCGTACAGACGGAATTTTTTTTTCTATTTTTTGCTTTTATATAAATTATATATAAAATTAATTTTACTATATTTTTTATATATACTTTTTATGGATAATATATTAAAAATTATTACTATATTATAAATATCTATATATTTCAAATATTAAAATAAATATGATTATAAACCTAAAAATACGATAAGTTTTTCCAAGTGAAAAAAGAAAAAAATAAAATAAAAATTGGTCTAAACGATCCAGACCGAGAACATACCAGCATTGGAATTTCATTAGATATTTCGAATATCCGATCCGAAATATCCGTTTTGAAGACCGGATATCCGAAATATCAGATGATCCTATCCGATTTGAAACTTATTCTATGAACTTTTCCTTGAAAAAATCACTTATTTAGTTTTCCGTATTCGATTCGACTAGATCCGAAATTTCGGATATCCAATTTTTTCAGATTGATTTAGATCGCATTTTCCCCGATCCGAAATTTCGCATCAGATTATCCGAAATGAATACCCCTAGGAAACATGCTGCGACAAAGAAATAAATACGCACGTGACAAAGAAATAAGCCATGAAGAGATACATTGATTTTTGATGGAGACCATAGAAAACAAGAGACTAGCATATTTAATAGCAGCTGTGACACCTTGTGTCAAGCTCTACGCATATTTGGGCAAGAAAATTGGAGAAGCTACTTTATCTAGTGCTAATTTTTACTAGAGTTGGATTGACATGTAGTCTACCAATCATGTAGAGGTATGTGAAACTTTAATTTTTTGTTTTATATTTTATTATTATCGACTCTGAAAGAAAGAAACTAACCTGACTAAATTCTGGTTTTCCATTTCTTTTTAATTATTGGCTTTGGACATTGAAATTCTTTTTAGATTGATTTAGATCGCATTTTTCCTCGATCCAAAATTTCGCATCAGATTATCCGAAATGAATACCCCTAGGCAACATGCTACGACAAAGAAATAAATACGCACGTGACAAAGTATTAGAGTTATGGTAAGTATATTATATTAGAGTCCTAGACTAATAAGGAAACGAGTATAGTTTCCTTATGATATTAGGTAAGTATCTTTATTAGAATTCTAGGGTTAGCTTATTGTCCAAGGTCATTGTACTATATAAATAAGGTTGTACCCATATCATCTAATAACAAGAAATTCAGTTGTTCTACAAGCGGTTTCCTATATTCTAAATCTTAACATGGTATTAAGAGCAAGTTAAGATCTTGGGTAAAAAGTCGAAAATATTGTTCTCTTGCCGGTGGGTTTGAGTTTTAAACCCACCGGCCGGATTATTTCTGTCCAAGTTGAGATTTTTTTTTTCATCTTCTCTGGCTCAGTTTGCTTTGTGCGAGTGTGGTTACGTTTCTGCTGCTGGCCTGCTGTTGTCTGGTTATCTGCCGTCATCAGCCAAATTTGTCTTCTTCCTCTGGTTTGTCTTATTCGATCCAAAAAAAAAAATTTGGTTTGCTTTGTGCGTCTATCTTCAGTCTTCGAATTTTCTGGTTGGTTTGCTTCATGTGTGTGCTGGTATTCAAGTGTGGTTTCATCTTCTGTGAGTGAGTATATTGTGAGTGCTTTAATTCCTCTTTTCCTAGTTAGTGGCCTCCACCAGTGAGTCACAAAGTTTCTTGTTTTTTTGGAATTTGGCGGCAGTAGGTTTGTTTTGTTGTGTTGATATTGAGTGTTGACTCATGGCGGCAGTAGTATTCAAGCAAGTGCTTTTGCTTCGTTCCAGTTTTCCAAGTTAGTGTTATTTGGCTTTGTGATGAGTAATTAGCTTCAGTTTTTTGTTTGGTGATTGTTCTGTTCGTGGGGGCTCTAGTTCACGAATTAGTGTTTTGGATATTAATTTCATGAAGTGGTTCGTGATATTTGTTCGTGGTTTCCGACTTGCTAAATATCGGATGCTACCATTCAAGTGTGATCTACTCGTCTAGTAGATTGTGATCTTGCTTGTGGTATATTGGAGGTGTGTGACCAAGACGTGATCTTGTTCGGTTGATGCGGTTGTGCATCGTTTCTACAAAACCCTAGTTGGGTCCCTAGTTGGGTTATGCGGTTACGCATTGTTATTGTGATGGGTTATGGTGGCCCATCCAAGCTATTGTGTTGGTGCTATTGAGCATCGTGTTGGTGCGGTTGTGCATCGTTGATGACCTAAGTGACGAATTGGATCATGAAGGTTGATTGGTTGTCCATAATCCAAAAAGGGTATTTCTTGGTTGTCCCTAATCCAAAATGGTGTTTATTGGTTGTCCCTAATCTAAAATGGTGGTTATTGATGGCGTTGATTGATTCACGTCTTATTGGTCTCCTAGTAATTCTTTTATATTTTTTTTCAATCGTAGTGTTCATGTTACTACCCTACGATTGAGGGGGAGTATTAGAGTTATGGTAAGTATATTATATTAGAGTCCTAGACTAATAAGGAAACGAGTATAGTTTCCTTATGATATTAGGTAAGTATCTTTATTAGAATTCTAGGGTTAGCTTATTGTCCAAGGTCATTGTACTAGCTATATAAATAGGGTTGTACCCATATCATCTAATAACAAGAAATTCAGTTGTTCTACAAGCGGTTTCCTATATTCTAAATCTTAACACAAAGAAATAAGCCATGAAGAGATAGATTGATTTTTGATGGAGGCCATAGAAAACAAGATACTAGCATATTTAATAGCAGTTGTGACACCTTGTGTCAAGCTCTACGCATATTTTGGCAATAAATTGCAGAAGCTACTTTATCTAGTGCTAATTTTTACTAGAGTTGGATTGACATGTACTCTACCAATCATGTAGAGGTATGTCAAACTTTATTTTTTTGTTTTATATTTTATTTTTATCGACTCTGAAAGAAAGAAACTAACCTGACTAAATTCTGATTTTCCATTTCTTTTTAGTTATTGGCTTTGGACATTGAAGAAGCATTAGATATATTGTGCAGTGATTTGGGAGAAGAAGAGCTTGTTGTAATCAAATAGCTCTATCAAGAAGCTATGGAGCTTGAGATTGAAATAATTCAATATTAGCCCCAACTTCGAACTGCATTGCCTATTTTAATAGAAAACCAAGCTTCCTGTCAAAATCTAGTTCCAGGGCTAGATTACAACGGTACTTGCATTGTTAGTTATTAATCTCTTATGTTGGTTGATTCTATCAATCTCATTTTCTTATGCAAACGTGGAGTATGTTGTCTTGGCAATATGCCCAAGGATACGATGCTTGTATCAGAGAGAGGTTATCCTTGCCTAGAGCAGGGAAACTTGATTATGAAAGCTTAGGTAAGGCAATAAAAATGCTGGACTATTTTGACAGAGATGTCAATGCAAGAGTGATTCATTTGAGAATATTCTGAGAAATTGAATATGAAGAAATTGAAGCAGCCAGAAATTATATAGTTTGTCAGGTATACTGTCAGAATTTTCAGTCTAAAGTTGCAAAACATGCTAATTTACATATCATCTCATGCGATTAGTGTAGTGATCAAATCTGGACAAGCCTTGCATCAGGTTATCTTTACTATTAGTTTCTTTGATAGCATATTATTTGAAATACTTAAAGTATAAGATTAAGAAGAAAGTATTGAATTTACATTGAAATATTCAGCCATTATATTGGTAAATAGAAGCAGGGGCGGATCCAAGGGGGTCCTACCTGGTCCTTGGCCCGCCCCATCATAAAAATGGTATAAGTATAAGATATTTCAGTAGCTGAACAAAAAAATTATGTAGCGGAGTTGGTTTTATCTGAGTTTAATGAAATGGCAGGTGGAGGGTTCGAATCCCCTTGCAGCAAATTACTATGTCTCTCATTTTTTTTTAACTTCTAAATTACTATGCAGCTAACAATTTTCAGCTACGAACTTCACTATGTTGTCATTATCACAATTCTTATACTGTTCTTTATTTTTTTTATATATAATTTGTCTATAAAATGTATTAAATTTAGGGTGTGCTTTTGTCACCTTAAAAATATTTAGGTTTAATAAATTTTAATAATTTCTCAAAATTATAAAATAAGCTTTATTAAGTTCCAATAAGTTTAGACAAATTCATATAAGTTCTAATAATTTTCGATAAGTTCGAAAAAAAAAAGTGAAAAAAAGTCACCTTGTAGTATACTCTTTTATTTTCTGCTCACAACAATATTCATGAGACTATGACTCCGTTTATTTGCATTGTTGCTTGGTATGTGTTGGAATCAAAAGGGGAAAACAAAAAATTTGATGGGAGCATAATATATATACATGAGCATAATTACGTATGAATTTTGAGAAATCTTATTAGTTAGAGGAAACAACATTTTTAGTTAAGGACTTAAGGCCCACCCAATATAAAAATCTTAAATCCGCCACCGAGTAGAAGGAAATTACTGTGGGTAATGGGATACGAAATCTCCTAGATTATAGTTCGGGAATAGCAGAGAAAAGTAATGACTAAGGATATGCTAACGTATACTGAAGCCTACGCAGTTCTCAAAGGTATATATCTGATTTTATAGGTAAAGGACCAGAGCTCCTGATCAAAACATACTATAAGGAAATAATAGAAGCTTTAACAAAACGGAGGCTTGCAGTAAAGAAATAAGATCCATCATTCTCTCAATCAAGGATATGGCAAAAAGTTTTATGTATTTATGTTGTACTAAAGTTAGTAGAAATAGTGTAGATGCCACCCACAAACTTGCTACTATAGCAAGGAAAGAGGGCCTTTAATTAATTTATTTAGCCATTGTAAAAAAAAATCAAAACCATTTCTGAGAATTTAGAGGCTTAGCTAAAGGCAAACTTACAAAATGAGGCCTTGATTAAATCCAAGTTTTTTGAATGGTCGATGTTTTGGTTCGGATAAAATTAGTTTGCGATATGGCCCAAGGTTTTTGAAGTTTCTAATTTAGGTCCGTACAGACGGAAATTTTTTTGCTTTTACATAAATTATATATAAAATTAATTTTACTATATTTTTTATACACTTTTTATGAATAATATATTAAAAAATTATTACTATATTATAAATATCTATATATTTCAAATATTAAAATAAATATGATTATAAACCTAAAAAAAACGATGAGTTTTTTCAAGTGAAAAAAGAAAAAAATAAAGTAAAAATTGGTCTAAACGACCTAGACTGAGATCATACCAGCATTGGAATTTTTTCAGATATTTCGGATATCCGATCCGAAACATGCGTTTTAAAGACCGGATATCCAAAATATCAGATGATCCGATCCGATTTGAAACTTACTCTATGAACTTTTCCTTGAAAAAATCACTTATTTAGTTTTCCGTGTCCGATTCGACTAGATCCGAAATTTCGGATATCCAATTTTTTCAGATTGATTTAGATCGCATTTTTTCCCGATCCAAAATTTCGCATCAGATTACCCGAAATGAATACCCCTAGGCAGCATGCTGCGACAAAGAAATAAATACGCACGTGACAAAGAAATAAGCCATGAAGAGATACATTGATTTTTTATGGAGGCCATAGAGAACAAGAGACTAGCATATTTAATAGCAGTTATGACACCTTGTGTCAAGCTCTACCCATATTTGGGCAAGAAATTGCAGAAGCTACTTTATCTAGTGCTAATTTTTACCAGAGTTGGATTGACATGTACTCTACCAATCATGTAGAGGTATGTCAAACTTTATTCTTTTGTTATATATTTTATTTTTATCGACTCTAAAAGAAAGAAACTAACCTAACTAAATTCTGGTTTTCCATTCTTTTTGTAGTTATTGGCTTTGGACATTGAAGAAGCATTAGATATATTGTGCAGTGATTTGGGAGAAGGAGAGCTTATCGTAATCAAATAGCTCTATCAAGAAGCTATGGAGTTTGAGATTGAAAGAATTCAATATTAGCCCCAATTTCGAACTGCATTGCCTATTTTAATAGAAAACCAAGCTTCCGGTCAAAATATAGTTCCAGGGCTAGATTACCACGGTACTTGCATTGTTAGTGATTCTTCTCTTATGTTGGTTGATTCTATCGATCTCATTTTCTCATGCAAACGTGAAGTATGTTGTCTTGGCAATATGCCCAAAGATACGATGTTTGTATCAGAGTGAGAAACTTGATTATGAAAGCTTGGGTAAGGCAATAAAAATGTTGGACTATTTTGAGAGAGATGTAAATGCAAGAGTGATTTATTTGAGAATATTCTGAGAAATTGAATATAAAGAAATTGAAGCAGCAAGGAATTATATAGTTTGCTGGGTATATTGTCAGAATTTTCAGTGTAAAGTTGCAAAACTTGCTGATGTACATATCATCTGATGCGATTGGTGTGGTGATCAAATCTGGACAAGGCTTGCATCAGGTTATCTTTACTATTAGTTTCTTTGGTAGCATATTATTTGAAATACTTAATGTATAAGATTGAGAAGAAAGTATTGAATTTACATTGAAATATTCAGCAATTATATTGGTAAGTAAAAGGAAATTACAATGGGTAATGGGAGACAAAATTTCTTAGATTATAGTTTGGTTATAGCAGAGTAAAGTAATGACTAAGAATATGTTTACGTATATCAAACCATTTATGAGAATTTAGAGGCCTAGCTAAGGGCAAACTTACAAATTGTGGCCTTGATTATATCCAAGCTTTTTGAATGGTCGAATTTTTGGTCCGAATCGAAAAATTAGTCTGTTGTTTGGCCCAAGGTTTTTAAAGTTTCGATTTTAGGTCTTGACAGACAAAATTTTTTTCTGCTTTTTGCTTTTACATAAATTATATATAAATTTAATTTTACTATATTTTTAATGGATAATATATTAAAAAAATTATTACTATATTATAAGTATCTATATATTTCAAATATTAAAATAAATATGATTATAAACCTAAAAATAAGATAAGTTTTTTCAAGTAAAAATTGGTCTAAACGATCCAGACCGAGATCAGACATGCATTTTCAAATCCTTATAATGTTTCAAATTTTTTGAGTTTTTTGGTCCTCGATCCGTTCCTATAATCCAAATTTTTGGAATATAAACAAATTTGTGCCAAATTTAGGATGAAAAAGAAGTGAACTACCGAAGAAGATTTTGAGAATTGTAAATATGCATAAGTTTTTATTTAGCATTATCCATATACTATATTTTGATCATTGTTTGTGATTTAATGTTACGAAATTATAATCATGTTGTAATCCATTTAAATCTATCTCAATAAATAATTTTGAAATATCAACTTTTATAATTTATGCAAATACATATTGAAAGATATTAAGGCTTAAAAATTTTATTAGTAATTGTAAAATGTCAAAGTGTAACTATTTTGGTTAGGCACAAGAAGTATTATTTATAATGATTTTTTCACCAAATGCCTCCAAGTTTTCACATAATTCACAACAACACAACATTCAGTTGTGACTAATGGATAACGTCATTCGTCATTAGCTCCTGATTAACTCCTAACTTTAATTAAATCTAATTAACTCAGTAACCCTAACTCTTAATTAACTATAGTTCACCTTCCCTCCCTAACCACCGTAACAACCACTCATCTCCTTCCACCAAATTCACCACCATTACCACCTCCATCTTCTTCCACCAAAACGATTCCACCACCCAACACATAAACCACCCCACTACCCTTCACTTTTTCTCTTTGCTTACACTAACCCAGCCACCGTACCACCACCATCAAAAGCCACACCTAGTAATTTCGGTACATACCTCTGATAAACTCTTCATTGCATCTTCATCTTCAACTTCTAATTTTCTCGTTAGAAAGATAGAGAGAAATGAAAGATATATGGGAAAATCCGCCACCACTCACACAAACCCTAACTTCCTTCTTACTCCATCATGTGTGGCAACTTTCTCTCTACATCTTCACCTTCAACCTCTCGATTTCCTTGTAAATTTTCTCTCTCTTCCATTATTTCCTAGAAAAATGGTCAAGTCCACACAAAAACAGTGACAAAATTCTCTTGTCAAGTCATCAAAAGATAGATTTACTGGAGATAATATACGGATGTTAGGATGAACTTCTATTGGTGATAGTGGAAACATAGCTATGATGGCGGTTGGAATGTAGAGCTCCGATTATGACGATGGTGAGTAGCAGCTCACAGAGCAAAGGACGAGAAAAGGAGAAACACGAGAGAGAAAAGAGTGCAGTGGCGCTTAGGAGGCGACGATATTCGTAGGCTGCAATGGCAGCCAACAGGGGTGGTGATGTGGTGGGCTTGGTGGGGAAAGAAAGGAAAGGGAAGAGGGTTATGGGGAATGGCTAATTCGTTAAGATTATTGGGTTAATTAGGGTTTAGGGGTTAACGTTGTTAGCCTTTAGTTAGTCAAAAGGCATATTGTGTTATTTGTGTAAAAGTTGGGTTATTTGGTGAATTTTCAAAAGTTGGAGGGTATATTGTGAATTATCAGTTATGTGAAAACTCGGGAGAATTTGATGAAAAACCGTATTTATAATAAAAGTTCATGGTCATTTCTATGTTCATTCATAGCTCTGCTTTTCACTATTCAATACTGATAAAGTAGTCATTTCATTCATTACATTGTAGTTAGTGGTTTAAACACTTTTTACTAATACACACCTAGTGTTGAGCAGATCATATAACTAGTATTACGTCATAGCAATGACAAACACAAAAAGAAATACGATCATTTATCACATTCATACTACACCTAGCTAAGACACACATCTTCAACAACTACTAAATTAGATCATGGCAGCTAAACCTAAAAAACTGCTATTGCCTACCCACCATTACCATCCCAAAAACAACCACCTTCACATCATCTAACCCTCCTTAAATAGTAAGGGAAAAGCCTTCAAAATGGACCGTCATGTCTTTCTCCAGCCAAGCCATGAGATCCCTGCCATTCTGATGATGTCATGAAATGCCCAACTCTTAAATGTTTTATTCCCTGGCCCCCAAAATTAGGCTGTGGTAACCAAGATGCCTAAGCCTGCACCAGATGCGCCATTTTTTGCACGTCAACTTTACATTCAGTTTGGACTCTCAATCCGGTTTGGAGAAAATGTGAAAGGTTAGAACTTCTTGCTCTTTGAAGAGGTTGTGTGCATTGTCTAAGACTGTCAAACCTAGTACATCTTAGAAAAACATAGCACAAAGCAGAGGACTTAACTAACATTATCAAACAACAATTTGACAACTCAACAACTAAATTAATCAACTTCAACAATTAGTTCTTTAGCACATACAGTAAAGAAATAATTAAAAATAGAAAGACATTAAATTAAAATCACAAAATAAAAGTAAATTATGTTTTAGCACAAAACCCTAAATACTCACAAAAGGTAAGAATATCCTAATAACTAGGCTAAACCAACAACTACTATTTCCTTACATGAGTAGATTATTTAACCCAAAAACAAATAAACAAATGTTGTTTCCCACATTCCAAACAACATCCAAATAATTAACAATACACAACAATAAACAAAAGAAATTGAAATAAAAAATTAAAAACACAAGACGTATCATTAGAAGGAGGCAAGTTTTGAACAATCCTTCTAGGAGGTATCAAAGGTTGTGTTGAGCCATGTTAATGGAGTTAAAAATTGAAAAAAAAAGAGTTAAAGATGACCTTTTGGGGAAGATAACGGAAGGAGAAAAGTGGGTGTTGCAAAAGGAATTTTGGAGTACTTTGTGAGGGTGAAAGTACAGGGGTATGGAGTTAAGTAATACCAAGAGACAGAAGAGAGGGAGTAAAAGGCGCCAAAATGAACCAGACGATTGTACTTGCCTTGGTACATGCGCCTAGGAAGTCGAGTAAGTGCCCCAAACTAAGAAACTAACAAAAGTTAACAGAAGTTAGTTTTGAGTACCCTTTTTGCAACTAGGGTACCCAAACTACAACTTTAATCAAAGTTTAGTACCTAAGTATGTATTTACTGAATACTATGTTTAGATAGGAAAAATTAGAGGATATGCTTTGAAACCCATTTTGGGTAAATGAAGAAGCTCATTTCACTTAGTTTCCCACATTTAGCTACATGTTAGGTTATATATAGTTCCAATAAGTACATATATAACTATTAGAGTCAATTAAAGTTCACTCATATGCTAAAAAACTTAAGTTGGGTAAATGAAGGCTGTTTTGGGCCGATTTTGTCCTTCGAAGCTCATTTCACTTAGCTTCCGGCATTTAGCCACATGTTAGGTCATATGTAGTTCCAATAAGTACATATATAACTATTGGAGTCAATTAAAGTTCATTCATATGATTTGAAACCCTTTTTGGGTAAATGAAGGCCATTTCTAGCCGATTTAGCCCTTTGACGCTCATTTCACTTCGTTTCCCGCATTTAGCCACATGTTAGGCCATATACGGTTCCAATAGGTACATATATAACTATAAGAGTCAATTAATGTTCACTCATATGCTTTGAAACCCATTTTGGGTAAATGAAGGCCATTTTGGGCCAATTTTGGCCTTCGAAGCTAATTTCATTTAGTTTCCAGCATTTAGCCACATGTTAGGTCATATATAGTTCCAATAGGTACATAAATAACTATAAGAGTCAATTAATGTTAACTCATATGCTTTGAAACCCATTTTGGGTAAATGAACGGCATTTCGGGCCGATTTAGGCCTTCGAAGCTCATTTCACTTAATTTCCAGCATTTAGCCACATGTTAGGTCATATATAGTTCCAATAAGTACATATATAACTATTAGAGTCAATTAAAGTTCGCTCATATGCTTTTAAACTCATTTTAGGTTAATGAAGGCCATTTCAGGCCGATTTTAGCCTTCGAAGCTCATTTCACTTAGTTTCCCGCATTTAGCCACATGTTAGGTCATATATAGTTCCAATAAGTACATATATAACTATTAGAGTCAATTAAAGTTCACTCATATGCTTTGAAACCCATTTTGGGTAAATGAAGGCCATTTTGGGCCGATTTTGGCGTTCGAAGCTCATTTCACTTCGTTTCCAGCATTTAGCCACATGTTAGGTCATATATAGCTCCAATACTTATTTATATAACTATAAGAGTCAATTAAAGTTCACTCATAGGGTTTGAAACTCATTTTGGGCAAATGAAGGCCATTTCGAGCCGATTTTGGCCTTCGAAGCTCATTTCACTTAGTTTCCCGCATTTAGCCACATGTTAGGTCATATTTAGTTCCAATAGGTACATATATAACTATAAAAGTCAATTAATGTTCACTCATATGCTTTGAAACCCATTTTGGGTAAATGAATGCCTTTTCGGGCCGAATTTGTCCTTCGAATCTCATTTCACTTAGTTTCCCGCATTTTGCCACATGTTAGGTCATATATAGTTCCAATAAGTACATATATAACTATTAGAGTCAATTAAAGTTCACTCATATGCTTTAAAAACTTATTTTGGGTAAATGAAGGCTATTTCGGGCCGATTTTGGCCTTCGAAGCTCATTTCACTTAGCTTTCCGCATTTAGCCACATGTTAGGTCATATATAGTTCCAATAAGTACATATATAACTATTGGAGTCAATTAAAGTTCACTCATATGCTTTGAAACCCATTTTGGGTAAATGAAGGCCATTTCTATCCGATTTAGCCCTTCGAAGCTCATTTCACTTAGTTTCCTGCATTTAGCCACATGTTAGGCCATATACAGTTCCAATAGGTACATATATAACTATAAGAGTCAATTAATGTTCACTCATATGCTTTGAAACCCATTTTGGGTAAATGAAGGCCATTTTGTGCCAATTTTGGCCTTTGAAGCTCATTTCATTTAGTTTCCAGCATTTAGCCAAATGTTAGGTCATATATGGTTCCAATAAGTACATATATAACTATTAGAGTCAATTAAAGTTCACTCATATGCTTTGAAACCCATTTTGGGTAAATAAAGGCCATTTCGGGCCGATTTTGGCGTTCAAAGCTCATTTCACTTCGTTTCCCGCATTTAGCCATATGTTAGGTCATATATAGCTCCAATACTTACATATATAACTATAAGAGTCAAATAAAGTTCACTCATATGGTTTAAAACTCATTTTGGGTAAATGAAGGCCATTTTGTGCCAATTTTGGCCTTCGAAGCTCATTTCATTTTGTTTCCAGCATTTAGCCAAATGTTAGGTCATATATGGTTCCAATAAGTACATATATAACTATTAGAGTCAATTAAAGTTCACTCATATGCTTTGAAACCCATTTTGGGTAAATAAAGGCCATTTCAGGCCGATTTTGGCGTTCAAAGCTCATTTCACTTCGTTTCCCGCATTAAGCCACATGTTTGGTCATATATAGTTTCAATAGGTACATATATAACTATAAGAGTCAAATAATGTTCACTCATATGCTTTGAAACCCATTTTGGGTAAATGAACGCCATTTCGGGCCGATTTAGGCCTTCGAAGCTCATTTCACTTAATTTCCCGCATTTAGCCACATGTTTGGTCATATTTAGTTCCAGTAGGTACATATATAACTAAAAGAGTCAATTAGTATTCACTCATATGCTTCAAAACTCATTTTGGGTAAATGAAGGCCTTTTCGGGCCGATTTTGTCCTTCGAAACTCATTTCACTTAGTTTCCCGCATTTAGCCACATGTTAGGTCATATATAGTTCCAATAAGTACACATATACCCAAAATGGGTTTCAAAGCATATGAGTGAACATTAATTGACTTTTATAGTTATATATGTACCTATTGGAACTATATATGACCTAACATGTGGCTAAATGCGGGAAACTAAGTGAAATGAGCTTCGAAGGCCAAAATCGGCTCGAAATGGCCTTCATTTACCCAAAATGAGTTTCGAAGCATATGAGTGAACACTAATTGACTCTTATAGTTATATATGTACCTATTGGAACTAAATATGACCTAACATGTGGCTAAATGCGGGAAACTAAGTGAAATGAGCTTCGAAAGCCAAAATCGGCTCGAAATGGCCTTCATTTGCCCAAAATGAGTTTCAAACCATATGAGTGAATTTTAATTGACTCTTATAGTTATATATGTAAGTATTGGAGCTATATATGACCTAAAATGTGGCTAAATGCGGGAAACGAAGTGAAATGAGGTTCGAACGCCAAAATCGGCCCGAAATGG
The DNA here is from genome assembly GCA_947646795.1 of Beta lomatogona. Taxonomy (NCBI): domain Eukaryota; kingdom Viridiplantae; phylum Streptophyta; class Magnoliopsida; order Caryophyllales; family Amaranthaceae; genus Beta; species Beta lomatogona. The sequence goes on from CANSNZ010000259.1 coordinate 1,009,051, forward strand.
CCTTCATTTACCCAAAATGGGTTTCAAAGCATATGAGTGAACTTTAATTGACTCTAATAGTTATATATGTACTTATTGGAACTATATATGACCTAACATGTGGCTAAATGCGGGAAACTAAATGAAATGAGCTTCGAAGGCCAAAATCGGCCCGAAATGGCCTTCATTTACCCAAAATGGGTTTCAAAGCATATGAGTGAACTTTAATTGACTCTAATAGTTATATATGTACCAATTTGAACTATATATGACCTAACATGTGGCTAAATGCGGAAAATTAAGTGAAATGAGCTTCGAAGGCCAAAATCGGCCCGAAATGGCCTTCATTTACCCAAAATGGGTTTCAAAGCATATGAGTGAACATTAATTTACTCTTATAGTTATATATGTACCTATTGGAACTATATATGACCTAACATGTGGCTAAATGCGGGAAACTAAGTGAAATGAGCTTCGAAAGGCCAAAATCGGCTCGAAAAGGCCTTCATTTACCCAAAATGAGTTTCAAACCATATGAGTGAACTTTAATTGACTCTTATAGTTATATATGTACTTATTTGAACTATATATGACCTAACATGTGGCTAAATGCGGGAAACTAAATGAAATGAGCTTCGAAGGCCAAAATCGGCCCGAAATAGCCTTCATTTACCCAAAATAAGTTTTAAAACATATGAGTGAACTTTAATTGACTCTAATAGTTATATATGTACCTATTGGAACTATATATGACCTAACATGTGGCAAAATGCGGGAAACTAAGTGAAATGAGCTTCGAAGGACAAAATCGGCCCGAAAAGGCCTTCATTTACCCAAAATGGGTTTCAAAGCATATGAGTGAACATTAATTGACTTTTATAGTTATATATGTACCTATTGGAACTATCTAAGGTATCAAAGGTTGTGTTGAGCCATGTTAATGGAGTTAAAAATTGAAAAAAAAAGAGTTAAAAATGACCTTTTGGGGAAGATAACGGAAGGAGAAAAGTGGGTGTTGCAAAAGGAATTTTGGAGTACTTTGTGAGGGTGAAAGTACAGGGGTATGGAGTTAAGTAATACCAAGAGACAGAAGAGAGGGAGTAAAAGGCGCCAAAATGAACCAGACGATTGTACTTGCCTTGGTACATGCGCCTAGGAAGTCGAGTAAGTGCCCCAAACTAAGAAACTAACAAAAGTTAACAGAAGTTAGTTTTGAGTACCCTTTTTGCAACTAGGGTACCCAAACTACAACTTTAATCAAAGTTTAGTACCTAAGTATGTATTTACTGAATACTATGTTTAGATAGGAAAAATTAGAGGAAAAAGTGGACTATATTCCCTTCGAAAGAGGGTAAGATATGTGAGTGTTTTAATGTGACAACAACGTTGAGAAGGTAGTGTGGGTAAAACTCTAATTTTCACATTGTGTGAAACAAAGAGTGTGTAACGCAATGGCAAAAATGTAAACAAAGTGAAAAGAATTTTGAATCAAAGTTATTGTAGGCATAAATGGGTATATATGCTTCCAAAATATGTACTCCTCCTATGGAATATGATGTAAACAGAGTGTCCTGGGATCGATTCTCACCCTTGGCAAGTTGGGATCCCCTTTGTTCCCCCCAACTTGTCAAGGTTTCTCCTTACCTTATTAAAATATATATATATATATATATATATATATATATATATATATATATATATATATATATATATATATATATATAGGTCCTCAGAATATATATAAACTTATTTAATGTATGTATAAACTGATATAAAAATTATGTATAAATAGAGATGAAATATGAATTAACCGTTATAAAATATGTATGAACAAAGATGAAAAATGTGTATAAATAATATGTTTAAAATGATATGAAATATGTATAACTCAGATGATGAAATGTACGTATAAACAACAATAAAATAATGTATAAACTGATGAAAAATATATAAATTGATATATATATGTATAGTCTAGCTTTCATATAACACTACCAACAAATCGTTTTTTATTAGGGTACTACCAACAAAACTTGTTTAGCATCATTAATGACACAATGAGCATGGACGGGCCTTTCAAGGGACAGGACCCCTAAAAGGTTTTGGGAATTTTTTTTACAACTTTGTTATTTTGCTTAGCTCACTAAAAAAAGCCCAAAATAGCTAAGCACGTGGCAGAATAGTTTAGCACAAGGCAGAATAGCCAACTGTGTGTTAGAAAGGAAAATAGGACATGGGAAAGTGGAGCATATGTTGTGGAATACAAGTTATATAACTGTTAATAGTGATGCACAGAACTATGAGGATGTTGTCTTGTTGATGCTTTTTTATTTTTTTGCATTATTCTACTTTTAATCACGTGCTCTGACTTTTTATTCTTCTTTTTTTAATTTTTTTAAAGGGTTCCTTTCTTATTTTCTTAATTACTATTGATTTTTTTTTATCGTTATCCAATTTTTCTTATACATGTTTTACTTATGCTATTAAAAGCTTTGAACTTTTCGCTTTCCTATTTCGTTTTTTTGCAAAGCTAAAAATTATTTAAAAATTACATCTATAAAGAAAAAGCCTTATCCCCATACACATGTCCAAATTTAGTACGGTGTCCCCATATTTTTAATTTTTAGAAAAATATCATATATACTTGGATTGATACTCGTACCCCTATCCGATACTCATATATAAGCGTGTCCATGTAACATAGACATCAACTAAATGTCTAAAGTAGGTAATTAGCCTCTGATAGCAATAGTTTGGAGATCCGCCACTGACAATGAGTGTATTACTTTAACTTATTTAACTTGAACTTATATGAATTATTCCGAATGAACTTTTCTTGATTTTTCAAAAAAAAAAAAAAATCTATACTTCTCATTATTTTTTCTAAAATTTTTATAATTTTTTCTTAACCTTCCTCAATTTTTCTCAAAATAAGTAAAAATAAATTGAAGAGAACAGACCCTTAATCACGTTAGTGAACGATTGGCACACCTTATGTGCCTTGGTTTAGGACTTAGGATGCGGTTAAAAGAGAAGTAGACAGCACTAAGTATTGGGATATTTTATTTTATTTTTAATAGTCTCAACTCTTTTTAAGTATTGGGATTTCTAACTCTCAACTATTAAGCCTCTTCCAGACGAGAGGCAATACAAATGGGTAAAAGATACCCAGAAACCGCTTGCCGCCGTGTATACAGAGTGATGGCATAATGGCCATGCTAATGGCACCAGCTTCTGGTAATCCCCGCAACTATACACACAGAGAAAAATTCATAGCTATCCCATGCGATTTAGCAGCTAACACATGAAAGGTTCATATGCCAAAATTACCAATACAGGATAGTATTCAACATTTAAGGACAGATACTTTCAGGATGAATATCTGTACATCAATTACACGGCAATATAATGCTCTACGTTGTAACTTGTAACTATCTAGCACAAGGACGACCAGGTATCCTCTTTCACTGGCTAATCCAAATGTAAAAAAAGGTACATTCAATACGCTCCTATTGTAAAACCTAAAAACACTACAGAATTTTAAGCGCTGAAGTCGAAATTCCATCTTCAACAATACCTCGCTTAGTGAAAAATACACGACGCAACTGCATACCCTATTCTCTCTCTCCCCCTAAGTATCAAACACCCTTTGAATAAACCAGCGATTAGACGGAACTTCAGCTCTCTCAGCAGATGTGTGATCCAAAGGGAACATTTTCTCAACAGAGATTAAGTTTCAGGATAAAGATTCAGATCTATCAACTTTCTAAGGCCACAGGTTCAGCAGGAGTTGTATTACTACTCACATCAACTCCTTCACTTGGAAATACTTCAGACTGTAAAGATGGAGAGATATTGTTGACGTGTAACCATGTCAATTCCCACAAGCTATCTCCACCTAAAGCACTCCTCTGAGCAAGGACCCCCCTGTTTTTCATCTCAATTAATGTGTTCTTTAATAGTTCTGACACTACATCCTGGAGCTTCTCACTTCTCTTCCCTCTGATTTTGACTTTCATATATTTCTCTATCCGACTGAGAACACCCAGCCACAGTTTGCAGAATGTTGTCAACTGGGAGAGTTCAGGGAGTAATTGCAAAAATACCTTAAAGAGCAGCTTCATAGCAATGGTAAGCGTCCCTTCCATGTTACGATAGTCCTTCTGTGAGTGCCCCTGGGAAATTTCAAGCAAATCATCGAGCATAGTGAATATAACCACTTCGAAACACTGCACCCATAGACTGTGTGCGAGATGGACTTCATCCATTTCGGTCAAGCACTTCTGCAATGACGAAACAGCGTGGTTTCTGACTTCTTCTCTCTGGTCCAAACAAACTTTTCTCAAGGCCTGAACAAGCCTCAGCCACATCTCCCCAATATCCTGAGACATCTTCACAGCATCTTCCTCCACAGCTTCCTTAGTCTCAAGAACCCACTTCACCAAACAACTAACAGAGCCAGCCATAAGATCCAAAGCACGGATGGATCGGTCAGATTGTCCAACACGTGACTCTGCAAATTGTCTAGTAGCCTCTACACAAAGAATGAAATTAGAAGGCAACATGTGGGCCCCCTCAGACATCATAAACACCAGAGAATCAAATCCTGATTCCGAAGCTTCTGGGTGTCGGGCTGTTACAGAGAGAAGAGAAGTAATGGTGCGCCAACCCATTTGTGATCTGATATGAGTAGCATTTGCTTTGACCAAGCGAGTCACCTCCTGGGTGATCTGCTCACAGTATGCATCAGCAACTCGAGCATCAAGCTTGAGCACCAACTGGAGAGATCTAAGAAGCTCATCAGCTAGGTTCTCTTTATAAGGAAGCAGCCGCTGGCAAATTCTAAGAAGTCCAAAGACAGCCTTCTCCACCAAGGCACAGGGCATGACAGTGGACTGCACAATATTTGCAATATGCTCATACACACCCTGCCAAAGAAGAACAATCCTATCCCGATTATTCAATGTAATTGCAATTAATAATTCAAGGCAAAACACTGCAGTGTCTTCATCCTCTGGTGAACCGGCTCCTTTTTGAGGCCTACCAGCAGCCCATATGAGTGCTCGTGCAAGCTGCAATAAAGATTCAGCTTGAAGAAACTTGCTCTCTGTAAAGATACTGTCAATGTGACACTTCTGAATTGTCTGAAGTGTACGTTGATGAGCAGCAAGTTGTTGCTCAGTGGGCTGAGACCTTGGCTCCTCTGTGTCTAGGGATAACAGTTGGCTGAACCGGCCCATCAGCCCAGACGACCTTCTAGGAGTACCCATGGACGGCAAGTGAGATGCAGATAATGAATTTGTGAGGGGTTTCCCTTGTCCAGGATCGGAAGATAACTCAGTGTCATCTGCGGCATCACTGGCCACACGAGCAGGAAGAAGACCAAGCTTGTGCAATCTTAAGATACAGTCCAGGATGTTTCTCCATCCTGTGCGAATATAGTCACCATAGCGATTCGCAATGGTGAAGACTGTAACAGTGGCCATCCTTGCTTTCATGTCATCCCCAAATGCCAAAACAGGCTCCTCGACAGAAGATGGATTCAAAAGCGTAGTGAACTTGCAAAGAGAAACAACAAGATCATCAAGAACATCTTCAAGATGGTGGCAAGCTGATATCTTTGCGACAGCTAAGAAACCATCGATGCACGTTCGGTAAACCTCTTCATGCTCTGCGTGATCAAATACCACAGAAATGGCAGCAATTGTTGGACCAGACATTATAGCAAACATATCATGATCAAGATAAGCCCTGGAATCTGCCACGATATATGGTGCAGTCTTCTTGCATTTGTGCATTAAATCAATCCACCGGCTTGGATTCATCTCAGCAAAACCAGCACCCTGTTCAGGTGTAGTGCGGATCTCATTTTTGCAGATAGAACGGTACAACTCCAACAATAATTCACGTGGGAGATCCTCGCCTCCATTGATGCGTCGATTATTGCGAATAAAGTCCTCTTCACTCATCTTTTTCTTAACTTGTGCATTGTGCAGATCTGTGTTCAGCATAATAAGGGAATATGACAGTAAAAATGCAGCATCCTTGTTGGCCATGATATGTGAAGTTTGCTCGTAGTATCTCTCGGAAAATGCCTCAAGCACCCTTTGTATCTTTTGTGATTCTCCAGGAAGTCTAAAAGTCTCCAAAAAGAGTCTCAGAGCTGTATCCAAATTCATATCTTGGAAATCAAAAGTCTGAGCAAACTCATGAAGAACTTGAACACAAAATTCGTCATGGTTCCCTAAAAAGTCCCCCACAAGATTCTTATCCAACCCAGCAGTGTATCTGAAAAAGCAAGCCACACTCTGTGGATCCAGTTTCTCAGGCAACAAGTGCGTACCTTGAAGAAACTCTAAACCCTTTTTCGGATCCCGATTGAAATGATCAGCACCAATCATCAATCTTCTCTTGATATATTTCCTACGACGGACAAATGGAACCCAGTGATTAGGATCACAATAACTGTCACATTTGACCATCCAAAATGGAGTATACTCCTCAAGACTAACTGGTGCCTGTTCTAAGCCAAGAGATCCATTGCCAATCCTTTCAGCCATTCCTTGAATAACTGCTATCAGCCCATCAAGAGCAAGAATGTGCATAGAAGACAGAGGAGAGTTTACAGGAAAAGCACTCTTTGACAACAAGTTAGCAAGATCTTCAAACACATTGCCGCATGTTATATCGCAATCTAAGTTAGCATACATCTCTACCATAAATGTTTTTTGCCTGCAGAAGTCAACAAGAGCCTCCATTGCAACCTCTTGCTGCTGGTAGGAAGCACCATATCTGCTCTGTGCAAGTCTTAAGATCACGCAAGAAAAGAAAGCCTCAAGCTGCAGTTTAAGCTCCATCCGCAAATGATGATATAGATTCAGAGCTATACTACATACCATAGAGAGAATCAGAGGACTTGGTGACAGACCAAAAAGCATCAAATTGTGGAAGAGCTCATCCTGTATTAAATTCAGTAAGGTGGGGTGCCTAAGGAAAGAAGCTCCACCTAACTCGATAGCTGAATTTATGAGACCCAAAGCAAAAAGAGGCGCATCCTCATCAATCGCCAAACCATTAGACCTAGGACTGATTCCAATATTGTCTACAACATTCAGCAAAGAGCATAGAAAATGAAAGATCTCAAACATGGAGGGTACACCATATGCCTCTGTCATCACATGCAAATCATATGCCCTGGTCTCCTTCCCATTTCCAGTACCATTTTCATCCACCATACCACCACCCACGCCCACAGGAACATTGGAGCCAAAATTAGTAGTGGGCAACTGACCATCATATTCTGAACTACGGTTTCCATTATTAAACTCGTTAGCATATTCGTTATCAAGGCCTCCAATCTGCATCATGATAGAAAAGTTTATTAACAATGACTTGACTCCCTGGTATAATGATAATAGTTACAACACAAGTAGATTTAATGTATAAAATGTGAAAATAACGCATATTTGCTACCCAATTTAAAAAAGATTGGAAAAGAATTTATTTCTTCAGAAGCGATTAGTCATCTGTCATATTGCACCCCTGATCGATTATCTGGCACAATTACATATTAACTGAATTGAAACTTTATCCAAGAATAATAGGGGTAAAAGGAAACTTAATAACCACAAAAGTTGATTGCCTTCTAAGTAGGGCATGTCTAGATGTCAAAGGGATTACATTATAACCATGCCTCTCTAACAGGCTCCAAGAACCTCAAAAGAAAAATGAGGGTTACAAGAGGATCATAGAGAGTTAGTACTGATGATCTAATGAGCTTTTCTATCAAGTTTTGTGAATCCCTCCCTCCCTCCCAGGTATACCAGAATCACAGAAAGGTTGAGCACAGAAGATCTAGAAGAAGAATTGGGAACTTCACTCTGTCGCTTAATATTTTCTCCAATATTTTACCGTTATTAGCTAAAAACTTCTATTCATTTTTCAGCTTCTAGTGTTACTAGTACATTGACTTTCCCACCCTAATCTAAAATACTCGTTGTATGGAGTATGATGGTGAGATGAGAAGTATTAGTGATATAGCTTATCAATGTCAACTCATAATTACATATAAATTCATTACCATCACCGTCATTTATTCACATCAACCAAACCATAATAGGCACATATCTCAACTCATGACTTCTCCTCTATCCTCTTAAGAATGTCACATGCCCCACTACACAAATCTAAATATTTCAAGTATCCCAATTCATACATGCTATACTCCACCTATATCCTAGCCCTAATACTAGTCACATAGCCTATTGTGAAAAACAATCTCGGACAATAGAGGTATTAACTAAGCAACAAGCTTTCAAAAGACTTTGTTGTATCAATATCGAAGAAAGAGAACACGGAAGCCTATAAGTAAAGATGGTTAGAGTAAAATCAAAGGACAACGTAAAAATCAAAAAACATTAGTGCAACAAAAGGCAACAAGATCAGAAAGGCAGAAAGGCTAGACCTCAGGTTTCATTGGACCTCCATTGACCGAGGAATACTCTACACTCTCAACTTCAGAAAGATGTGAGAAGATACACCTCACAAGTTCACGCATTGTGTGTGCTGCCATTCTTTGCAACAATTCACCTTTTGTTGTAGCTTGATGAACAATCCGGAAACAAGTATTAACTATGGTGCAAACATGCTGATTACTCAATACAACAGATGCTTTACTTTTCATACAAGCCAGCAAAACCTGAAGAATCTTCGTCAGTACCACCTCTTCTGATGCAGGATCGGTAACCTCAAACCGACAACTGGTGACAGCGTCAACAACCAGATGCATGGCATCTTCAATATTTGCTATGTTTAAATCAAGCACATCAAGTGTTAGGATTTTGTAAACAGATGACAAAGCAACACTAGTAATAGGAGCACCAGTTTCATCAGACCGAATTACATCCAAAAATGGCTGGAGGTACAGAACAGGATTAATATTATGCCACTGCTGCTGCCACATAAAGACTTGCTTACGCAATGCTTTCAAAGACTGAATAAGAGAATGCTCTAATTGGTCGTCCCCCGACATATATCGACCACCCCATCTCACATTCCTTCTCATGATTGCCAATACAGCACCAATTTCTGAGTTAATCATACAAGATAAAGCATCTTTATGAGATGAGGTAACTTCAGATTCTTCAGGTTCTTCTTCAATCGCCTTTATACCAGATTGTAGCTTGAGACGACCCATGTTCACACTACAGATTTGTTTTGGAAACCCAGAATTTCTCAGCAGTCCAGAGCTAATATCTGAAATAAGCATTATACGACAGCCAAGTTATTTTCACTTGGAAGTTGAACTGACAGCTAACATTTAAATGTCAAAAATAATCCCTCTAATTCATTACCTAAGATATGTTGGCTTATACAATTCCAACTTCCATACGATTTATACACTTTCATTTGGCTAACTACAATATGACAATTCCAACTATCATACGGTTCATACAATTCCAGATTTCCATTTCCTCGGTAAGTGTTAGTTTTTTGGGTTGTCAATTGAGCTTCATGTACTTCTCAGTTTTGAAATTAATAGAATTTGATCACCAAAAAACAAAAAGAACATGGGTAAAATGATTCTACTCATTGGATTGCAAGGAACAATAAATAAACTCCGAACAGTCGAAGGAACATTCGATCCGAAAAGGGTCAAATTGATTGCAATCGTTCCATTTCAGATCACACAAAAGTATTAGTGACTTATGATCTTAACCTCAACAAATTGAATACCAAGCCAAAAGCTGAAGAATAATTCAAGAAATCCATACATTTCCTAAAACTTAATCTCAAAACCCTAATAAATGCACTGCATTCCATACAAACATGAAATATCTACTACTATAGGGTTTCAGTGGGTTCAACTAAACCCCCAAAATCTAAATTCTTTGTTGAGCTTACAAATGAATGAAGAAATCGAATAAAACAATTTCTGAATTATTGCTCAAAATATGTTTAAGATCCAAATTTAAATCTAAAGAATCAGTGGTAGAACAAACCTTCAGATTTTCGGACGATCCAAGTATCCGATCGCGTCGGAAGAAGTTGAATTCGCCCTCAATTGGATTCTCTCAGTGTTTCCTCAAATTAGGGAATATGATTTGACGCTGATAATTCGAAATAGTGTGTTGTAGTTCGTCAACCCTTTAGATAATTAAAATCTGAAGAGAACGAATGTAGAGAGAGTGATGCAAACTGTAATGGAGGGAGGGTAGAGGAAGATGGTAAAAAAAGGGTAATAAGGTAACAAACAATAAGTATCTTTTTTGAGGGAAAACAATATCTTTTAGTATTACTCAATACTCATTTCAAAAAATTAATTTTAAAAAAAAAAATGTCAAAAACTACCTAATAAAACCAATGTCTTGTAAAGATTTATCTCAAAACGTTTTTAGTTGTGGATCACTACCTTATAAGTTAATGTGGGAGGTTACCTAGTTTTGACAATGTGGATTCGTTGACTTTGTTAGAAATAAGTAGGGGAGTAAATTATGGGAGTTCGAGTTTGAGCTAGCTTAGAGCTGATCAACTCCAGTCCGGCCCGATTTTGGGTCGGGTTCGGGCAGATTTTTTGGGCTTGCGGCGGGGCCGATTTTTTTTTTTTTTTTTGGGACGGGCTTTGGGAAAGCCTAAAATGACTTTTTAGTCTAATTTTTGGGTCGGCCAGATTTTGGCCCGAAAAGCCCGCTCGACCCGGGCCGAAATAGCGGGCCTTGGGCACAAAATTTTGGCCCGAATTTCTGCCCGGCCCGACCAATGGGCAATTTTTTTTAGTCGCAGCCCGACCCATGATCACCTCTAAGCTAGCTCGTCTTGACTTGGTAGTATTTCGAGTCGAGTTGGAGTTGAGTTGAACTCACTCGAGCCGAGTTTTGATTGAGTTTTGACCGGGTTGAGCTTTGACCGAGTCAGGTTTTGACCAAGTAGATCTCAATAGCTTTCAATTGTCTCGTGTTAAAAACAACCCTAAGGTAGATATGTTCAATATAGGTAATTTGCTATAGATAATTAGATATTCAAACTTTCACGAGTTTTCAAATCAAGTATTGAGTTGCTCAACTCGACTCTTCAACACATCGAGTCGAGTTCGATTTGAGCTCACTCGAGTCTAGCTTTGACCCAAGTTTGACAGATTTGATCTCGAGTTGCTTGCGAGTTGTCTCGTCTCATTCACACTCCTAGAAATAACTATGCCTATATCATACAAAATCGTGTATAATATCAACTGTAGATACTTTATATAGAATATAATTTTTGGTTTTATTTTACTCTTTAACAAACCAAACCTAATGGCATTATATTTGGAGACCTATATTTACTAGAGTCCATGATATTTGGATTGTGTAGTATATGGGCTAGAGTTGGTCTTATAAGAAACCATCTACTTTCAATTTAAAATTAGGCAACGGCCCAAACCCAATATTAAGAAGATAACGGACCACCTCTTTTAATATATTGACTAGTTCAATCTACCTAGTGACCAGTTTAATCCATTCAATAATCACATTTTCTAATTCTTTTGGTGACTAATTTAATCTATTAGTTACTAGTTTAACCCCTTCGGTAAGACAACCGAATTATTTTTAAAAATTGTATGTTGTAGTTCGAGATTCAAAGGGAAACAAAAATGAAGGAAAAGATAATGTATGACTAGGTTAGTCTGAGATATCTATAGATGATGTTGGTTTAAAGTAAGATGGAATGGCTTGTTAGGTGAACATAGGCTTTGGGTTATTAGACCACCTACTCTAATAATTTTCGTATGGGCTAAACCATAATAATTGGTAGTCACCTAATCATACTCATTACTTTATATGATTGTACCATCGTATGCTTAACATTTGTATTCAGAGCAGTTAATTCGTTGAATTTAATGTGGTCCCAAAATGTTTATACTATTTTGGTCATCCCAACAAAATAAAAAAGATTAGATATTTCCATAATCTGATTTTTTATTTATAAATTATACATCAACATAAAAAGTCAAACTGATTAAGCTTTTTTTTATTAACCAAAACTAGCTATTCTTTCTTCCCTTCTACAAAAACTTTCGATACATCTTTCAATTTTAGTTTGTTCGTGAAGGTTTTTCCTATTTTACTCTATACCATTTATTGTAAATTATAAATTATTGTGTTCCCTCTTTGATGCCCCTCTCCTAGCTAGCCTGCCATACGACAACAACAATAACAACGACGACAACAACAAAGCCTTAATCCATGGAGTTTGCTAACATGAATTGTCAAGTAACGATAAAAGTACAAGAATGAGAGTTAGATAAAGAAAATTAAGGGAGTGAATGTGAGCGGATTAAGATGGGAGAATTCATAAGGAACCAAAGACAACGATTGTTGATTGAGATATTACGAGAATACCAAAATATGGGAATATAAAATAAAATTTGAGAAGATTGTACAAGAGGTAAAAAGGAAACAAACATGAAAAAAGAAAAATAATTGAAAGGTTTGAGAAAACAATGAAAGGAAAATAAATAAAATGTTTTGAGGGAAAAAGTTTGTGAAATACACAGATTAACATAAAAGAAATAACAATGGTGAAAAACAAAACCAACTTGTGTCATCGGCATAAATTCTCCGTCCACTTTGCCTTATCCAATGCCACATTTACCTCAATTATAAGTAAACTCATATCACTTTCAATACCTTTTCCAATAATTCATGTTTTCTTAGGTCTACCCCCTACCTCTTACCCATGCACCACTTTGCCACTTTTAAAGTCTTTTGACTGGTGCATCAATTGGTCTCAGTTTGACATATACAAACCACCTCAAGTCATTCTTTCTCATCTAATTCTTAATACAAGTAACTCCCACTTTCTTTCTAATCTCATTTTTCAGCCAATTATTTCTTTTATGTCCACACATATCCGCCACATTCAACTTATGAATGTGGATTTGTTTAACAGGCCAACATTCTTTACCATATAACAACACATGTCTAACCTCATCTCGTCCCCAGTTACCATTCTAATATTTTTAATACTTCTCTGATACCCTTTTGGCCCACCTAACTGTCTAGTTAAATAAAAAGTACATCATTTTCTCTGTCATTCAATAAAAATATACCCCACTGAGTAAGTCTTATTGCATCTAATTTTTAATAAAATAACAATTGATATCCACTGAACAATTTATCTCATAAAACCATGTGCTACGATGAATGTTCAAAGTAATTTTGGAAAAAGGAGTAAGTTATTCTACCCATATATAGGGTCATATGACTCATATCTACCCATATCCACACACACACACACACACACACACACACACACATATATATATATATTGAGTTTTATCTCTCTGTCTTTTAGTAACTTTGAGAAGTTTGTTTTTCGCATTTCATTACAAATTAATTTGTTGATAAGATCTGTATAGAGTACGACAAATTCCACTTCTTTATCCACATTCACTTACATGAAAAGGAGCTATATTTCACAATCCTCTTGTGAAAGACTGTATCAGACAATGATATAAAAAGAGTATTTGCAAAAGTTCACGATCTAATCACCGATTATATTTGACACAATTTTTTTTTTGAATTGAATATTTGACACAATTTAATAGAAAAGTATTTGTTAATTTTCACGATCATCACAAAAATAACACTTTAAATCAATAAAATATATTTTAATTTTTAAAAGAAAATACAATTTCTTAAATTAAAATTAATTAATGCACAAACAAATTATTTTCGCTGATTTCCATTTTCCGCCAATTATGCTAGAAAAATTCAGACATTCACATCTTAGCCTTTGTACGGTAATAATCCAAACCTAAAAAACTCTCAAAACAAAAGACAAAGAGTGGACAACCCCATCGTCGGTGCTGACTCCTGCCTCCTTCCTCTCTCCCTCCATCTCTCTTTCTCTCTCCTACTCTTACACCCTACCACGCTCCCATTACTTTACTCCTAAAATCCCCCATTTCAATTTCACACTCTCTTCTCAAATTCTCACAATCTTCCACTTCTACTACTACATCTTTCTGATCTGAATCTGATCTAATTCTATTCAGATCTCCATTTTTCTCTCTCCTCTAAAATCCCAATCATGGGCCAAGAGGGTTTCACGGCCCAAAAACGGCCCACAGCCGGCCCAACCGGAACCACTCTTCCAACCACCACACTTTCCTCCGGCAACAACCGCTCACGTGGGCCCCGCGGACGTCAAATTGCTAAAACCATGAACAACATAAAGATCACTATTTTATGTGGCTTTGTTACCATCTTGGTACTTCGAGGCACCATAGGGCTGAATCTTGGAACTAGTTCCGATGCGGAGAGATCGAATCTCGAAGCGGAAGCGATGCGAGTAATCGCCGAGATTCGATCCGATGGAGCTGAACCTGATGATGAGCCACCATTTAACCCAAACATTACATTTACATTTGGGCCCAAGATTGCAAATTGGGATGATCAAAGAAAAGAGTGGCTTGGATTGAATAAAGAGTACCCAAATTATGTTAATGGGAAACCTCGGATTTTGCTGGTAAGTGGGTCTCCTCCTAATCCTTGTGATAATCCAATTGGTGATCATTATTTGCTTAAGAGTATTAAGAATAAGATTGATTATTGCCGACTTCATGGGATTGAAATTGTTTATAATATGGCTCATTTAGATAAGGATTTATCTGGGTATTGGTCTAAATTGCCTTTGATTAGACGGCTTATGTTGTCGCACCCTGAAATCGAGTGGATTTGGTGGATGGATAGTGATGCTTTGTTTACCGATATGGTGTTTGAGATTCCTGTTAGTAAGTATGAAGATCATAATTTGGTGATTCATGGGTATCCTGATTTGTTGTTTGAGAAGAAATCTTGGATTGCTTTGAATACTGGGAGTGTTTTGTTTAGGAATTGTCAGTGGACTTTGGATTTGCTTGATACTTGGGCTCCTATGGGTCCCAAAGGTCCTACTAGGGATGAGGCGGGGAGGTTGGTGACCGCGTTTTTGAGTGGGAGACCTGCTTTTGAGGCTGATGATCAGTCCGCTTTGATTTACTTGTTGATCTCTCAGAAGGAGGTTTGGATGAATAAGGTGTTTGTGGAGAATTCGTATTATTTGCACGGGTTTTGGACTGGTTTGGTGGACAAGTATGAGGAGATGGTGGAGAAGTACCACCCGGGATTAGGGGATGAGAGGTGGCCGTTTGTGACCCATTTCGTGGGTTGTAAGCCTTGTGGGAGTTACGCGGATTATCCTGTTGAGAAATGCTTGAAGAGTATGGAGAGAGCGTTTAACTTTGCAGATAATCAGGTGTTGAAGTTGTATGGCTTTAGGCATAGGGGTTTGTTGAGTCCAAATATCAAGAGGACAAGGAATGAGACGACTACACCGTTGGTGTATGTAGATCAGTTTGACATTCGACGTGGTGGATCAAAATCATGATCTATAACCAAGACTCCTCCTTTTGAGGGTAATACAAGCTAACCAACCTTGTTGGGTTCTGCTGATTGTAACATGATTATAGTGATCATGAGTGAGGAGGTTCTTCTTTTCAGTTTTTACATGTTAAGCTCACACAATTGTCCAGGACTCCAAAAGTCCCCTGACAGAAAAGGAGAAGAAAGTTTTATGCTTTCAGGTCGTATTCTGTTCTCCATCTGGGATATGTGGAAAGGAAGATCCATGATTTTGATTGGAAATGATATATTTATTTTCAGTTTCTCATTCTTTTACACAAATTGTATTCATATGTTATGAAACGAAGCTGTCAAATTGTCACACATTCTTGTAGTCTGGTTATTTATTACATTTTTGTGAAAGAAATTTATGACTTATTATGAAACTGTGTTGTACTTCTCTTTACTGTTTGAAGACAATGATCTAAAAGATCTTTTATTGTTGGGAGTTATTTACATGCTCTCGGCTGATCGTGGCGAAAAAATGCTTTTCATATACCATTTCCATTTGCTGTGCTATTTCATTAATTGATGTCAGATCCTGATATCTGTTCTCTTTGTTAGTTAACCAAAATTGACATAGCACGAACACAAAAGTAACCAAATGCATTTAACTCTCTTGTTTCTTCCTCGAAGAGGCTAAAAGATTGTGCAGATGTGACAGTTATTTCTGGCAACAATAACAAGTTGGCCTAGTGGTTGCGAGACCCTTCTTCCACTCGTGTAACAGAGGGTTTGATTCTCATCCCGAACTCCATGTAAGAAGGCTCACCAATTACTCCCTCTTCTTGTAAGGGAATTGTCCTTACCATGTAAAAAAAAAAAAAATACTTAGATAGTATCTGGCGTTCTGCAGTGTGGCTGATGTTATTGCCCCATCTAAAAGATAATTCATATTTTGTTAGGAGAATTCCAATATGTTCAAGTAAAATAATATCTAAAATACCCTTGAGATTGGACAAAGTTTGCATTTGTCTCTCATAAAACCAGAGAACCAGAGTATATATTGGTAGTGTTTGTGAACTAAATATACAAAAAATAATGCATTTATTTTTTTCATATAATAATATATTGAAGCTTGGAGATCTGTTCTACAATATACTACATATAAGTGGGAAACCGAGTTCTAGAAAATCGAAGGCTCAAATCCAGAGAGGTTTCGCTTGCATTCTGCAGCATTGATAAGCTGTGTTACAAACACCATATTAAACTAATTGCAGCTGCAACTGTATCTGGATGCTCATGTACTTCCTAGTTTATTCGCATGACTGGTACCTTCCGTCGTGCTGACAAAATCTCGTTCATGTGCGCTATCTGATGCAAGAGCTGGCTGATTCTCTACAGTAGCAGCAGATTCAGTGTGAGTTAGCACTTAGCAGTAGAGGTGACCATTGGGCCAGATTGACCCGTTCGCACCCTGACCCAGCTCAATTAACCCAGGTATATTAAAGCTGTATATTTTTAAACTAAAAATTGCCTATTTTTTCACCCACCAGTATAGCTTACTAGCTTAGTCTGTTGACCTGGCCAGCCCACCCAGTGCCCAGCTACTTAGCAGGTTTCAGAGAAATTGAACACCACAACCCCCGTCCCCCAAAAATGAAGAAAAACAGAAAAAGAGAGAAAAATAAAGAAATGAAGAGAGCAACAATCTATGATGAGGATTCTTTATATTTACCTGGTCTCTCTCTCGTATGAGAAGCAAAAGGCGGTTGCGCCACAGCAGAATCCTCAAACTAGCAAATAATGCTAGGGCTAACATTGTGGCAGGAATAATGGAGAAATACTTTCTGTTACTGCTGCTGCAAATAAAAACCTGAAACATCCTTTTTCCAATTGTGTACATTCTGTTCCGGATATCATTCATCATAATAGAGAGTCTAGAATCCGACTTTATCTCTGAGCATGCAGGTGAAGATGGTGATCGTGATGGTGACACCATTCGCGGTGAACTACAATCTTCTAGGAGGGGAAGGTCTTCATGCTCGCTTGGTGGAAAGATAGACGAACTATCATCGTAAAAGTCGTCCCTTATTACCAAATCGAACCCAAATAGCTGTCCTTCTGGTGGAGGTGAAGATGGCTGGTAACTAGATGGATGTTGGATTACTTCCCAGTCATCGGATTCTTCTGAAAACTCTGAACTCTTCGCCATTGTTCAGATTTCTCCTAGTACCAGATAATAGGATTTATTCCTTTGTGCTTTTTTCCTTTTGTACTTTCTCCTAGTGGACTGGATAGAGTAGATCTTTTTTGCCTCTAATGAAGGATGGATCACAGGATATAGATAGCCTTTCTATGTTGACTACCCTAAAAATCTTCTACATCATGTATTTAAAATATCTTTGGTCACTATCTGAGTGTCACACTGTCATCCCCCATCCCAGAAAAAAACAAGGAAAATTATTTGCACAAAAATGAGATTTCTCAATTCGATTCCCAACAATTGCAAGTATAGAGGGCAAATTTCAAATTCCAATTTTCGAACTAATGCATACAATATTACAATTGACCTGAACTATTAAATTTGTAATGAAATTGGAGATATCAAGTGGTCATGAATTTAATCACTTGTAAATATCTACAAGTTGACACCTATCTTACTCGGGCAATCAAACTCTTTAATTTACCTCAAGTATCGTGTTGAATCCTCAATACTTTGATACGGGTATGAATATTTTGACACTTCATTTCGAGCCAAAACCATGGAACTTTCAAAAAAAATAGCCGAGTGTCTGACTAGAACAGAAGTACCCAAGTACGAGTGACAAAGGTTTACAATAAGTAGACGTCTTTAACCTCAGAAAATGTGAGGAAGACAACCATCAATGAGCTTAGACAACAAGCACCACTTGAACTGAGAATACGAACAAAGATGATGTATACATTAATTCCAATATTCCATTTATTATAGCATAGAGGTAACTGTATACATAACATTATGTCAAACTGATCACATGTGAAGTGAAGTACATATCCTAAAATTTTTAGAGAACTGACAGGGGAAGAGCATCAAGTGATAGGACTGTTGAAGCTCCTCCAGCATGCCTATTTGAGATCCTTGCCTGCACATTGTAGAATTCCATTTACAGTCCTGCATCGCGAGATGATTGGATGTTCCTCTTATGAGCTAGTTCACGAGCCATCTCTCGCATTTCCTCTGGTGACGGAGGCCTTGGTGCTTCTGGCGGATAGACTACATAAGAACGCTGCACAAAGTAAAAGTGTGCACATGTTTAGACTAGTAAAAACAGAGAATAAACCAGTCTTCTGGAAACCAAGTAAATGCTTTTATGCTTCTAAGTGGAAACAGAACACACAAGTAAAAGAATGGTCTCATCACTATAATGGATATTACAGTCAGTTGATCTCACTCAATAATTAGTCCAACCGTTTTCTAATAATAAGTCATCTAGTAGGTTTTCAATATTTCAAAAAGAACTTGATTAAGTGTCATCTTAGTGTCTAATGCAAAAGGCAAACTTATAATATTAATTTTCCATTCTGTTTTATTAAGCAGGTTGTTTAATTGTGTTTGATTGAAAAGGAACAATTTAGCAGTATACTAGTCAGGCTTATGCTATTTAATGATTTTCAAAGAAAATGGGTCAGACCTTCGATATCCTCTTATTAAAAACCAGGAGTATCAATGTATCATCAAGCTATATGTGCATGAACTAATGGCACAGTATTTATTGAAACTTGAACTCCAGAAGGGAATGACATATGTCGTAACTCGTAAGTGCATGAACAAAGGATTATCTGCAACAAAATAAAAGCCTCCACCAAAAGGGGAGCTAAAGGTGCATCTTCTGGGGTGTTTCAATAGCCACCAAAACTACCATAATTCCTACTATCTGCAGCAAAATAGAGGGAACAGCAAACACAAGGCTTACCCCAGATTTTCTGAGGAGAATGTTTTGGTACAGGATTCCATCTCCCGGATGACAATATGGCAAGCTTATTTTGACCACGTCAGTCAGAAGCTTCCAAAGAAATGAAAGTTTTTCCCGTCCCACTGGTGTTCTGTTCTCTTTCAAATGACCACCTTCTATTATCTTGCCCCATCAACACCTTCCTTTACTCAGTTCACAATTTCTTAGCCAATCAACAAATTTAGACACTCTACCCTAAAAAGGAGTGAGCTTTCATTTTCGCAGTAATTGCTTCTTTCACGGCCGGAATCAATATGTTAATTTTTCAAGCACAGCTTCTCATCTAATAAAACCTTATCAAGTGGAGCGTCAAGTGCCCATACCGATGTCCTAAGGATCCGACAGGGGGACTTGAAGTAAAATATTGAGTTCAAAAAACATAGTTCGATCCATGTTTCCGTCCCTCAAACCATATTCGAGTGGTGATAGTTACACGAGGGCTAGCTTATGGATCTAAGTAGCAAACTATGTTCAGAAACTGTCTCAACTTCCAAGTGCTGAAATGTAGCAACATATAGTCTAGGTTGTCAAAAGTCTTGATTGAAGAGCATTTAGCAGATATGGTCAGATAGCACTGTGAACAGGCTAATCTCAAATATTTGGAAGGAACATCTAATTAACAAATTAGACAAATAGAAATTTCCAAATCTTTGTTTTAAATAACATCTACCATTAGTGAGTTAAGTCAAAATCAACAACATCTTCTAGATCACTTGATACAAAACACTTATCTTCATGATTGATGGTTGATGGAGAAAATGACTTACGTGAAGTTTAATTCATAAAGTGACCCTTCCCCTCTCCCTCCCCAAAAAAGATATGGAGAAAGAAAAAAATTGTGTTTACATGGCTTATAATTCATAAAGTGAAAATAAAGATGGCTTCTAATACTCACACTTTAAGAGAGCAAAACACACAATAAGTCAATATCTAGCAAATGTTTATGTCAATGTAAAGTTTAAAGTTAATTGTTTACATGAACTTTGTTAAACAACGATCATGCACAAAGGCTACTTTTGGTACAATGTAAATGGTCCACATGACCTTCGTTTAAAAATAACAATAGGAGTAGTAACAATAGCGCATGTCTATTTTCTAAATAAAGGTCCAAAATAAGTTCCACTCATATCTGCCTCCGAGGAAATGATCACATCAGTCATTGTGTTTTCCACTATGCTACTGTTTGCTTCTATTTAATGCCATTGAAGATCACAACTTTCAATAACTGAGCACATAGTGTGAACAAGATTCCCCCTAGCCTTCAAGTATCTACTACAGAATCTTGCTACTTCACACATGTATGTATCTCTGAAACATCCATACACAAAGAATTAGATGTTCAAAAGATGGCCTTAGACAGAAAGGTAAACAAGGGTAGTGTAGACAACAATCAAGAGAGAAAATGAAGGGGGAGTTCTAGACTTCTAGAGCATGTTTGGTTCAACATTCTTGGGCTTTAAGAAACGGAATCAATCACATATTCCCTTTCTTCTTGTTTGATTCAACCTCTCCTCAATCCATTAACATTATTTGATGGTAATGGACTCCCCCAGTTTATTACCTTCCCTTCCCCCTCAAGTAATAAAGTCCATTACTTGGTGGTATGGTTACCATTCCCTTTCTCTTCCATGACTTGAACCAAAAACCAAATAAGGGTAAAAAAAATTTATTACCATTTTCCTCCTCTATTTGATTTCATTCCCTTTCTATTCCATGGCTTGAACCAAACAAGTACCTAATAGAAAAAGGAAGAAAAATATGAAAATTATCAGGAATCTCTATCCCCTTTCTCATTCTAGCTATCTCCAAGTAAGGTTACCTTCAACTAACACTTTCACTTCAGAGTACTGATGTGTCCAGCATGTAACATCTACAGTGCAATTTAGATAGTAAATACTAGCACACTGCTGGCAGGGTCTAGAAAATCTTACCCATAATTGGCTGAGTTTGGTCATAATTATTGCATGTATTTTTCATTCTCATTATGTATATTTACAGGATGAGCCATATGAGATGAGAATTTAACATATGGTTCTAGAAAGGAAATTATTTTTCCTGAAAGACTTGATTTTTTGGTCATCTGGTGGTCTTTCTATAAGTTTCTACTAAGCATTCATACTTTAATAATCCCTGATGTAGCAAAAATGTTGCACAAGTTATACAAACTTAATATACATATTCTTACAAGATTATTATTTTAGCTTTCTCGTCACGTTAAGTCTACTTCAATTGCTTTGAGTGTTATGTTTCTCTAAGTGAAGCTGCATTCCATGTTTCTAGGTAAAACATTTTCATTAACTGATAGCGAATATCGATTCTCCTTAGAAGTTATAACAGCTACTTGTAATTTCTTTCAATTAGGGTTTCTAGATTCCTCCTGCTCTAATTTGAGACCTACAACTTTGAATTTCTTATCATCATTGCAAAATAATTGCTTTAATATGAGGAATTGGCAACGACGCTAATGAGGATTGTTGATCATCTAATTTCTAAATCCAGAAACTACCGAAATCAAGCCTTTTGAGATGAGTTTCATAAATTCCTAAATCAACGTTTCACACGTAACAATAATATAAAGTTCCGATTCAAATTGCATCAGATATTCAACCTTCAATTGAAGAACTAAATTGAACGGCAAAATCATAAAAACCTAACAATCAAAAATTGAATTATAACTTAAATTAGAAAGAAATACATACTCCGCCCATAAATTTCTGAAGATTTTTGGTATTGTTTGCGAAAGAGAACATGAGAACGATGGGAACACTGACATAGACGGCGAATTTTCCTACCTCCAAAAGCCCTTTCCCTGCTCCAAGTGATGACATTTTTATC
This sequence comes from Beta lomatogona, assembly GCA_947646795.1. Taxonomy (NCBI): domain Eukaryota; kingdom Viridiplantae; phylum Streptophyta; class Magnoliopsida; order Caryophyllales; family Amaranthaceae; genus Beta; species Beta lomatogona. Next base: position 1,031,222 of record CANSNZ010000259.1, read on the forward strand.
TTTGATACGACAGTGCACAACTCAATATCTGAGATAAAACGATGTTTTGTGTCGTTTCTCGTTTATTCACAAGCAGGACAACAAGTGGAGTATTTGGAACCTCTTATTAACTCTCAAGACTCGAGCTACACGCCTACACGACGGGGATAGATAGATAATAGATAACTGATAACTAATAACTAATAAGGGATTATTGTTCCTCTAGATTAGTGTGGTACGTGGCACAAAGATTTTTACCACATAAGGGTGAGGCTCCTATGAGCCGAGCTGAACTCTAACATAGTTCGGTTTAAACCGAACTTAATAACTTGTTGTAAATTGAAAATTCTTGTTTGAACTTGGCATGTAAGAAAAATTTGAGATTGAGTTAGAAGCGAAATTTATTTGATAGATCATGTTCTAATTATAAGTACGTTAAATTATATATAATGTTACTTCTCGGCTCTATACCATGATTTAACTTGGATATATCATGTTTATAGTTGCCTTCTTTATATAACTTAATATAAATTCTAGGCGGGTAAAATAATTTATATTTTGACATCACAAATTGAAAGTTATCTATTATAAATGTTAAAACTGACAAATCAAAGAGGCGATGAGCCAAACACAATTGAGTTTGGCTTGTTCAATACGCAAATTGTAAATTCAAGTTCAAACTTGTTCGTGAACAAACGAGCCAGCTCCAAGCGAGCTTTTGATTGAATGTTTATGAACTATCTAAGAACTATGTTGTCTGAATCCACTTCTATATAAGAGGGTCGAATTAGGATTGAATTAGTTAAACAATTACCATACATCCAACATTCTTTATTTAATTTTACTCATTTGTAGCTCTTTCACTCTAACTGAAAAATATCTTTGGTAGACAGACTAGACACATATATATTCCATGCTAAGAGGGGACAAAGTCGTATGGTAAATTGGTAAGATATGTAATCCATTATCAAACACATTGACAAATGTACGTATGGTGTTCTCAATCGATACCTCTTTAGTATGAGTTTGCATTTTATTTTAGTTCATATTGATGAACTAACGCCCATGAGAGGCTGAAACACCACATATAATGCGATGGATGGATATGTCACACTCTATAAGCCTAGTTGTCGGTCTCAAATACACATTTGGTAACAAGTCATTACATATGAGGGGTCATATGTTATTAAACAATTTAACAAACACTCCAACATTGATTTTGTGAGTCAAGAGGTAATCCAATAATTCACTCATTGCAAGTAGAGAAAAAAAACATTATGTTGTTGAGAAAACAATCTAATTAATAAATTGCCCATTGGCCATAGGCTTCTAAACTCATAATTATATGATCAAACAACCCTTTCTAATATAATTTGTTGATTAAATTAAGCATTTATCTGTACAATATACTAAAGTAAAAGCCACAAGAGTTGGCTTTCCTCCAAAAATTCCCTCCTAAAATGAGCTGGTTTCTCTTCTAAAGTCCCTTTTAAATGCATTAAATTTTAATAAATTATTCAACGTTGAGCACTAAATGTTCACATTGAAAAATTTGAATTTTGTGTTTAATAGCAATCATTTTTTAAATAATTAATTGGAGCGAGCATGGCTTGAGTATTTACGAGGTAGTAATGACTAGGGATGGCAATCTAGACCGGATCCGACCTTAGTCCGTTCCGATCTGAAGGAAAAAATCCGAGTCAACTCTGGAAAAAATCCGAATCCGACTCCATTTAAAAAGTCCGACTCTGAGTCGAAGGAGGGTCGGAGTCGGATCCCATTAAAAAATCCGACATCCAAATCCGACTCAAGACAATTAATCCTTTTTATTTGATTATATTAGTGTATTATATATGTATAATTTGACTCCAGACATTGAGGCAATTGTATAGTATAAGATTTTTCCATTGAAGAAATGGTTGTTAAAAGTAGGAAAAATTTCAAAAAACTACCTTTTATAACCAGCTTTTTTCAAAAAACTACCTTTTAATTTTTTTTTCAAAAAACTACCTTATATAACAAATTTCTTTCAATATACTACCATTTTATGTTTATAGTTAATATTAATCATTAAATGACTGATGTCTTAAGGGTTGCTGCCGGCGGGGAAGCGAGGAAAGACGATAGAAACGAGAGAGGAGGAGAGAAAAACATTTTGTGGTGACCCCATTATTAGTGGTTAAACCTCATTAATGGTCAAATGGTAGTATATTGAAAGAATTTTGTTATATAAGGTAGTTTTTTGAAAGAAATTTTTTAAAAGGAGTATTTTTTGAAAAAAATTATTTATAAAAGGTAGTTTATGAAAATTTTCCTTAAAAGTAATAGTAATGTTTGGATTATTTGTACTATATAAGATTTCCACATGATTATTTTAAAAAAAATAGTAATGATTAGATTATTTGTATTATAAAAGTTTTTCTATTAAAAAAATGGGGAAGAAAAAAAGTCGGGTCGGGTCGCAGTCAGATGTTAGGATACTGAGTCAGATCAGATTCGGATGTCGAAGTTGGATTATGCAAAAGGAAAAATTGACAAGAGCAGGCCCAACTATGACCTCCCTTCCATAATAAATCCCAACTTTTGAATATTTTACAGCAGTTCCAACTTAGGGGGATGTTTTACAATAATGGTCCCAGCAAGTCACCTAACCTGCTATAATAGGTTAACCTCTAAATCTATCACCCATGCCACCCCTTCTACTGCACTGCCACCCCTTCTACTGCACTGCCACCCCTTCTACTGCACTGCCACCCCTCTCCCACCTCTCTCCCCTACCTTGCCACCCCCTCCCCTCGCTCTAAAACCACCTCTTCTCCTACCTACCGACAGCTCATTAGAGCCCAGCCACCCTCCCGCTGGCCAGCACAGAACCCTGCCTCCTCCCTCTGCTGGCAGTCCATTGACGCTCAACCACCACGCAGTCACTGCTACACCACTATGAATCAATTAAAACCAATTTTTTCACCATATAAATACAACAAAAATCAACACCACTATGAAAAACCCCTAATTTAGCATCCTAATCAGGTTTTTATCAAAGAATTTCGGACAAAAAGTAAGGAAAAAGGAGGGGTAAATTGCGATGATTTGGAACATAATCTCATCCACTGAGCTTGGTGACGCGCTTAAACTCTCGGCTCCGTTACCTCTGAGGAAATTTGCAGGATGATGGCAGAGATTGATACTGATGGTGATGGTTTTATTTCATTTGATGAGTTCACTGCGTTTGCTCAGGCTAACCGTGGGTTGATTAAAGATGTTTTAGTTGATTAGTTTATGAAGTAATTGAGCCTCTTATACTCATTACATCATCTTTTTTGTCATTTTCTAAACATGGTATGATATTTTTGGTTGTTCTTTGTAGGAAATATGCTTCTTTTTTGGTAGAAATATGCATGAATGAAGGTCTTGAAAGTAGTTGCTGTATGATTTCTGTAATATTTGAATTGAATATAAATATTCATAATTTTCCAAAAACTTTGTGTAATATAAAAATTCTCGTGTTGATCAGAGGGTTTGGGGTTCTGGGTTTAGCAGTGTGATGTAGGTGGGCTTGAGACATGGGTTATTATACTAGGGGAGGGGAGGGGGGAGGGGGTGGTTGACGTCGGGAAGGAAAGTGGTGTCGGCAAAACAACTAGGAGGAGAGAGAAAGTGGGGCTCATGTTAGGAGGAAAGGTGTTTCGGGGTTGGAGGGGAAGGGGTTGTGGGTTGGCAAGATAAGTGGTGGGTTGTTGGAAGGGGAGGGGAGGTGACAGGGGGTCGGCGGGGGAGGGGAGTGGGGTGGTAGGGGGTTAGAAGGGGAGGGGGATGGCGGGGGGGTCAGCAAAGGAGGGGGTGGCGGGGGTCGGCAGACAGCAGGGGGTGGGGGGCAAGGGGTCAACAGGGGAACCCCCTCAAACTTGTAAAAAAAATTTTAGAAAAAAAAATTACCTCTTGAACCGGTAACCCTTCTACTTGGACCATTATTGTAAAACACCCGCAAAGTTGGGACTGATGTGGAGTATTCAAAAGTTGGAATCTATTATGGAAGGGGGGCCATAGTTGGGCCTGCTCTTGTCAATTTTTCCTTATGCAAAATCCGATCCAAGTCCGACCTTTACCATCATAAGCTATCAACTACACGTTAATAACCGGCTAATGCCATAGTACTAGTGACTAATTGACTATGACTAGTAAGTTGTGGGCAACCTTCCCCAATCTCCATAGTCGACATAAACCCATCGACGTAGCAGGTAATTGATTTTTCCCAACCATGAAACTTGGAATTCGAAGTCAAACGTTTCCTTCAAATAGTCATAGCATACTTAATTTTAAAAACAGAAAAAAGGGCCAAAAGAATATTCTCCAAATATATTGCTGAGTCGTTAAAAAAATCAATCAGGCACAAAAAACTCTTTTTTTATACTTCCTTCAAAGTCCACTGAAGTTCAGAATTTTGAAGATTTGATATGTTCAGTGCCAACTTTGGTTCTTCCTTTCTGTTGTTAAATTGAGAAAGCAGGTTTGTTTTTACTTCCTTTATCTTTAAACTAGTTTGATTTTCTTCTGAATTATTGGTGTTTTTGCAATTAAGTAAATTTTGCTAAATTGGGTTGTATGCTTTTGCTTGAGTTAGTTAGTTGACCCTTTTTATCAATAGCATGTCTTTGTCTGTTTTTTAATACTCACAACGTTGAAATTTGCGTAAGGGTAAGGAGGAGAGAGAGATAGAGAGATGAAAAAGGACCCCATGTGCTAAGTAGAGAGAATATATTGTCAAAATTGTCAACGTTGTAGGTAATAGAAAACTTTCTACAATTGGAAACGTTGCAAGTCTTAAAAAATGGATGAAGTAGTATTACATACAGCTGCTCAAATGATGTTTGCTTCAGTAATAATGTTTTTGTTTTGCTCAAATGATGTAGCTTACAAATTGTTATAAAAGCTTTCGCCTTTCGGAAAAGCCTTTTTTTCCCCATATAGTAGTGGTTTGGTAAACTTATTGTGACTTATTTCAGCAACTTAGATTAGTTTATATAAGTTCAGATAAAATATTTACAAAATAATCCTAGATAATATTTGTAGGGAAAAAATTCTTGATTGGGGATCGAATTTTTCGAGAGTTTCACACACACTGTCTCATACACACACACTCTATATACTTCGTATATATATATATATACCACGTATTACCATATATGAAACTGATTCTATACAATGTGTTGCTTACAATTGGTGTAATATCTATATAACTATATAAGGTATATGAATATCCTCCTAAATCCACATCCCTATTCAAATTTATTCAACCTATGTGATTGAGCTGTTCTTGAACATGTAAAAGAAAAATTCTTATATGAGGTATCCTGACGCATTTGTTTTTTTGTTCTTTTAATTACGAGTTATGTTGAACGTTTTAACAGTTCAAGTGCTGTTTGCTAAATGTATCCAGTGAACTTACTATCCAGTATCCACAAGTGTAATGTCTTTGAAAATTTGATGTGTGTATGGACTATGGATATCAGGCTCTTTCTAGTGATATTGTTTTTGTAGGAATGTATCTCCATACTGTCATTTACTTCCTTTTTTTTATTATTGCCATGAGTTTGTAAGCCAAATGTCTTTTCTGTCGTGAGTCTGATGCAAACAATCTCTTTTCAGTCTAGGGTATCGGCCTCATATGCATGCGTCCTGCATAACTTCATCCCTTCCTAATGCAACGCGGTAGCTAGTAATCCACATCCTTAATATATCCCTTTTGTTGTGTTTGATTTGTTCTTTTTGTAATTTTTCTCTAGTCACGTTCTTTGTGTGGGAAAAGACCAAAAAAGAAAAGTAGAAGAGTTTATGGTTGCTTCACTCTGAAATAAGTGCAGCATTAGTAAGAATCTCATTTAGATAGTGCACTAATATTGTAAAGTAGTTTGACATTTTGTGTTTCCTACATCTCTTCCTTGTCAAGGTTCCTCTTTGAGGCTTTTGTATAGCTGGAGCCAAGCTTTAGATTCTAAGTGATACTTGACTATTCTTGATTTTGTGGATAGATTCCTCCATGATAGTTCGAGGGCATGAACTTTTTGTCAATCTCCCGGATTTTGTACATGGATGATACCCCTATGGTGTCTTTCTATTATATATCTCTATTACTCAGAAAAACGAAGTTGAATACTCTTAGATCTGATCTCAGCTTGCATTACAATATAATCCTGAATTATTTTATTATAGTTCTATTTCAAATTTTACATGTGCGACTGATATCTTGTTTCTCATGGCACTTTTGCAGGTTCTTTATGGATAATTAGTGATACACTTCAGAATGATTGTTTCTGCTCTTCTCACATCTGTTGGAATAAACTCCGGCCTCTGTATAGTATTCTTTGCATTGTATTCTATCTTAAGGAAACAACCAGGGTATTCTTATGTATATGTTCCGCGCTTGTTGGCTGCAAAAGGGATTGAAAGGAATCGTTATATTCACCTGCAACGGTTGTTACCTTCCCCTAGTTGGGTGAAAAGAGCATGGAGACTTAGTGAAGAGGAATTATTGTCAACTTCAGGCCTGGATGCTGTAGTTTTCATAAGGACTATAAGACTCAGGTAGATGCATCTAATGGAATTTTCAGAACTATCATTATTCAACTATTATTGTAAGGTCTATCAAACTTTTATGAATCAATCCCTTCAAGACTCAGGTAGATATACTTTATCACCCTTTTTTTTAGAAAAGGTTTATTATTACGTTTTTTCCATTGAACCATTTCTAAGGAAGAGGAAAATAGGAACCTCCATGACTCTTACATCTTTGATTCCCTTTCTCTCAAATACCTTTTTAATTTATTGGTTGCACTGCAGGGTCCTCCATTCCTAGGATTAGCACCTAAGCCTATAAAAGGGGAAGTGGTTTGTATTATGTAGTACTCCCTCCGTTTCACAAAAAATTACTCACTTTCCTTTTCGCTACGTTTCACAAAAAATTACTTTTTTTTCCCTAATCTGGGACATGAGGCCCTCTATAACTTTTAACTTTGTTACTCACATTTCCTTACTTTATAACTGTTCTCTCTTCTTAACCCCACCTTTACCATTTCTCCAACCAACTTCTCCCCTATTTTCTTGGTTCTTTTAGAAAGAGAAGTGAGTAAATTTTGAGAAATGGAGGGAGTATGCATCAATCAGTATTTTATCTGAACATGAGACTTCAAAGTAAAACTTCAAGTCCAAACCATCAGTTTCTTTAGGGTGCACTATATTACAAACTTTAGCTTTGTCTACTTTTGTCTTTTTAAAACCCTGTTATTGTCTGAGACTCTGAAACCTTTACTGGAATACCTTATGGTGGGTTACTCTAGCTCAATTACTGTACCAACTGCCAAATATACACTGCTAGTGTTTCTAATAATTTTACAATATCAAGGTATATGTTTGTGTAAACCATAATACAACTATACAAGTCATTAGAATAGATGTAAGTTTCAGGCTTCTCTCGTCATTAGGATAGATGTAAGTTTCAGGCTTCTCGTCATAGCTGATTTACCATGCGCCTGATGCCATTCTCCAATTGAGTTGCTATAAGCCTATAAAGCCATTAGATCACTATTTTTGAGGATGCTATCTTTACTGTATTCTTGTACTGTTGTAAACAGGTCTATTTTTTGTTTTCATGAGATTATATATGGGATTATGTGTGTCCTTTTTTTTTTTTCCTTCTTAAGTTACTAACTTCCCGTGCTGCATTTGTGCGCAGTTTGAAAATATTTTCTTTCGCTGGGGCTATAGGACTCTTTGTTCTTCTTCCGATAAATTGTGCAGGGACGCAGCTTGCATCATTCGATATTACTGTAATCTCCAGTGAAAGGCTAGATTTATTTACCATTTCCAATGTGAATAATGGGTCTAAATGGTAAGTATCTTTAGAATATTCTGTGACTCTTCTTCAGTTTCAGAAAATATGCTGACTTGTTTTAAACTCTCACTGATCAAATAAGAACATTTTAATCATAGAATTTTGTTTTCGTGCCAGGTTGTGGGCACACTGTTCTGCTGTATACATGATTACTGGCTTTGTTTGTTTTCTTCTTTATTATGTAAGTATTTATTCATCTTAAGGAATTCTGTAAGAAAAATTTACTTTTGTTCCACCTCCAAGTGCCAGAATGTGATGAACTCAGTTCACCCTACCTGCAATCACAATCAACACACCAACCACAGTACACCAGAACAACCACAAACAACAATGGTAAAGTGAGACACAGAAAATTAAATAAAGAATGAAGAGGGAAAGATATGAGGAAGGTGGTGATGAAAATTGATAACGAGTCACAACCAGTTGGTAGGCTTTCGAGAGGCCTCCTCTCTCCCAGTTCCAATTTTCATACAATCATTAGCTACTGATATTCTGCCCCCCACTCCCCTTTTATTCTAAACTTTAAACTTTCCTTCTGTACACAAAACTCTCAATAACTAACTTCTGCCACCTCAGCCATGTGATATTCCTCTTGCCTCCTAGCTCACAGATTTACGGATTTGCCCCTCCAGTATTCCTTCTCTTGTACGTGAGTAGATTAGGATTCTTTAATTGGTGCATCACACAGAAATTCCATAATTTCTTCACAACTTATTCATCTAAGTTGGCTTGTTCCTACAACTTGATCCTCCACCCAGTCACAGCTGTATACATTCTGGATATATTTGTTTTTGTGTCCACACTCCACAGTGCTTCTTTTGTTCCTCCGCTTGAGTAGGATATTGACATGAAAGTGAATATTAGTGGAATTGTTGAAAATGCTGTGTTTCTTGCTGTAAAGTGCTTTTGAGTTGAGGATATAATCTTTACTAGTCTCCGACTGCATTGAGATTTGCAGCATAATGCTCAAGCAACTTACAGAAAAGGCCCCTCTTAGCATGATTAACACGCATACATTACTAATCAAATCGTTTGCCATCTTTCAGTGGCTGCAAATTTCTTAAATTTGTCTCTTTAATGAAAACCGAAGAACATGCAACACGCACGGCATGGTGTTCTATTGGGAAATTCACATGTTTATGATAATGGATAAGTCCTTTGGCCAAGTACTGTATATAGAACAGTTTTTTGACTCTAGGATGATGACTTGTAGTATAGCTTTGACATTCTTGGCTTCTTGCAGTTATCTGTGTTAGTTTTTGCTCGTAAAATACTGTTAGCAGAGGTTACACTTTTCTGAATTTGTATCTTGTCTCTAGCATTAATTATGCTTTGTCATGTTCCCCTCTAGATATTGATTGATGATGTTCTAAGAGTAGTAAATTTGATATTTTTTTTCAAGACAATGATGTGCATATTGGATCTCAAATACCTATTATTCTGCAGGAATATGATTATATTTGTTCAAAGAGGAATGCATATTTCTATTCATCCAAACCTGAGCCACATCAATTTACAATATTAGTTCGTGGGATCCCTGTACCTCCTGGTAGCAGCATCAGTGAGAGTGTTGAGGGTTTCTTTAAAGAGTATCATTTATCTACTTATTTGTCTCATGTGGTGATTCATCGGACACATAAAATCTCTAATATCATTGTAAGTCCTACAACATTTGAATGTCTATCCTTTTATTTATTTATCTATTGTGATCTACATGTGTTCTGAGTGTAAGTCTGTCCCCCAAGTTCTTTTTAGCAATAAGATGTCTACTCAATTGCATTGCAATATGTTCTTTTCCCAGATGAGAACCTAGCTGTAGTACTTAACTGTGTGCAAGTTATTCTCAGTTTTCTTTTTGTAAGAAGGATATGATGCTTATTGTTTAAAGTAGCATGCACGTAATGAAGATTTTGAAGTCCTGGATAATACTTAGTGAGTCATCATTTCCTGTTTGAAAGATCTATGCTTAGTAATGTTATCTTATCAGTCACTGGTCCCTTCAGAGGATGTATAAACTAATATAGAAGACAGTGATTGTGATTATAATATTTAAATAATTTATATATGAAATGTTTTCCTAATCTGCAATTATTTAGGTGATCTTATGTAGTCCTTGTATGTCTGGGGTTATTTGTACTTTACCTATGTATAGTGTGGAATACATGATTCAATCATATGCTAGTATGGTAATAAGAGCAATTTCCCTACGCTATCCTTTTCTCTTCAGTGATCTCACCGTCTTTGTCCTCTTTTTCGCCACCTATCCAGAATTTTCTTGCGAGCATCTCTTCCGTGGCCCACCACTGCCGGCCCTTCCTCCCCTGTCCTGTTACAATACTCTCTAATCAACTCTCCTTTGTAGACCAAACGATAAGTGATCAAAGACTAGTCTTGCAATTTGTTAACAACCTGTCTCCTGCCTTTGATACAGTCGGAAGTACCATTAGGTACTCTACTCCTCTCCCTTCCTTTGACATTGCGTGCAGCATGATTCTGCTGACGGAGACCCGTCGAAGCCGTATATCCGACTCTTCTACTCTGGTTGCTGCCGTCTCCAATTAGCTGTCTTCAAAGTTCAAACCCCTCTTATTGCTTCCTTTTCCTGGATGTGGGTGTTAATGTGTTTATTGCTTCATCTATAACTTTCCTTGACCATCGCCATATATGATTTGGGAACCTTCCGTTATTTCCTGGTTATGTTTTTACGGTGGCTCCGTCGTTACCATATTTCTCTCTCGGCAACAGTGTGTCGAAGATGTCCTTCACATGTCCGAAATGGCCGATTGCTAGGCTATGCTGACTTTGATGATCCGGTTTCTGGTTCGAGCCAGTATTGGAGTGTTGTAGGTGCCTTGATAGTTGCCCTTCAGTACTTAATGTTCACTTATCTTGACTATGCCTTTCAATAGGTCTTTTTGTTTATGCTTGCTCCCGTTGAACCGCATCTTACGGCTATGAAACTCTTCCTCCAGTATTACGATTTACACCTTTCGGCTTCTTAACCACTAGCTTGATTGCTAACCCTTACACGGATTAGGGTGGATATGTTGATACTCGCTGTTTTTACCTTTGGGGTACTGTGTTTTGGGGGATAATCAAATTTCTTAGTCATCTTAACGGCAACTCACCTCCAGTGCCAAAATAGAGTATCGTCGTGTTGCCAGTGTTGTTGCTGAAACGTCTTGGATTCAGAATTTTCTCCTCGAGCTCCATCACCCCTCTGGCAGAGAACAAAAATGCGGTCGCGGTCGTGGGAACGGTCGCGTTGTCGCGGGAACGGCTTGTAACGGGGAAATAGAACATTTCGCGGCCGACGCGGCGTGATTTTTTTTTTAAAATTCACATTAATATGTTCCAACCTTAGTTGCTTTATTTTAGTTTATGAAGCATTATTACAACATAATATAATTAAATCTATCTGAATATCATGTTACATTAGCTATATAATTAAATTATAAAATATTTTTGGCTAATATTTGAAAAGAACGGATGTAACGGGAATAAAAGCGTTCTAACGCGGCGAGTTCGCGTTACGGAACGGATAACGCGGCGAGAAGTATGTGATTTTTATTATGGCGTTCTGTAACGACATTTCGCGGAACGGCAAATCTAAAATCCGTTACAGAACGGCCCGTTCTGTAACGGAACGGGAGAGTTTTAATTCCATGCCCTCTGGAAGTCTGGTTTACTGCGACAAAATCAGTGCAGATTACAATTGACAACTCCTGCGATCTCCTGCAGCGTTAACGCATTAGACATGCTGAGATGGACATACATGTTGTGCTTGACAAGGTCGCTCGGGTCACATTCTTCGTATCTTTTCTTCGTCCCTGTACACAAATATTCTAATTTCTAACTAAGGTCCTCTCTTCCTCCTTGTTCACCGTATTTCGGCCTGTCTCAGTGTCCGTGCCTCTCCTTCGGCTGCGGGGATGTGATCTATTGATGTTTTCCTATCTGTGATTATTTAGGTTATCTTATGTAATCCTTGTATAGCAGGATTCTTTCTACTTTACTATATATATCAACCTTATCTAGGGATTCAATCATGTTTTAGTAGGAGTATAGGTTTCATTTTCTTTAGTTTATCTTTGACATCTGCCCAGGATTGTCTTGCTTGAGAATTGAGATACATGCAAAATATTGTGTTAATCTATGCCTGTTGGTGTCCACCCTATGTAGATCAAGGTGTCATATCTCTTTCATTTCAGACAGTGGGCATGCAAGTTTATTTGCAAGGTAATTCGAGAATAGGAGAATGTCGGCATAAATCTAGTAGCTTTTGGGTACAGGCATGCCTTTGGAAATTTGATTTTCTGACTATATATGGAAAAAAATATTTATTATATGATTAGCTCTTGATTTTATGATGCTTGGGAGATTATTTTGTTATTTATATTAGGGCATTGAATCCCTATTTTTAATTCTACAATAGCTTGCAGGTTATCTGTCAAATAATATATACTTTGTTACTTATGGTTAGTAAAAAAATTGGTAGGTTAGTAGATCTTGGACTGTTACTTTGTTATGCTTGATGAATTGATGTGCTAGTTGTGTTAGGAAACTGTATTGCTTTTTTCTTTCTACTAGTAGCTCACAACTTATATTCCTTTACCCCCTGCTGGATTTGGAATAATATTAGATTGAATATTGAGAAGATTTTCTTTAAATGAATACGTTTACCTTCTCCATCATTTTCTCTTGAACTTCTGCATATATGAATTTAGACAGCGAATGTTCTTTGAGTTGTACTGGATTACTGCAATTAGATGTGCTCTCCTATTTATGTGAGCCAATTGATCTTTCAAGGTTCCCATCATAAGAAGTCTATATTGGAAATCTATTTCTGATGTATGCTTGTATTTCTTCTTAGATTTTTGTGAAGAATTTGTATGGAAGACTGAGGCATTTACATTCTGAACCTGAAAAAGTATATTCCAGAGATGATGGTCGTTCTGGAGTATCTTTACGCGATGCTGCCCTTGATATGAACCTGGAGGATGCAGAAGAGAATCTGAGTGAAGAGCAGTTAAATGCTTCTTTGTCTGGGCAAGTATGTCGTATGATATTTACTTATTAAGTGTTGATTATTATATGATTTCACATTGGTGTGTCATGTCTGTAAACACTTGTGTGCGCGCGGGCGCGCACACACATATATGTAGATAGATTTAGGGTCAAATGAGAAGATTCTTAAAATGAGAAGGATGAAAATATCTTTTTGCATCTTTTGTGTACTGAATGTGCATTTTTTCTGTACTAAATGTGCAACTTTTTATCGTGTGCAATTTTTTTGAACATTGTGCATCTTTTTTGAAAACAAAAAGTACTTCCGGGCCGAAAACAATAATATGCATATCGAGTTTAACAAATATGCACATAGAGCCTCTTATCCTTCTCAGTTTTAGAAACTCTTTATTGGATCTCTCCCCTACAAAATTATGCCACATGATTATCCTACCTTTTCACTATCTTAGATGCATTTGAGAAGTAGGCCTAAAGAGATGCTTCATTCTTGCTTTTTTGAAATGTCAAAGTAATTGACTAATTCTTTTATCATGTTAAAAGTCATTAAGCAAAGCTCTAAACCTATTCTCATGCACGCCAATAAATTTTGGTGTTGGCTTGTGGCACTCCTTCCGTCCAACCGAAACATAATTTGAGAAATCCTGTATTCCTTTTTGGGATGTGTAAATGCTCGTGTAACTAAAGTCTTAAACTCTTACCTACCCAACCTATGGGACGTAAAACCCCCAATAACTCGTCTCTCACAATCTTTCTCATATCCCATATGATGTGGGGCCACACAGGAGCCCTTTAACTCGCTCACACGCAATATTCTTTTTCTTCTTACTTGTATCTATTTTATGCAATAAAGGCTACCCCACCATACTAAAACATAATATGTGAGTCCGAATTTGTTGGAATATATCCTGAGGACAGAGATTGAAGTATTTGGCAGAATCCTTCTTAAATATATGTTTTGCCAAAGCAGTATTTTCTGCTGAGATCGTGGATATGAATTTGCTTTAGGATTAATTTCTGAGTCCTAGTGTGTGATGTGTCTGCAGACAGGTTTATCGTGGACTCCACAATCAAGAACTTGAGGAAAGAGGAAAAATTATTTTGTAGAATAAGTTCTTGCCAGTTGCCAATCATTTATCTCATTCCAGCTCCTAGACAAAAGTCAGTGCTAAGATATCTAGAGATGGTCCTTTATGTGACAAGTTAGATATAAAAATCACTGAATCAAGCTGGGTACATATATTCACTAAATCAGTGTAGGGCTGCAAATGAGTCAAGTCAAGTCGAGTTTTAGCTTCTTCGAGCTAAGCTTGATGAGAATTGTTAATATTCGAGCATGGCTCGAGCTTAAAAGAGCTTTTAGACTTCTTATTTGAGCTTGGCTCATATTGCATTTGGCTTGTTCGAGCTCAAATCGCTAGCTTAGTCGTTTGCAATTTGAGCTTAAGCGAGCTTGATCTAATAAACGTTATCCTGACACCTTTACAAGAAGGGGATTTTTTTGATGTTCTTATGCATACGTTTAGCTGTCTCACTAAATGAAAATTACCACAGTTATCTGTGCTTGCATTTGACTAAATATTTAATTTATAAAAAAAAAGATTCATGATGATACTAAAATATTTTTTAACTTACTGTGATTTCTTGAGCTTAAACAAGTCAAACGAGTTATGTATGAACATGAACAAGCTTACAAACAAGCTCAAACGAGTTCTCTAGCATTAATGAGTCAAACATGTGGTTGTTTGAGTTTGGCATATACTAAACGCGATTAAGATTTTTGTTTGAACTTGTTTAACTCAGCAAACGAGGGTTTGTGAGCCGTTTACAAATATATTGGCTCATTTGCAATCCTAAATAAGTACTAACTGTTATTTATGAGTTCAAGATGTCACCTTGGCTTCAAGATTGCATCATATAGTTACTTTTTTCTTGCTCATTAGTGGAGCTCATAGCATAGATGATATATCCACAGAAAAGTTATTGACATGTCACTAGAGCTGAAATGTTTATTTGTTGAAGCGAAGCAACAGCTATGCGGTATCCCTTTTATGAGCTCCATCTGCATATGAGATGAATGCCAGTTTAATATGATGAGAAGTAATTATTTGAGGTCACAAGCTTGTACCTAACTTTTCAAGCATGACCTGTGCCAGTATCTTCTCTTGGAATCGAGATTCTTATTATGCATCTGTGCGTAGTTGTATGTGTTTTGCGAAAAGCTGCCATTTCTCTCTGTTTTGCATAAGTGATTTAAGCTTGTGTGTCATGCTGCGTAGTCAGTTCATTTCCTTGAAGAAATTGCCAGTGACCCATGGTTAGGTTTAGCCAATCAGGCTGAAAAGTGAAACACAGTACATATTATTAAAGGAGGGTATGAAACTTGAGTGGTTTTTTATAGTAGGGGAGAATGTGGCCCTGCTCAACTCTGCAATGCCAGATCTTGCTGGAGTGGCCTACTTGTTGCATTAAGCCTTCATTTTTCCTTATAGGGTTTGGGTAGATGAAGAGCTTAAAAGGCTGGCTGGTTTTCACAAGACCGAGAATCCGGATTTAAGTTTTGATCCTTGGACAACAACAAAAATAACAACAATGTCAGAACCTTGATTCCAATAGGATGGGGTCAGCTGCATGAGTTTTGACACTTGGACGATAGACTTAGGTTTAGAGCTTGGACTAATTGGTCGTTTGAGTGGTGCTTACAATGGATGAAACTTGATGATCTTCATTCTTGTATATTTTTCATGATTGTTAATTATGGGGGAGATCTTTGGGGTTTGTAATAATATCAGGGATTAGAGTGAGAGACTGTGCACATTTAGTCGAATTGGACCTTAGGAATGATTTAGACGCACGCTATAACTCCTTCAATGAGATGCCAAAAGGATCCATAGATTGATAGACATGGGTCGACATGCCACTTTAGACCTTTTATAATTGTTGTGCTATACTTATAATAAACAAAGATTTTAGTGATTTGTTTTTGAATCAGGATGTCATCATCTGAACATGACATGGGGTTGGAACTTGGCACAAAAATAAGTTATGGTGACCCTAAGCTTGCATTGGATGACTTGTGCATCCCTTATAATTATGCCATGATTGTTAGCTTGGGAGACTTTTGAGTGTTACGAGAACACTAGGGCTAGATTGAGGGATGTGACACATTTTTTGTCCACTTTGGATCTCCATTCATGATGCAACTCCTTTGGAAAAGATAAACCTTCCTCTTTAGGGTTGAGTGAGAAGCAAGTGCTTAAAAGGCTCAGTTGCATGGTTTTTGATGTTCTTGCTAGGGGTGAAGGAAGCCTACGTCACTTTGTCACATATAGAGCTTGCTTTCACACTTTAATCGTGGTTTGCCACTGATATCCTTTCTGTAATGCTTGAACTTGTATTACCTTGAAAATTCAAAGCTCCCCCCCTCAGGCGTCGAAGATAAATGGTTGTCCAAGGGATTACCTTTGATCACTCTAGTTTTTGCCTATTCCCCTTCCAGTCATTACTCGTTATCTTCATATATTATTGTCCAATTGCTATGAAGATTACCTGAAAGGACAACATTGTAGATTGATTTTGTATTTCCTTTACTTTTTCTGATGGAATTATGATCTGCTTCCTATTTTGTTAATATCTGGCTATAGCCTATACGGAGACCATAAGTGATAAGTCACAACAATTACTAGAATAGTTTTACATACTGTTTGTTGTTAAATGGGCTTTCTTGGGCATCTACACACAACTTAAGATTGACATTTGTCTCTTGTAATGGTGGTTGTCTGGTGTTGCTGACATACTTGTTTTGTACTTCTGGCAATGGTGAAGGAAGTACGTTCTGCTTTTGTATCCTTCAGATCTAGGTTTGGTGCTGCAATTGCTTCACGTTTGCAACAATCTGAGAAACCCACAGAATGGGTTACAGAGCAAGCTCCCGAGCCAAATGATGTATATTGGCCAATTTTCCATGCAACGTTCTTGCAGAGATGGATGTCTAAAGTTGTGATAATAGTCACAAGCATACTTCTGACTGTTCTATTTCTCATACCAGTTGCAATTGTGCAAGGTCTTGCCAATCTGTCCCAACTGGAGTTCTGGTTTCCCTTCCTGAAAAGCATTCTGTCTGCGTAAGTGATAATATCATCTCATGAATTTCGTGATTATTGTTAGGATTGTTATATCCGTTTCTTTTTATTGTCATTGTTGTTATTATTTTTGGGCCCTATAATTGGCTCAGTCTACCCTGGATGTCTCTATCCTAAATGTAACTAATCAGAATTTTTTTGTCAATTTTATTAGCAATTGTACTTTTACTGGGCCTAGAGGTGCCTAGTTTCTTCTCCCTTCTCGCATTGGCTGTCTTGACCTACCCATGATCCTTGTTGTAAACATCATAATCTTGGTCAAATGAAGATGGCAAGATGCACTAATGTCCATGTAACCGATTCCTTGGTTTTACATGGAATTCAAGATAAAGGTTATAAAATAATGGATACTTACCATAGCTGTCTGTGGATTACAAATCACGATGCAATTCAATTTAGATTGGACTATGGCTTCAATTTCTCAAGGAATGTTTGACTTTCATCCTTTAACTGGGATTTGCAGTTGAATTGATATATGTTGAGCATTGCCTGATTTGATATAAGGTTGTAAGGCGTAGGTGGTGGTTATACATCAGGTGTAGTTCAACCAGTCTATGACAATTTGTGTCAAACTGACTTCATCTTCTCTACACTTGAATGTATGGTATCATGGTGATTTGCATAAGAAATATCTTGAAATGCTTCCTTTGGACCTTATATGCCCGACAGCCTTCTTTCCTTTCATCTGAGAGGATAGAACAACCTTTTCTTGCTTATTAAATTATCTTTTTGTTGGTGGGTGGAAGATGTGGGTGATGAACACCTGATGCTCCATTGGTGGGAAAGCTAGATGGTCATTGGATCTGTTTTTTTAATCTCCCTGCCCTATACTTTTCCCTTCTTAGCCCTGTATTCTGCAGTATTATTAGGTATAACAGGTTAGGTGTTCAGCTATTAGATAAAAATATACCTCCTTCGTTCTCTTTTAGTTGCAACACTTCCTCTTTGGCCATAGCTAATCCAGCTTGGAGAGTCTTCTTTCCAAAAGTAAGAAAGAGAAGTTCCGATCACTCTGGGTGTTTCGATTTAGTTGCAACAATACCTAGTCTGGATATTCTTTCTCTCTATCTCTATTCTCCACATGGATCCCATTTTTATATATCTCTATCTCTCTCCTCACCTGATGACATGTGCCTCCCCCCATGTTGCAACTAAAACAGAACAGAGGCAGTATATGTTATGAGAGATCCTTTTGTCAGAATGTGAATATGTTGCTATCACTCATTAAAATTCTTAGCTGTCCCGGATACTTTTGCTGTCTTTCTTAGCTCCTGAATTTTTGCTGTTTGTCATTCATCTATTTTCATTGACTGCCTTTTCTGAAGTTTGTGAATGCTTCATGCCTTCATCAATTGGAGCCCTACCTTTTAATTAGAAGATGAACTTGGTTCTCAGCTTTGGGTCCTAATACTAGCTAAACCATGACACCCATTCTAATATACTCCTTTTAACATGTTCTGCTGTTTAATATTTTTTATATATTCAATTATTTTCATCTTTATTCTTTTGTTTTGCCTGGCTATATATTGTGATACATGGTCACTCTCCTGATGTTCCTGACTCTGCCTCTATAGATTTTAATCTAAATTACTAATTTGTAGGAGTAAACCAATGTATTTTGTAGTCTATTCTATGAAGCTACAAGTTGTAACATCAATTAGTAAGTTTTGCATGTTCTCTTGCAGGCCAATAATCAGTCGAATAGTTACAGGCTATCTTCCAAACCTTATTCTTCAATTATCTTTGAAGTTGGTGCCTCCTGTCATGGAGTTCCTTTCATCAATTCAAGGACATATATCTTACAGTGAGATACAAAGAAGTGCATGTGACAAGTTTCTCTGGTTTATTATATGGAACATCTTTTTCACCAATGTGCTTTCCGGTTCATTTTTGAACCCGCTTTTTGAACTCCTTGATCTCAGAAACATTCCTGAACATTTAGCAGTTGCTGTCCCAGCACAGGTAAAAGTTTCTTACTTAGAATGTGGGAGCTCTTTCAATTTTTTTTTTTTTTTGTGAATGCCCTGATCGTTATTTCAATTTTTCTGGTTTTTTTTCTTCTATTAAACTGAACTGCGATATAGGAGCAATATATACCCCCTCCATCTCTCAATACTTCACCCACTTTCCTTCATAGGGTTGTCTAAATATACTTTACTCCTTTCCTTTTATGGGTTGGGTCCATCTAATAACATGAATAAAAGAATTATTTCAAACCTTATTTTAACCCCACTATGTACTAAATGGGCCACACAATATGCGTTCCTTAATATGTGTGCCAAACCAGATGGGTAAAGGATCGAGAGACGGAGGGAGTACAATGATAAGGATACTGTAATGTCTAATCCATGGAATTAAAACTCTAATGATATGGATTAGACATGATGCATGATGTGCTTGCATGTTTCCTGGAGATGCAAATACTCTCTCTCCAAAAAAAGAACGACGTGTAAGTAAAACCTAGGACGACACTTTCTCATGCTTCCATGAGTGCATGTTGAGAATGATAGCAAAATTTGTATTATAAGGACAAAAATTATACTTCATGTTCTTAACTTCTTACTGTCCAGCATGTTATTTGTACGCAAGATATGCTGTTGTTCTTATAATGAGCTTTTTAATGTCGAAGGTAACACAAATTTCTTATGATATCCCTTTTCCAGTCTTTCACACTTCTGTTGGTATATTTCTGCAGGCATCTTTTTTTATTGCTTATGTCACCACTTCAGGATGGACCAGCACTTCATCTGATCTCTTCCGTATTTTTCAATTCATCCAGAGCTTATTGCGAAGGTGCTGCTGCTGTAACAGAAACATTCCAGACAAATTTGATCTTCCATATATTTATTACCATAGGGAAATCCCCAGGATTCTGTTTTTTGGACTTCTGGGAATTACCTACTTTTTCCTGGCTCCACTCATCTTGCCTTTCCTGCTGGTCTACTTCTTCCTTGCATACATCATATACAAAAACCAGGTAACCTCGGATCTCGGTTCCTTTCTTTCGAACCACCTTTTGTAAATCCCTGGCGAATTTCTTACTTCCGCAGAAGACAGTATTGAAGCTAATGATTGTCAAGTTGTTGCACAAGTTGTGTGTTTGATTAGTAACATTCTGCACTACGAACTCTTTGAATAAGATAAGATAAACTACCTCAAAGTCTTAAACCATGTTTCCAGTCTACCTCCCTTGAGGGAAGAAAGAGACCTGACCGTGGTGGTGTTGTAGGTGTATGGCACACAATGTGACCTTGTAGCTAGGGGTGAAAGTTCGGTGTGCGGTTTGGATTTGGGCCTAATCCAATCCGATCCGAACAAAATTTGGATTTCAATTTTCCAATCCGAATCCAAACCAATTAGAGTTTGAATATGATCCAATCCAATCCGAATTTTCAAATTTTAGATTGGATCCGATCCGAAAATCCGATTTTTTAGAACATTTTTTTTATGAAATAAATTAGGCGCGACAAGCCGACAACAACAACCCAATATATTTACAATTTAGAAATTCATATTTCATTACAAACCTCATAGTCCATTAATAAACTAATAACAAACCATAGGCCATAATTCATTACAACAGAATGTAATAGAATACATGAGGTTCAATCCAACAACAACAAAAATACAACAGGTTCAGTTCAACAACAAAGAATACGGCAACACTTAAGCACTGAGCTTTTTTTAAAAAAAATAAATCATTTACGTACTTAAGCGCAATCCAGAATACATAATACAAGGCATATTACTATTTGGTTATATTGGATTTTTGGATCCAATTACCCTCAATCCAATCCGATCTGAAAATCCATTTTTAAAAAAAATCTCAATCCGAATCCAATCCGAACACAGTTGGAATCCGATCCGAATTACTAATTCGGATTGGATTTTGGTTTTTATCCGAATAACTTTCACCCCTACTTGTAGCTAGCTGAATGTACATAATGTGACCTTGTATATTGCTATTTGGACAAGATATTTAAACCCACCTACTTTTCTTTGATGCTTGGACACCAAAAAAGATATGGACCCTGGCCACTATGAGTTACAACTCCCTACAAGTACAGATCTACATACCTTATTGGCTTATTCATCCTGGATTTTGAGTAACATAACGGTAAAGTTACAAGTCCCAAAATCTCCTGTTTGGTTCAGGCGGTGCGCTGAAGCTTGATTTGTACAATGTTTTCATGTTTCAATACGGAAAATACAGCCAGACTTTTCACCAGCATTAGTTGACTGCATATGTAAAAACTGTAAATGGCTGCCTTTATAAAAATTGACAACATTCTCGAAATGGACCCTTTTCATTAAACAGTCCTACCTATTGATTCACTTGGAATGATATCAATTTTGGGGGTGTCTTCCCAAAGTAATCCTTATAGATAGGATAAAAAGGGTGGTGTGATGTCCAACAGGGGGGGAAGGAAAGAGAAAGTATATAATATACTCCCTCCATTTTTATTTAGTTGTTCCACTTTGACTTATGCTCTTCCACTTTAACCTTGTTTTTCTACTAATATATAATAGCAGATATTACCTATGAAATGTTGCTGGATTTGTATCAATGTAAAATTTTATGATATCAACTCTTTATATTCTTTCCTAATTGGTAGCTAAAGATGTTAATGGTCAAAGTTGTGCATCGGCAAGTGTGAAAGTAAAAGAGGAACGACTAAATCAAGAAAGAGGGGGTATATTAAAATAATAATTTTCATTAGAAAATTTTTCTTTCATGCATGGAACTAAGATGTAACTGTAAACAGTAGAAGGGGTCATAATGTTGGGTCGGGTAAATGGATAATTACACATCTTGGTTAGTTTTTTGATATAATATTGGAAGTAGATGCACTTCAACCCCAGAGAAAGCTGGAAAAGGCTAGGGAGGAGATATACTGCAAGAGAACGAGGAGGGAATTTGCAGATATGGAATATCATCTTTCTAAATTGAAGTAAAACTTGAAAAAGAGGAGCATATGGTTAGTGTTTCATTAGGGTGGTATTGATTTGATGGAAACATCTAACATAGCCGATACCCATCTTTCTTTTTTTTGACAAATAATGCTAAGTTTAGTCGTGGCTCAATGGTTGTGTCATGGAAATAAGTGAGAGGTTAGAGGTTCGAATCTTGTTAAGAGTTTTTTTTCCCTTTGTGATATAACAACTTGCACAATGAGGTACCACGTCATATTTTATGTTAGCTATAAAATAAGATGTGACATTGTATCATTGTTAGCAAGAATGTGATATGTGGGAGTATATTGTGAATAGACTACGCCTTGTAAACATATAGTATAGGTTGTCATTCTTCTTTTTCTTTCTTAATATCAAAAAATGAAATTTCGTTGGCCCTATTTTATATTTGCTTTCATCTTCACATCATCAGGACAAGTCATAAGAATTTCTTTTCTTTCAAGCATTCACATTCTTTGGCATCCGTCACATAGAATCACAATGATAGATGAATTTTTTTTTATTTGATAGAAGATAGATGAAATTTTGACTAATGCTTCTATGCATTTATCTTGCAGTTCATAAATGTATATGCCCCAAAGTTTGAATCTGCCGGGAAATTTTGGCCTACTGTACATAATAGCATGATATTCTCGCTGGTGCTGATGCATGCTATTGCTGTGGGCATCTTCACACTGAAGAAGTTTTCATGTGCCTCGTGGTTAATTTTCCCTCTTCCTGTACTTACACTTCTATTTAATGAGTATTGCCGGAAGCGCTTCCTACCAAACTTTTCCGCATACTCTGTTGAGGTATACTCTTCCATGCAATGTGCCTATTGTTCTTTAATTGTCCCCAAAGTTGATTGCTTGTGATGTTCATTTTGAATGGAAAGAACTTTCCATCAACCCAGTTGTGAACTTGACGATGTAGAAAGTCTTGATGTCTTGCTGAAGTGTGACACTTTTTATTATGGATAGAGGCTGAGGAAAACTATATCTTACACCCAGGCTCCAATTAGATTTTTTAAGATTATATATATGGTAAAGAGAACGACCCTAATTAACCGGAATCTCTCACAGGCAAACCTAATCTGGGTTTGGGGGATAAGGAAAATCCACATTCCCAAGAACCAGCTTCGGGGGCATCATTATTGCCGAACCTAACACCTATGTTGCAACTGTCGGTTACAAGTGAAACCCTCACCAACTGCAACATGTACATTCAATAACTAATCTAAATAACTATACTTCTACATTTAATAACTCCTATTAATTATTATTCTTAATAATTGTTACCCGATGAATACACATTTTACATTTAATAATTATTCTTATTTATTCTTTTTGGCAATCAACTTGCACTCTAGATAATAAGTTGGAATTGCGGAGACAAACTTTGGAATCTCGTGGGTTTAGGTTGAGCAAAAATAAGATGAAATATTTTGAAGTGTAAGTTTAGTGGGTGGGTTTAGAAGCAAAAAGACGGGGGCGTTTCAGATTGGAAGATTGTCCAAGGTTCTGACTTCTTTTGCTATCTATGAGCTAGTATACGAAAGGATGGAGATATGCTCATATAATTAAAGCAAGTTGGTGAAGTGGAAGAGGGATTTATGTGATCCTGACATTCCCTAAAGATTAGCCCCAAAGATTAAAGGGAAAATTCTACCGCACGACAGACCTACATATGATACAAAGTTGGGCACTAAAACATTGTCACATCCATAAGATGAATGTGGAGGAGATGCGTATGTTACGTTATATGTGTAGACATACAAGAAAAGATCGATTGAAGAATGAGATGATTAAGAAAAAAGTAGGGGTTACAACTATTAAGAACAAGATGAGGGAGATCACCTAAGGTGATTTGGAGTTTGGACATGTTAGACCAAGTGATGCACCAAGTGGGAGGCTTAAAGAGTGGCAAACCTTTCCAATTGATTTTCTTCAAATTTGTTTTCCTCACTTTACCCTCTTTTATAAAACTTTCTTAAATTTTATTTTTAAATTCTAATATTGTGGTTTTTATTTACACCCTCTTCTATAAAACATTCTCAATTTGGAAAACCGCAAAGTGGAATTATCCATTAACCTCGAGGAAATTACATATGTCTTGATCAATTACATACATAATTTCCTATGGCCCATTATCAACTCAAACTCTATCTCCAACTGTAAAAGGATGAAGTTTTACGAAGTTATGAGCCACTTTATTTCATTCCACATCTAACATGACTCCAAGCACAAAACTCAAAAGACCAAGCTAAATTAAGAATGTCAGAGATAAAAATAAAAAAACCAAGAGCATTGTTAGGGATGTTTTCTAATTTTGTTGAGCACTTTCTAACTTTGTTCAACTTTCTAACTTGAAAGCAATCGCTTTCATGTGCAATGCTTTTATATCCTGCTGCCAGCGCTATGTTCAAACCAAAAAGCACAGCTTGAGCCTCTTCAAATTGAGCATGAAAGTGGCCAGAAATGTTTAACGGCCATCAAAACCGCGTCTCTGCTACTGTTTTGAATGCGTACTCCCACAGTACATTGCATGCCCCTAAAATCCGCTGCACGGTGTTGACCTTGAGCATACCGGAGGGAGGAGGACGCCAAAACATGTCATTGACAGCTGCTGCCCGCACTACAGTCTGCTGTGTAGCAGTATGCTCAGCAGCAAATCCCAATGCTTTCACCCTCGCACCACCAGGTCTGCACCAAGTCGTGCCAAAGACCGAACCGTTTCTCGCATTCCAGCATCCCACGGATGGATAAACACTGTTCTGCCAAACCAGAGTTTGCAGCTTGCGAAACATACTCTAACCAGTCCTTCCACGAGGCAAATCTCTGATCTGCCCAGCGCTTCCTGTTGACATTGCTATCCACCCAGTTCTCATGGATCATCGGACACTCCAAAATCGTATGAACATGAGTTTTTTCCGGAGCACCACACAACTTGCATCGAATATCAACATCTGAAACTTGTTTTTGAATGTTGTAGTTTGAAGCCAAAGCATGAGAACCCAATTTCCAACCAAAATGTCAATTCTAGGAGGCAAATATTTTATCTTTATATCCCATATTTTGGTTTGATCTTTACACCTCACTCGGCTTCTTCCGTATGTATTTCTCTCGTCTGACTTTCCTCACTTTCACTTTCTCTTTTTTCTTTGTTTACTCTCTTTAACTTATTACTATTGTTTCATTCGCCACAGAAACGATTTCCTATGATGCTTCATGTTAGCCGACCCAAATCAATTTGGGACCAACGCTTTGTTGTTATTGTTGTATTTTCATTTTCACATTTGGTAGTTATACTTAACCTCCATGTCAATCCCAAGTGTGAAGTTTATCTTGGTACAGAGGGAGTATATGGTAGAATTCAGATGATAGATTGAGCATCAACCCCAATAAAGAAGGATCTATGCCCACCTCCCCTTTCACCCCTCTTGTTCAGATCCAACCTAACCTTTTTTTTATTGAGATAGCTGTCCCCAATGTTACTATTGTGGTGTTATAAGTTGAAGTAGGAACATGAGTGTGGATGGTTAGTTGTGTTCTTGATATAGAAGAGAACTTTTTTCACCATAGGAGATAATTTTGTACTCTTTTTTTACTTATGGTTTATTTTATTTTTCTTTTGTTCGGTTTGGAATGCTCTTTTGCCTTCATTTTCCTTGATGCCATAATTTGTTTTCATCGTATGTCATACTTCATATTTTCAGAGTTTGATAAAGAAGGATAGGGAAGATCTCAATGATCCTGAGATGCCCCAGTTCTTAAGAAAGCTGGTTACTGCCTACATAGATCCTGCATTATCTCCTCTGAAGCTCACAGACTCTTATGGTCATAGTGCTCCTCCTAGTCTCTCTAATATCTCCGATGATCATATAACTCCGCTTCTCTCTCAGAGAGTATGATTGTGAAATCCGGGCCTGCAAACCGTGTATTCATTCTCATCCGTGGTCTCACAACAATTAACGGGTTTTTACGGGATTTCCCCCATCTTTCCCCAGCAATAGAAGGAGATTTACATTGTTATCATTATTGCGTTTCTGCTTGTTTTTTTTTATCATTGCAGAAAAAAAGTATGGTGTTGTATGTGCATGTACATAGCAATTCTTTTTTCCGTAGGTGATGATATAGAGAGAGAAAAAAAGGTTATGTAATCTGATATTTGTAAAAATGATCTGTTCATGTTGTAATCTTTATACAATTATGCAGCAAATTATGAATTTATGATTTTTTTAACAGATTATTTCCTGGCTGCCTGAACACATCTGATAAGTCAAAAAGTGATCTGGGTCGTTTTCCTTAAACAGATTTCACTTTAACTGTGGATCACCAAGAGAGATTTTATGTCAGATTCTGTTACTTTTTGCTGTAAGGTGAATGTAAAAGTAAAATAAGTAAATTTTGGCATCCATTTCTTTTGATTTTTTCAATTGGGAAGAGAGAGGCACTTGCATGAACTTTGAGTATTTAAAACAACATAATTTCCGGAATGAAAAGGTACTCGAACATTTATTATGTTTATATCTTCATGAAAAAAAGCCAAACATTTTGCCTTGGCAATGCTACTTCTGAAGAATGATAAATAGGCTTGCCTAATTTGCCTGTATCGTTTTATATGTGAAGAATTAATATTAAATGCTAGTTATGGGGAATAAAAAGGGTGAAAATATCTACTTTAACTGGAAGTCAAAAGATGAGGTATCGAGTTTTATAGTTAAAATCAATCTCTTATAACTAATTGATTTTTGCATATTAGAACTGATTTTGATGGATAAAAGTGATCTAAGTGACTATATTTATTATTATTTTTGCAGCGAACGTGGCCTAATCTAGAAGATGTTAAAATTTTAATTAGTTTCATTTTTTTAATTTCCATTATGTTTTTCGTTAATAAAATTATGGAGTTTATGCATTCATCATATACCGGGTCCATGTTTTTTAAAAGATGGGTTCGGTTTTATAGTTAAAATCAATCTCTTATAACTAATTGATTTTTGCATATTAGAACTGATTTTGATGGATAAAAGTGATCTAAGTGACTATATTTATTATTATTTTTGCAGCGAACGTGGCCTAATCTAAAAGAAAATTAAGTTTCATTTTTTATTAAGAGAAAAAGGAGTGCATTCATCATATACCCAAGACTATTTTTTGCTCATTTGCTCATTTGGAACTATGTGATTATGTTCATGAGGAGGTTTTAAATGAGCAATGAGCAATGAGCAATGAGCAAAAAAAAAATAGCATGGTACACCCGGGTGTATGATAAAAATTCCGAGACAAAGGTCCGAAAATTCTTCCTAAATTTTTTTAGGAACCTACTCCTATTTAGATAAGTATCTTTTTTAGGTGATTTAGCTAGATATCTAAAATAATCTGAATTTGGACTAAAAACGACTTAGCATGGAGTTTGGGCTCAATAAAGACATGGATTATGAGTTTTCATTACAAATCTAATACTTCCTCTAAGTTATCAATGGAAACGGAAAGAGAGGGATTCGAACCCTCGGTACGAATGACTCGTACAACGGATTAGCAATCCGACGCTTTCGTCCACTCAGCCATCTCTCCCCGTTGAAAAGAAAATAGGAATAGTAAAATATTAATAAATAAATAATTTAGAAAAAATTTAAATTGAAAGAATCAAATTCTATCCAATATTCAACTTTAGAAACAGAAGAATACAATTTTAAATTACATATGCTATGAGATGGAAGGATTCGAACCTAACATGAAACCGCTTATTACTTAAGCAAAAGGAATGCTATCCCAGGTTTCACTATTTCTATTCGTGCTTTTTTTTTCTTCTTCCCTTCTTTTGGATTCTTTTTTTATCTCTTCCCCCGAATGGAACATGGCTATATGAGCTGATACCATCACTATTAGGTGTAAGTTGATAAGGTGATCCATTTATCTGTATATTATATATAAATGTATGATCTATCACATCCGGTTAAGTATTTATTAGTAATTATAAAATTCCCCGCGGTTGTTGTACACCTGTCAAAAATAAATCCTAGCAAACGCTCTAACAATATAGTAGGGTAAGTAGGGTCGAATCCACAAGGAGATGGTTATTTTAATTCGGCTTTCAAATTTGGAAGAACTAAACAAAGTCACGGATTTGGGATTGAAGAAATTAAACTAATGAAAATAATGATAATCAAATAAAAAAGATCTAGGGCAATGGTTCACCATGTTTATAATTCACAATCAATCAAAATATCATCAACAATTTAATCAGTCACATATCTAGAGCAATTGTTAGTCCCACGGTCGGGTCTTAACGCTCTCAATTCAGCGTATGCAGTACGGTCGCTAACATAATCAGAAGTGCTTATTGTAGCCTCTAAAAAGTCGATCTTTCGATTCTATCCCTTATTAGCAAGATATAATCAAACAATTGATCAGGTTGCAAGATTAACAATGAAGATACTAATCAATTAGAGATATCAATGACCAATTAATTTATCAACAAATATTATTAATGATTCATAGTATAAACATAGATTTCCAAAACCCTAGAAAATAAACTACTTTAATATGAATGAAATAACGAAAACATAATTAAAGAAATCAATCAATAAAAGAGAGAAAAGAAGAAAATACCTCTAAGGATTTCATTAATGGAGAAACAAGAATCAGGGTTCAGGTCGTGATTGGTCGATGGTAGGACAATGACCACTAATAAACTAAGTGAAAGAAAAGAAAAAAGAAAATAAACTAATAAAGGAAGCTCGTGATTGGTCGATGGAAGGACAATGACCATGAGCCAGCCCTTATTTGCGTCAAAAGCTCAAGCCAGCCACGACCATTGGGCGCTGGCCATGTAGCAGGCTAGGCAGCAAGCTCCAACAAGACCGAAGAAGGCACTCATTGGGCGCTGGGCGTGTAACAGTTCGCTGGATCATCTTCCGAAGGTTGTACCTTGAGATTTAGGAATCGCCTATAGTCGTGTGACTTATCGTTACGAAACTCTTCAAGTCTGGTTTCCAACGCAACTTGAATCACTTAAATTCGATATGTAGAACTCAAGTTATGATCAGAAGAGTGAACATGTGTCGATTATTATCACTTTATAACTAATGTATTTCTTCGTTTTCAACTCAAATTCACTCTCGAAAGATATGTCACGATCCTCAGGGAAGCTACTTCACTTAATATTATTATAAGGATCAAGAGAAGCATCCATGAGCATAAATTCATCGATAAAAAACCGCCATTCATCAACTTCCATTGCAAGAATTACCCAATTCATCCAAATTAAAATTACTTCGAAATAAAGCGTCCATATAGTTATGGAACTACCTGAAACATTAAGAAAACCACAGACGAAGCGTAATAGAGCACAAAATAGATAATTCATGCTAATGACACCTAAAATGCAACTATATGAACTAATATGCTCTAATAATGCAACCTAAATGTGCCTAAAAACTCTATATAAAAATGATTTATCATCTATCTTTGAATAAAATGGTAATTTTTAAATGCAACATGACTTTTGCACTATTCACACACAACTCACTTTGACCGTATCTTTTTACTAATATATAAAAACAAAAAGATATATAACAAGTTGTTGGATTTGTTTTAATGAACAATTTCATAATATCAAATTTTTATTAACTTTTAACAAATTCATAATTAGATATATTAATGTTCAAAGTTGTGTGTTGGCAAGCATGAAAGTCAAATTATTGCATTTATTTAGAAATGAAGGTTAGTATTGATTTCCTAATTTGATTTTGTCCATATTACAAAAATTATTTCCCAAACCATACCCCACAAATAAAATAATGTAAAAAATTATATAATACAAAAGGTCTCCTAAGCTAAAAACAATAGGATTTTACGATCCAATCTATAGGTTTTTAGTGAGGTTGAGGTGGTGGAGTAGTGACATCACTTTCCACCTCGTATCCCTGAGATAGGGATCAAACCACATAAGACTGATTTAAGGAATTCCCCCTTAGCCTCATCGAGTGATCCCCCTTCATCTTACCCTTAAAAATCCATAGGTTCTTAGTCAAATGTATAGTACCTTAACTAATACTCCATTTGTTCCTATTTATTCATCCTATTTAGAATGTTTTGGACAGAGAAAAAAAGTCAAAGTAGAAAGAACAAATAGGAATGGGAGGAGTAGAAGTTAGATTTTCCTTTGACCACATTCCTATAAGGTTAACTCTCTTAAATATATTATTTGTTATCATTTTAACCAAGAATATATTGCTTTGTCTAGCCATAAAATTTTGTATTTTACAATCTCAAAAATATAGGATTAAATCTTGTTATGGACATTTTGAAGGGGATAATCCTTATTATTCTTCTTCACTCTAATATAAATCTTGCCTTTTATGTTTGGGTTAGATTAATCCATGCAAAATTTTGGTTCAATAATGCATTTTCCCTTACCATTCTAAAATCTTATTGTATATTTTTAAAACTTATTTATTAAAATTACTACTCCATGATATATCTTGGGGAAAAAAAATCAAATACCCTACCCCATATGACCTACCAACTACCAAGTACCAACCTTTGCTCTAGTGGATGGCCCCTTAAAATATGGATGTTGATAGAAAGTTGGTGCGTATGGGACTAAAAAAAAGGTCATCAAGACCAGGGTTGTGTTTGAAGACTCCAATATCCATAGAATATGTTCGCCTTTTGTGAAAATTCTGTTTGGTAATCATCATATTATTTTTAACATTTTGTAGAATCAGCAGTAATTTAATTTGTTTAATTTATGCTGTTGAGGGTTAAAGACTTAAAAGTGGTCTATAAAGTGAAAAAGTCATTTGATTATTGCAAGCATATTTTATCCTAGTAAATAGTAATGCTAGCTTACAGATTAGCGGTACTAGTGTAGTATGTCTTGTTATCCAAACTATGACGGTATGACCTCCCTCATAATATGATAATAGAATGTTCTCATTCTTGCTTAGACCTAATTTCTTTATGTTTTCCGTTTCTCTCACCTCTTTCTTGTAGCTTTAACCACCACCCCATAGGAATCATTAGGTATATAATTGATATAAGTAATAGTTATTTGATTTCTTGCTCAATAATGGAATATGTTTTAAGATTTTTATAATAAGATTAAAAAAAATAAAGGATGGTTTCCAACTATTGAGAATGATATTAAATTGGAAAAATTGGCGCGAATAGCATCAACTATTGGTTTGGTGCACAAAACAGCACGAACTAAATAAGGTGTGATGCACAACGCGAACTTTATGGCATGAGTGCATAAACCAACATAAACAACGATTTTAGCATGGTTCAACAACACAAACTTTAAGGTTTGGGTAAACGAATCTCAGGCCAAAATCGTCATGTATGTTGATTCTCGCACCTATACCATAAAGTTTATGTTGTGCATCATACGGACTCGTTTAGTTCGTGCTGTTCTATGCACCAAACTAATAGTTGGTGCCGTTCGCGCCTATTTTTCCTATTAAATTTGAATGTCCAATATTTGATATATTCATACTAGCTACCTCATTAAATATGGACTCATATTTAACTCCTACAAATATATTTAGTTTGCGGTGACTAATCTAATGAGGTCAAGTACAAATATTATTAAAAAAAATTGAACATGGCTCAAATATTAACTATTAATAGTAACTATTGCTAACATAAATTGAGATAACGCAATTTCAACCCTACTGAAATCCCCATTTCCATATCCGTTAATGATGACCATTGACCAATGGTATGATATCCTTGTACCTTTATATTCTAATCATTTTTCAAATTTCAAGGGGATGCATAATGTTTACTGTTTTGCTACTCATACCATATGCAAAGATAGCATTTACCCTTAAGAGCATCCACAATGGAGAGGATCCTCCCTCCTCTTAGCTCTCTCTCTCCTCAAAATCTTTATCCTCACCATTGTTGAACACTTGAAGAGGATCCTCTTTGCAAGAGGATGTAGCAAATTCCTCTTGTTGTCCAGGAATTGGCACCTCGGCCCACGTGCAAAGAGGAAGCATGGGCTTCATCAAAACGCAGCTCTTTCGCCTCATTGTTGCTGCGTTTTGATGAATTGGCAAATTAATTTCTGATTTCTTCTTTTGTTGTTCAATGGGGCCCATAGCTTTGTAAAGTATATGTAAAGTAAGAAATAGGATCCTCTTTGTTGTAGAAAATATGTGGAGATGTTAAAAGGAAGAGGATGAGTTAGTGGGAAATGATGTGGAAGAAAGAGAAAATGAGGTGTCAAAAGGAGAAAAGGAGAGATAAAATATAAGAGGAAGATGGCCTCCTCTCCATTGTTCATGCTCTAAGGCGCTTCCATCTTCATGAATTTTAAGTACTTCTCAACTATTGTGTGGAGAACAATGATTAAGTTACTTATGATGCTCAAAGTACATGTGCAAGATTGTTAAAAGGAAGCTTATGTTTTATTGCTAAGTATGTTCTTGATGTTTTATCTCTTGAAAGTAACTCGACAGCATGCATCCATCTGGATCAATGTATTTTTGTTTAGTTTAGCTCAACATCTTCTATAATTTCGCTTCAATTGATGAACGAAAGCATGTTGATATCAATTGATTATGACTTGTCCCAAACTTTGGATAGGTTCGTAAAAGAAAACTAGTCATTTTAGCATTGAATTTGAAAAATAAAACAAGGTTTTTTTTAAAGAAAAATATTCATATTGAAAATGGAATTGTACTTGTTCAATTGTATGTATGTCATATGGTGGTATGTTTCTACTCTTCTCAAAATTTCACTAGTGAATATGAATATAGGTTTCGAAAATATAAATGAAACTCCCTTTGTCGTCCCTAGTTTTTTTTTTTTGTAAAAGAGAAACTATTTAGCGAATGTGTTGTCTTATAAGTTTGATAAAGATCACATTTTTATTGCTGCACATATTGTGTACAGGCGTACAACCTACATGTTTTCTACCTCATATTTAGCTAATTAAAAGTGGTTAAATCAAATTTATTGTTATAAAAAAATGCCTTAATGAGATTACAGATAAGTACAAAATTAAAGAAGGAATAATGTCGCTTATCATGATCATGATACATTATAAGTCCAATGTGGATTTACATTCTTCATATGACGTGACAAGGACATTAGTGATGATAACCATGGATAAATGAAAGTAAATAAGAGTAATTTAAGTGGGAAAATGAAAATGGAACATTAGGAGTTTTAGAGTCACCCATGATTCAGAGCATGTAAAGACAAATCAATCAAGGCAATAAATATTATATCGACATTTACATAAACCAAACCACAACAACCTAAATTTAACCCATTTGTCATATTATGTAGCTACTTTTTTTTATTGATACATTTACATCACATTTGAAATTCAATCACGACCTACTAATTTGGAATATTAATTCTACACAAAATACATCCCGCAAAGTGTAAGAAATTATCTCGCATGTACTATTTTATAATGTTTAAGAAAAAGTTGTCACATATTTAATGTATAAATTAAAGTATAGGGAGTAGTAGAAATCCACAAATAAAAAAACAGTCTTACTTACTCCCTTCGTTCTTAAAATAAAATTGCATATAACTCGAGAACATGACCTGGTCCAATAAAAAGTCGACAAATTGTTACCAAAAAAACACTTTAAAATTTAAACCCATAAATTGAGACTAATCGACCTAAACTCGAACCCAACCAAAACCTTGTTGCACCTAATTGCAAAAGGGAAGAAGAAAATTGCAACTTTGTAAGGCACATTGACCTTTTTCTCCCCTTTTTCATCAAGGTAAAACCTCAGATACTCTTTTCCCCCTCTGAGATTCACTCTCCTCAAACCTTCCATCCAAGCTAGACACAAAGAACTACAACTCCCTAAACTCCAAGACCAGTCACTTTCTATCTCTCTCTTCATAACTACATTTTTTTTTTCCTTCTGCTTCACAGATCACATAGAAAATCAAACCCTTTTTCCTTTTTCAAAGTCCTGCTCATATCATATATTCATATTCCCATAAAAATCCCACTTTTCATACCATATTCCTAAAGTTTTCCAAACCCAGTTCCTCAAACCATTTTTTTATGGAAGAAACAGAAGATTCCACCCCAACTACAAATTTAACTCCTCAAAATAGGAGGTTTAGAGAGAGAAACCACCACCCCAACAACCACCATAACAACCACCATTATCAACAATATCATAATAATCATACTATTGTTCCTTATAATAATAGTAATTATTATAATTATAACAACCTGTTTCATTTGCACCATTCTAATACTTACAGATTAATTGGGTTTTTTAATCAAAACTTACCACATCAACAACAACAACAACAACAACACCAACAACAGAGTTATCAAGGTCTACTTCCATTACCACCATTGTTACCATTTCAAGAGCCTTCTCAACAAAATCAGAAATTCAGAGCAAAGACCCAATTTCATAAACCTTCATTTAAACCCCATAAAACCTCCTCTTCTCCTCTTCTTCCCACTTCCTCTCAAAATGATAGAATCTTCTCACAAGGTAAACAATATTATTATTATTATTATTATTATTATTACGACTACTATTATTATTACTATTATTATTATAACAATAACAATAATAATAATAATAATTACTACTATTATTAATATTATTAATATTCTGTATCTTTTTTGGGTATTAGTATTATTTATGCAAAGGGAAAAAATAAAAATTTAAAAAGCATTCCTTTTTTAAGGTATTGAAATGATTGAATATGGATATAGCTAAAAAACAACACTCTTCATGTTTGTCCAAACTTTTTTTTTTGTTTAGGAAAGATTGTAACTTTTGAATGGATTAAGTCTGTTTTTTTTTTTTTTGGATAAATGTCTTGATTATTGTTTTTTATTTTCATGGGTACTTTAACTTTATATCGTACTATCATGTTGCTTGCTCTTTTCTTCAAGTAGCTAAGAGTTCTATGATAAGCTTAATGTTTGTGGATTAGTATTAATTATAACCTCAATGTACTTTAGAGAAGAATAAATTAAATTTTCTCAATAATTGTATTTTGCAAGTACTAATAATGCAAATGGATAAATAAAACAGTTGATGAACAGCTTGGGCAACAATTTAGTGGCTGCATTAAGAAGTCTAATGCTATTGATACTACAACACAAGCTTTAGTGGCTGCAAAAAGACCAGATAATGGTGGAGTTGAAGGGCAGGTTATCTCTATTCTTGCTAACCATTTTCGCGTAAAATTCGATTCATATCAGCCTATCTTCCATTATAATGTACAAATCACTCCAAATCCTTCAAAGGAAGTAGCTCGTTTAATAAAGAAGCAATTTGTTGAAGAAAACTCAAGTTTGCTTTGTGGTGCCTCTCCTGCTTTTGATGGTAGGAAGAATTTGTATAGTCCTATTGAGTTTCAAAGCAGGAGGCTCGAGTTATTCGTGAGTGTTCCGGTTGTTTCTGGTAGTAGCAAATCATGTGAGGTAGAAGTTGAGCAAAAAAAGATTAAGGTATTTAGAATCAACATAAATCTTGTATCGAAATTAGATGGAAGTGATTTGAAGGAATACTTAAACAAAGAGGGAGGTGATTGGGTGGCACTTCCTCAAGAGTATCTTCATGCTTTAGATGTTGTTTTGAGGGAATGTCCTTACGAGAAATGTATTGCTTTAGGAAGATCAATGTATTCTATTTCGATGGGAGGGGCTCGGGAAATTGGAGGAGGAGCCATTGGATTAAGAGGGTTTTTTCAAAGTTTAAGGCCAACCAAACAAGGCCTTGCTTTGAATGTAGATTTTTCAGTGACGGCTTTTCATGAGAGTATCGGAGTCATAGAGTTTTTGCAGAAACGGGTCAAGTTTTTGCACGATTTACCCGAGAGGAAGGAAAGGTGTTTGACAAGTAAGGAGAGGAAGGAAGTTGAGAAGGAGTTGAAAAATTTGAGGGTGTTTGTATCTCATAGAGATGCTATTCAGAGATTTCGGTTTCATAGCTTGACTGAGGAAGTTACTGAAAAGCTCTGGTTTGAAGACCGGGATGGTAGGAGATTGAAGCTTGTAGATTACTTCAAGGATCAATATGAGTATGATATACAGTACAGGAATCTTCCTTGTTTACAGATTAGTAGGAGTAAGCCATGTTACCTTCCAATGGAGCTTTGCATGATTTGTGAAGGGCAGAAGTTTCTTGGTAAACTCTCAGATGATCAAACTGCGCGAATAATTAAGATGGGATGTCAAAAACCAAGAGAACGAAGAGCGATCATTAACGGAATTATCAATGGACCAGTTGGACCAACAAGGTAGTATATAAGTTTTTAGCTCACATGTTATAATACACTACTAATTAACCTTAAATTTCTTTTCAGTATTCCTTACATTGTGTTTTTTGTAGCGGCGGCCAAGGAGAAGAGTTCAATCTACAAGTCTCAAGAGAGATGACACGATTGAAAGGAAGAGTTCTTAGGCCTCCAAAGTTAAAGCTAGGAGATAGAGGAGTTGTAAGTGATGTATATCCTTCTTGCCTTGATCGTGAATGGAGCCTTTTAGGCGGGCATGTAGTTGAAGGGACGCGAATTGAGAGGTGGGCATTGATGAGTTTTGGTGGAACTCCTGATCAAAAATCAAATATCCCTAAATTTATTAGCCAATTAACTTTGAAGTGTGAGCAAATGGGCATTTTCCTCAATAAATCATCCGCCATTACCCCACAATTCGAGCCCATACATGTCCTAAACAATGTCACTCTCTTGGAAAACAAACTAAGCAAAATCAAAAGGGCAGCATCAAACAATCTTCAACTCCTTATATGCTTGATGGAGAAGAAACATAAAGGGTATGGAGATTTGAAAAGAATTGCTGAAACCCGAGTTGGAGTTGTAAGCCAATGTTGCTTATACACAAACCTTAGTAAACTAAATTCCCAATTCTTGACAAACATGGCTCTTAAGATTAATGCCAAAGTTGGTGGATCCACTGTTGCATTATTCAACTCGTTGCCCTCTCAAATCCCCCGTGTTCTTACACATGATGAGCCAATAATCTTTATGGGAGCCGATGTTACTCATCCTCATCCACTTGATGACTCTAGTCCTAGTGTTGTGGCTGTTGTTGGGAGTGTAAATTGGCCTTCAGCCAATAAGTATGTATCAAGAATGAGGTCTCAAACACACCGCCAAGAGATCATCCAAGATCTTGGAGAAATGGTTAGTGAAATACTTTGTGAATTTTATCAAGAAGTGAAAAGTCTTCCTAAAAGAATCATATTCTTTCGAGATGGAGTTAGTGAGACTCAGTTTTATAAAGTCTTAAAACAAGAATTGCAATCAATAAGAGCGGGATGTGATAAGTTTCCGGATTATAGACCATTGATCACATTTGCAGTGGTACAGAAACGGCATCATACAAGGCTGTTCCCGGATGAAACTGATCCAAATTGTTCCCAATTCTGTGATGAAAATATCCCTCCAGGGACGGTTGTAGACACGGTGATCACTCACCCAAAGGAATTCGATTTCTATCTTTGTAGTCATTGGGGAGCCAAGGGAACAAGTAGGCCAACACACTACCACGTCTTGTGGGATGAAAGCAAATTCACTTCTGATGAGTTTCAAAACTTGGTTTATAGCTTATGCTTTACATTTGTAAGGTGTACTAAACCAATTTCTATAGTACCCCCTGCTTATTATGCCCATCTTGCTGCATATAGGGGTAGATTGTACTTGGAGAGATCGGAATCTGTGGTTTCAGTTAAGGGTGGAGCTTCTTCGATGTCTCGTGCTGGTCCTCCGAAAGCGACTCCTCTGCCCGACATTAGTGAAAATGTAAAGAAGCTTATGTTTTATTGCTAAGTATGTTCTTGATGTTTTATCTCATGAAAGTAATGTGAGCTAGTTTAGCAGCTTGTAGATTTTTTTTTTTTTTTTAATAAGGTAAAGAGAAACCTTGATAAGTTGGGGGGGAATAAAGGGGATCTCAATTTGCCTAGGGTGAGAATCAATCCCAAGACCTCTTGGAACCGGAGGAAAGCTCTAACCACTAGGCTATCCCTCACTCTCTAACAGCTTGTAGATTGTGGACACTGGAGTGTATTGCATCCAGTTGGATCAGTGTATTGTTGTTTAGTTTAGCTCAACATCTTGTATAAATTCGCTTCAATTGATGAATAGAAGCATGTTAATATCGATTCATTGCAAATTTGCAACTTGTCCAAAACTCTGGACAGGTCCGTATAAGTTAACTAGTCATTTTAGCATTAAAATTGAAAATCAGAACAATTTTTAAAATTGCTCATATTGAAAATGGATTTGTACTTGTTCAATTGTTAAATCCATTTTATACTCTTTCCCAAAATAATGCAATAACTTGACTTTTACATTTGCTTATCTACAACTTTTTGAGAATTTTCACCTCCACTTTATGTAATTTTTGGTTGATAATCCGTATAGTATGAGTAAATGACTTTTACATTTGCTAATCTACAACTTTTTGAGAATTTTCACCTCCACTCTATGTAATTTTTGGTTGATAATCCGTGTAGTACGAGTAAATGACTCATTCACTGCTTTTTACTAACATCACTTTAAAACAAATATAGCTAAATGTTCAATTGAGTATACACATTTTCAAATGAGTATGTCTTAGTTCAAATGTACAAACATAGTTTAAATGTATATGATAATTCTCAAGTGATTACGTACTCGTTTGCGCAAATGTCAGGCTCATTTGGTGGACTCGTTTGCTTACACGCATACTCATTTAAAAAATAACATAATCATTTAGTCTTGGTACATAATAACATAAAGATCTGTACAATAAGGTGTACAGTATATGTACTAAATCCGAGGACATGTTCATGCAACAAGTCTTGGGTGGTTCAGATTGACAATAATTTATTGTAAACCTAAACTGACTATATTACACAAAACTGATCGTAACAGAGAAAACTGACTATATAGGCTCTGTTTGGGGAGGTATTTTAGGTGCCTAAAATGACAAGTTCCTGAAATATTTAGGTGCTGGAATAAATTAGTGGTGTTTGAGAATTATCTAAAGTAAAATTTCAGGTGCTAAAGTGACTGAAATTGACAAGGTAAAAATAATAACGTTTCACAATCAGGTACCTAAAATATTCAAAAATCTTTTTAACTTATCTCATATTTTAAAATTTTCTCTCTCATCTCCCATACATCATACGGCTTCGCTACTGCAGTGCTGTGGTCCATCTACTTCAGCTCTTCATCTTTTCTCAAATTTACTGTATCTTTTCTCAAATCAGGTAAAGGAATTCTTTGTGTGATTAGGCTTCTCATTTAAATGTTCCATGGATGTCCAAGTCAAACAGGGAAGATTGTCAAGGTTTCTGGGCGGAAGATTTTTACTTTGCTGTCATTAATCTTCCTCTTACTTTCTGTAGGTCTTGCATCAGTTTCGTTCCTAGGTGAGCAGAATGAACTTAATAAAATTCCTACTTAGATTTTTTTTTTAATAGAGTATGATTAGTTGGCATGGAGAATCAGCATTTTCAGCAAAAGAGATCTGCCATCTATTAGCTTGTCAAGATGTAGTAAATTTTGTACAATACAAATGAATACTACTTTTTTCATCTTTTAAGAAATTTCAAGTAGATTTCTCTTGGGAAAATTATTACTAGATTTCTTCGAGAATAATTCAAGGGAGGTAATTTCTCACTTCTGAGAAAAAAAAAATTAATGTTGAAATATAATATAATAAAAATTTAAAATTTTTGAACAATTAATCAACTTATGCAACTAATTCTGCCAAATCGTTAAACTAAGCAACTACCTTATCAGTTTCAGCATCTTATCAGTTTCAGCTATATCTTATCAGTTTCAATTACCTTATCAGTTTCAGCTACATTTCAGATAGTGTTACCAAACAGAGCCATCATACAAAAATTGACCATATAAAAAATTGATTATACAAAACGTGATTAGATCATACAAAATCTGGCTATAGACAATAAAAATTGGCTATATCAAACAAAAATTAATTATATCATACGATACCTCATACATAGTTAAGTTATTGTCCATCAGGTCCATTCAATTTTTTTACATGTTCATATAGTACTTGCAGTTTTTTTTTTAATAAAAAAAGGGCCAGGAAATACTATTAGAAAGCGACAGTAGTCATGTTACACGTGCAATATAACCCTTTCTGAGTCAAGCAAACCAAGATTGAAAAGCAAACCTAGTTCTAGGAAAATAAATCCAAGGTTTTGTTCAACATAAAATGACGTTGAATATATTTTATGAAAATGGTAGATTTGAGTTGGAAGTTTGTAGCGTAGTACTCGTCTTGCCCTGTCATCTAACTCAAACATTGTTTGCCAGGTTGTAATTGCACCCACAAAATAAGCATGTATTATGAGATTTTGGAAATATTCTCTAAAATCTTGAAAAGTGGTGTCAAAAACCTAAAACTATAAATCCATCTAAATTTTCGGAGACCTAACTTTCGCTGAATAGATATGAACAAAAAACCATAATAAGTGGGCTCACCAAAACACCTCGTAATAGTTATTACACGTTCGATGGAACTCTCCAAATACTCTTATTAATTGTTCAAAATGAAGAATGATACATCGAGATTGGAGGTTATGAAATAAGACTCTTATCAAGTAAGCTGAATCTTTCTTGGTAACGAAGAATGGTACATGCATGAAGCATGATACATTGATACTTATTGATAGATTAAGACGTAAAGCCAAAAAGGGCAAGGATATTCTAGTGAAATGGTATATTGAGCTGGGAATTAAGAAGGCTGTGAGAAAGGTTTTA
Organism: Beta lomatogona; assembly: GCA_947646795.1. NCBI lineage: Eukaryota > Viridiplantae > Streptophyta > Magnoliopsida > Caryophyllales > Amaranthaceae > Beta > Beta lomatogona. Next base: position 1,071,973 of record CANSNZ010000259.1, read on the forward strand.
ATTTTTTAACAGAGACTTTTCTGAATCTCTGTGATTTTGAGTTGTCAACTTGCGTAAAATGTGAAATACACTTTGGCTTCCCCACAGAAATGCTGTAGTAGTAGACTATGGTGCAGTATGCATGTACCAATTTTGCAAATAAGATGAATATATTTTTGTAGGATGAGAAAGAAATGACAATGCTTACTTCCTTCGATCGTATTGGTGTGTTTTCCCTGTCCTAATCCTTCACTCTTCTCTGTTTTTGGTCCTGTTCTACTTTTAGTTCTAGCGCCCACCTGAGCCACTTATATACTATTATACTCGTATAGTCGTTTCAAGTGCCTAGCTATACTTCCTCCGATATAAATTGTTTTTTAAGAGGGATCATAAATTATGTGAATTTTTTCCTTGAATAATGCAAAAGTGGGTTTTAATTCCAGAAATATGCCGAAAGAGAAATTAATTCCCAGCGTACCGTCCACGTAGGACGGCACGCGGGAATTTTTTTTTTCTAGTTAAGTAAAACAGCTACTTGGAATAGCGGTTTACTCCTATAAGCCGCTACTTCAAGTAGCGGTTAGTATAAAATAAACCGCTATTTGAAGTAGCGGTTAATATAAGTTGACCGCGACTTCAAGTCGCGGTTTAATGCTGCCCCACAGCTTGGCGTTGACTGATGTAAACCGCTACTTGAAGTAGCGGTTCATTAATGAAGACCGCTACTTGAAGTAGCGGTTTACTGAAATCCCCAAATCCCCCTAGGTTTCCCAATTTCTCAGTTTCGACGTTCATTCTCTCAAATTTGTTTCTCCTTCTCCCTCTCTCTCTCTTACGACGGTCGCCCACCATACCACACAACACCACCGTCGACAGTGCCACCGGAGCTCAGCCACCAAGAACGTCGCCGCACAACTGACGCCAGGCGATTCGCTGCGTCGCACAGCCGCACCACCAACAGCTCGCCACCGTCCATTAGCCCAGGTGAGTTTTTTTTTTTTTTTTTTTAATTTAATTTGCTTAGCATGTCATATTTGTTATGTATTTTAGCTTTGTAACTGTTGTTAGATGGAAATTGTTTGGTTTGATTAGTATAATTTAGTATTTTGCATAATTTAGCATTTTTTGATGGTTGATTTTGCATGAATTGGAAGGTGATATATTGCTTATATTGGTTGGTTAAAAATGATGTTGAGCATTTTGTGATGGTTGATTTTGCATGAATTGTTGTGTTTAGGTTGCAAATGCTACTAGTATAGGTGAAGAATGGTGTTCATATTGTTTGATTGTGTAGAATAAGAATAACTTTAACATTATGTTTTTTGTATGTAGAATATGGAACAACCTAAATATCCTTTATACCTTTATTGGAATGGTGAACTATCTCAAAATGACGTTGATATTGTGTATAGAGGTGGAAGGAAAAAAAAAATTGTTCATCAATTCTGGTATGAAGTTTCAAGAGATTCTGAATAGGGTATATGACGTTGTTGGATGTGATCGTATGTATGTGGAACTGAAATTGTTTATGAGATATCCGATGGCGGGGAAATATGTGTCAATTGCACTAGAGGATGATGAGTCACTAAGTGCTATGTGGCTTTCAGTGACACAAACGTCAGCCATGGCAATGGAGGTGTACATTGAACAAGTTCCCAAGGAGATAAATCTCCAAAGTAATGTGGGTTATGTACCTACAATGGACTTTAGGGATAGCATGGAGGTACCAGCATCAGCTCCTAGTATGCAATTTGAATCATTTACTAGCATGTTGTCAGACCCACATTATGTCAATGAGCACATGAATGAGTTCAGTTCTCCTGCTTCGTCTCCCCACATACCATCCACATTACATCTCGATACTCTACATCGAAATGATGTTGATTTTTTGGGAAATGAGGAGGAGCATGTGGATTCTGATAGGGAGGAGGACGATGATGCAAGGGAAACAGCTGACAAGGCAATAAGGTCTGGTGTTCCTTCACAAGATTGGCTCAGAATTGACGAAGTTGATCAAAGGTTAATAGATGCATGGATGACTTGGAAATGCACTGGTTCATTGACTGTGGCTTCTGAATTTGAGATAGGGCAAGAGTTTGCCTCATTGCAGTAATTAAAGAATTTTGTGAAAGCATGGTCGATCTCTAGAAACCAGATGTTTCGGGTGTTAGAGTCAGAGCCCACAAAGTATGTCATTGAATGTGCCCGAAAGGAAGTGTGTCACTGTCCATGGAGGTTGCGTGCAATCATGACTAAGTCGTACTCATTCAAAATTGTACGATATGGTGGTCCACATGCAAGCAATTGTTTGGGAGACATAACATGTGGAGACCATCCTCTCAAGCGTGGAGCTGGACGTCCAAGGTCCACTCGAATACGAAATGAAATGGATGCAGCTGATAGGCCCGGTAAATTTAGATGTAGCATTTGTAAGGTTTCGGGACACAATAAGCAAAGATGTCCTAATAAGAATGATGAAGGAACATCTGGGTAAATCTAATTTTTATTAAAATTCATAAATTGTTTATGGCATTTGTAATTGTTTCTGACATATTGGCCAGTTATGGGGAAGCAGCAATGGGCGGTGGTTTTTTTTTTTCATAAACCGCTATTCGCAATAGCGGTTTACATATTAGTATGATCTGTGCTTGCAACATTTTGACCAGGTAAACCGCTACTTAGGGTAGCGGTTTATATACATAAACCGCTACTTGAGATAGCGGTTTATGTGTATAAACCGCTACTCAGAGTAGCGGTTTACCTGGGATAAAAAAAAAAACATTTTCTCGCGTGCTGTCCTACGTGGACGGTACTGGGAATTAATTTCCCTTCCGGCATATTTCTAGAATTAAAACCCACTTTTGCATTATTCAAGGAAAAAATTCTAAATTATGTCTATATCGTAACTTATTTAGGCACAATTTTTTAAAGAAAGTGAAAAGGTAGAGAAAAGGAGAAGATAAAAAAAATTGTGAGGATAACTGACAATGTTACTATGATAATTAATTTGATACAAAAGGGAAGGAGTCTAAAATAGCGTGGTAAATTTGTCATGACTCGAATTAATCTGCTATTGAACTTAAGTCTATTCAAATTAATTGATTTGAATTTAAGTATTCACCAAAAAAAATTATTTGAAATTTAAGTCGGTTTAAAGTGATGTGACGTGAATATTATATTGATAAAAAATCATTTATTTTAGTAAATCAATAACAATAAAGATAATTATGACTTGATGTGATACCTTCACTTGATCTTTGCTTGACGTGAAGTGTATATATGATTAGAATGAATTTTTTTTATATAGCTTAAAACTAAGCACTTCTTTTTAGAGCTAATGCTAATGGAAATAATTTCGCAAATTCTCTAGTTATAAAGTTTTCATGTGCGGTTGTTAAATTTTTTTTTTCTTTGACAACGAGAAAGCGTACAATCAGAAACTAAAAGAAACCAAATTTAACAAGCAAAAAAGGGAGAACTGGAGAGACAACATAGCCTTGCTAGAGTATGAGCTGTAGCAACCTCGTCTATGTGAACTTTAATGATCCGGCACCAATCGAAAAACCTGACGGTGTCCCGAATCTCCTTGAGCGTATGTTGAATTCGAATATCCCGAGCTTTAGAGGATTGGAGAAGGCGGACCAGAACAGTCGAGTCGGTGTAGATGATAGCTCGAGAGAGCTCGTTGTTCCTAGCCCAAACTAAAGCAAGAAGGCATGCTCGAGCTTCCGTATGAAGCGCGGAAGAAGCCATAAATCATTTTGCATAGCGCTATTTTAATTAACAATTATTCATAAAAGAACAATTAATTATAAACTTGAAGCTTCAAATATGAGAAGGAATGGTGGAGGTAGAGGTAGAGAAGGAATGTAGGTACCTAAGAAGAGGTAGAGAAGGAATATAGGTGTTTAGGAACGGTGGAGTTGCGGCGGTGGTGGTGCAGCCACGAAGGAGGACGCAGGTGCAACCACGGAGGAGGACACAGGTGGGGTTTGTGGTTGAAACCCACCGAATTGGAGAGGAGGACGCAGCAGCTGGTGGTCGTCGGGGTCGGGGGAAGGTGGAGCCCTGTGGTGGCAGTGGGGTCGGGGGAAGGTGGAACCCTTGCGTGAATTGGAGGGAGTCGTTTTTTTGAAAGGAATGAGGGAGTTAACAGTGATGAGAGGGAGCCAGACCCCTTTGACGCGAAAAAAAAAACAAAATAAACCGTTGCGGTTCATAAAACCGCAACGGTTAATAGAAAACCGCAAAGTTAACTGTTAACCGTTACGGTTTTATGAAAACCGCAGCGGTTTGTTAGGCCACTTTTCCCACCCAAAATTTCGACGATTTACCGCTGCGATTCTCTTAAGGACCGCAGCGGTTTTGTTGTGACATATAGCGTTTTTTCCACTAGTGGCTATTTTGCGTAGCCATGTCCCGAACCTGCGCCACCCAAGTTGCAGCCCCCTTTTGATTATGCTTAAACCAAGAACCATCCACACGAAAGATAACCTGGGAGAGGTTGTTGTATACCGCCCAAAAGTAGCAAACAAGAATCCTGGCGGTGGAACACCAACCTCAGCAGGCCTAGTCGACGCTACCCTTGCCTGTGAGAAACCTGCATGTTACTACTTATACTTCTCAATAGTAGTCTGCAAGGTTTGTATCGTGGCTTGAATTTGTCGGAAAACCTGTGCATTACGTGTATTCCAAATAGCCCAAAGGGTGCCGATGCAGTCGCTCAAACGATCGCTATTGAGCCCCTCTTGTTCCGTTAATCTTAAAATGTTTTGAAACATCCAGTCCGCAAAAGGTAGAGAGGTAATTTCAATTTCAGGGGTCAAAGAATTCGTTCGAGCCCATGCTTTCAAAGCAAGGGGGCAGTCCCTGAACAAGTGCTGGCGTGATTCTGAATCCCCCAAGCATATAGGGCACAAATCAGAGTCACCAATCCCACAACGAAATAAGTTAGCCACTGTCGCAAGACTATTTTGCCATCGTTTCCAAATAAATAGTTTTCCATTTTGGCATGATGTTCAATCTCCATACGATACGGCAAAACCGCAGATGCAATGGAGTCGTCATGCTACAAATATCATGTTGCTGTTGTTGAGTAACAAGAGCGTACCCTGACTTGGTAGAGTACTCACCAGACGAAGTATGAGGCCATTATAACTCATCTTTAATAGAGGACAGAGTGGGAAGTTCCATACCTAAAATCTTGAAAGCATCCGTCGGAATAAAAAGACTATGAATTTTGCTACTGTTCCATGTCTTGTGCGTAGGAGAGAGTAAATCAGCAACTTGTAACCTAACAGCCACAGAGAGAAGGACATCATCCTTCATGACCGGTACTTGGCCATCAACCCATTTATCCCTTGCCACTAAAATATCTTTTCCATCCCCAACTTTCCAAGCGCAATTATTCCTCAAAATCCTTGCAGCCTTCACTAGACCTCGTGAGCCCCAGGAGAGATTCATGACATTGAGACGCTGGAAAAACACGAGAAAGAAGTAATTGGGGGTGTTGTTGAATGCGCTAGGCTTTTTTCATCAATAAAGCTTTATTAAAAGAGCCAATGCTCCTAAGGCCTAATCCACCTAGGCCCTTAGGAAGCTGCAAAATAGATCTTTTCCTCCAATGTAGCCCTCGATCCAAAGTGCTTTTCCAAAAGAACCGGGCAAGAAGGCCATCAAGTTTATTAACAATAGTTTGAGGGATGCTGAAAACCGCAAGGTGATGCATAATAGTTGGCACCAGGATGGAATTAATAATAATAATTTTGGTAGGTTGCGATAAAGTTCGATACTTCCATTGAGATATTTTCCCTGAAATTTCATCCAGGAAAGGAGTGAAATGGCGGACTTTGGAATCCCGAATATCCACCTGAGTTCCTAGGTACCGACCCAGCAAGGGATGAGACTCCATCCTAAGAATCTCTTTATACTCCTGCTGTTGCCCCTATGGAAGGTTGGGGCTATATTTGACAAATGATTTCTGTAAATTAAGCATCTGACCCGAGATGCTACAAAATCTTTCTATCATAGATTTGACATTGATGCAGGCCTGTTGAGATGCTTTGAAAAAGAAGAGCGAGTCATCCGCAAAGAATTGATGAGAAATGGTCGGACCTTGTCTATGCATCCTGATACCCTGAAATTGTTGTATATCTACCGCCAACGAAGTCATTCTCGAAAGGATATCCATACAGAATAGAAACAAATATGGTGAGAGAGGGTCACCCTGTTGTAGCCCACATTGTGGAGCAAAGGGAACTGTAATTTTACCATTGACCAGGATCCTATATGAAACTGTGGAGATGCATTGTTGAATCAGATTTACCCATTTCTCCGGAAATCCATAAGCAGTGAGGATCTTAAGAATGAACAGCCAGCTAACACGATCATAGGCTTTATTCATATCTAATTTAAGAGCATCTAGATGACGGACCCCTGATCTTTGTTTATTGATGGTATGTAATAATTCATGTGAAATAAGAATATTATCTCCCATTTTCCTTCCAGGAACAAAGGCATTTTGATAATTATTAATTAAATTTGGGGGAAGTGGTTTCATGCGATTTACTAGGCATTTAGAGGCACATTTATAGACAACGTTACATAGGCTAATGGGTCTTAGATGATGTACCTCCTCTGGTGAGTCGTTTTTGGGAATAAGCACTAACAGCGAACGATTCCATCCTTTAAGAAGGTGCCCTGTTGACAGGAACCTATTCACTGCTTGTAAAACATAGGGCCCCGCAGATGGCCAACGAATTTTGAAGAATTGTGATGGAAACCCATCGAGCCCTGGCGATTTATCATTTAGCAATATCAAACATAGCATCCTTAATTTTCTTGGCCGAGAACGGAGCCAAGAGAGAATTAATATCAAGCTCGTTAAGAGCGGGAAGATGCAATTCTCACAAAACCAAATCAATCTTATCTCCATGTTGGTGAGAGTCTACTAAATCCGGAACCGAGCTTGAATATAGATGTTTGAAATGATTCACAATAAGCTGCGCTATGTCATTTTGATCATCCAACCAGTTTCCATGACCATCTTTTAGCATGAAGATTTGGTTGCGCCTCTTTCTCTGCTTGATTCTGCTGAAAAGAAAGGAGGACGGCAATTCACCTAGTTGGATAGTTTTGTCCTTAAGCCGCTGGCGCCAATAAGCATAAGCCAAGGAGGCTTCCTCCAACAAATTACGTCGCCTACTGCCAAGACACGTACCAGCTGCAACCGTCGTAACATGAGGTCCGAATGTTTGAAGTTGAGACATTATCGTGGTCCAATTAATACCCTAGAACATTCGCTTATCTAAACACCAGTTTTAAGACGAGTTTGAAGAATATGCAATTTCCGAGAAAGATAGTACATAGGCGAACCAGCAGTATGAAGTGAAAAAACTTCTTGTAGGATATTTACAACTTCAGGTTGTTGTAAACACCAACTTTCAATTTGATAAGGTCGGTGATTTTTACTCATAAGAGGCTCCATTTGCAGAAGTATCGGAGCATGATCAGATTCAGTAATGGGAAAATTACGAACTATTGCATTAGGAAACTCATCAACCCATTCCGGAGAGGCATATGCGCGGTCCAATCTTTCCATTATTAGCTCCTCATTTTCCCTATTATTTGACCAAGTGAACCTCGGGCCATAAAAATGAATATGCGCGGTTGTTCATTTTTATAGACAAATGTTTCCTTCATTGCATTGAGAAAATGCTTCTACAACTAATTACAATTTTTTAATTTAAACTAAATTCATTTGATACTAACTTGTACTTATTGGAACTGAAAACTTTTTTTTAGATGGGAAAAACTATTGATAATTCCATCAATTAAAGTTGATCTTCACTAACTAAATTGTTCTTTTATTACAACATCTTACTTAGCAAGTGTGCCAAACTGCCAATGTCACTTAGTATCTTTGTTTATCAATTAGTTGGAGTTATGATAAAGAATTGAATAATTGATATTCTGAAATATGTATATTCAGAGTAATTCAAAAATCTTACATTAAAATAGCCTTTTATATATACGTCAAAAATTATTAGTAAAAATTAATATGTAGATATATAGTACCAAAATGAAAACGTTACAACTAAAAAGACTGGGAAAGGTTTTTCTTTTAACCAAATTTTGTTACATTTTAAACCAAAATAGGAATGAGGGAGAGGTGGTAGCTCAGTGGAGTAGCACCCCGAATTTCAGGGTATTACCCATGGTTCGAATCTTCATCCCAACAATATGTTGGGGTAATTGTGGTGGTAATGGGCATGTTGTCTTCTGGACTGTTTAGTCTTGTACCCAGCCTCTGAGCTGGCCAACCCTATAGGCTAGCAGCCTAGCAGGAGTTGGTTTTCGGACCAATTATCTTTCCTAGTAGAAGTTGGTATTACCCATGGTTCGAATCCTCATCCGAACAATATGTTGGGGCAATTGTGGTGGTACTGGGCATGCTGTCTTCTGGGCTATTTAGCCTTATACCCAACTTCTGAGCTGACCTACCCTACAAGCTAGCAGCCTAGTAGGAGTTGGTTTTCGGACCAATTATTTTTCCTAATAAAAAAAAACAAAATAGGAATGCTAGCGGACAGCGGCTAGCCGGCTAGTGCAGCCTTAAGAGTTCTGCTAAATTTGCTCCTAGTATTCCTTATCCTGTAGCCTAAATTTAGAAAGCTAGTAAACACACTTCTAATAAAATAATTTGTGTACAATAAGTCCAAGAGAAGCGGACAAGTAACGTTATAATCAAGTGTAAAAATAAATCATATGATGATATGAACATCTACAATAAATAAAATTTGTTCACTTGTTGGAAAACATCGCACATTTAACACTATGTCCAACAGCTTGTTCCTATTTTGTTGTCTCCTCTCCAAAGAGAAAAACCAAGAACAAGGTAAAAGTACTCGTCAATCACGGATAAAATTTACAAATTTCCACAAGGGAAATACTAGGGCTCCGTTTAGTACGGTGTAAAACATTTTCCTGGATTTTCCTCTAATTTCGATTTTCAGTGTAAAACCATTTTCCCTAGGAGTAAAATTGATCTCACAATGATAAAAAAACCATTTTCCCTTCAAAATAAAGGAAAAACTATTTTCCTTCATTTTCCTTGTCTCTCTTGTACACTCCTCTCACTACCTCCTTATTTTCCCTTTTGTTTCATCATTTTACTTACATGGAACCAAACAACGGAAAACTAATTTTGGAATTGTGTTTTTTTATTGTAAATTGTTTTCCATCAAAAACATTTTGCACTGAAAATGTTTTACACCCAACCAAACGGAGCCTAGAAGTTGAAGTCGACAACACTCGAGTTATATGTGCAACTAGGGTTATTAACGAGGCGAACGGAGACCGAGCCTGAAGTTGCTTGGCTCACCTCGTAACACTTTTACTCGAACTCGAACCGGGTTTCAAGCTTTTTCGAGCTTAAATTTTCTAGTTTAATTTACCTCAAAACTCAACTTGAGTTAAAAAATGATATTACATATATTCTATAGGTTTAGACTACTTTGAGTTTTTCCCAAGTATTGTGCATTCTTAAGTATAACTTTTCATTTAATTTTTATGATATGAAAAATAATATAGCTAAAACATATTTCGAGCTTGCTCGTGAACTTTTCGAATAGAACTTTGCTATGCTCGGCTCTAGAAAATTTTGAGTCAAGCTCATATAGTTAACGAGCCAGCTAGGCTCATTAACACCCCTATGTGCAACCAGCAAATGACAATTCAATATGAAAATCCAACTTATCTAAAGAAAAATAATTTCAACTCATTTCGATGAATACCATATGATAGGAGGTTTTAGGTAAGGCTGGCAATCAGGTCGGGTTGGGTCAGTTTCAGGTTGACCTGATTTATATTTCAGGTCACTTACCTCTAACCCAAACCCGACCTGATTCTATTTCAGGTCGAAAATCGTAACCCAAACCCGACCTTACCGATTTCGAGTTGACCCAAAACCAACCCAAAATGACCTGAAATGAAATTCAACTATACACGCTAAGTTATGAAAGTATGGGTTAATGACCTGAAATGAAATTTAGGTGATCCAAGAAATGGTATTGGCACAATACAAATAAGAATAACAAAAGATAGGTTGTATAAGTTATGAAAGTTTGGGTTAATTTCAGGTTGACCCGACATGAAAATAACCCGACTGCTAAATCAGGTTATTCGGGTTATTTTCAGGTTCAAAAAGTCAACCCAAACCTAACCCATTATATTTTCAGGTCGGGTTGGGTTGACCCATTTTTTATTTCAGGTCGAAAATCTCAACCCAAACCCGGAATTTTCAGGTCAGGTTATCGGGTTGGGTCAACTTTAACCAGCCCTAGTTTTAGGAGATATGCTCCCAATATAATCCAACTTATAAATTAAACTTACATTACAATAGAATAATTATATATGCATTATTAAAAATTGAGTAAATATAGTATAATTGTTTTCTGAAATTTTTATTTTGAGATATTAAGTGATAACATAATCTAAAGTTGTTGTTCGTCCAAACTAATACGAGGTGAAAATTTTGATTTGGATGAGAAAATTTATAACTAAGTTCGGATTTGGTTTTAGAATTTGGAATATGAACAGAAAAGTTATAAGAAAAATAAAATGTCATTCAACTAAAAGAAACAAAAGTTGATTTAAGTGAGAATGTTACTTAAGTTTTCGCTAATAAATGAAAAACAATGTTAATATGACAAGTTTTTCAATTTTTTTAATGTAAAATAAGGAGAGATTAAAAAGTAGAGAAGAAGAAGACACATGTTCATTCATTAGGATTGTTGTTTTTATTACCACATAAGATATTAGGTTTCTATAAGTTTTTTGCGAGATAGTACAAAAAAAAGAATAAAAAGTAAGCAAGGAGGGGTCTCACTAGGGGTGTTAATCGAGTTGAGTAGGAGCAACCCGCACTCAATTTGGTCGACAGTCGGTTAAAACTCAACTTGAGTAAGCTCGATTCGAAATTTTAACTAGAACTACAAACTAAGCAAGACCTAACTCGACACAGTAAACTCGTGAGCACTTCGATAACTTTTGTTTTTATTTTAATGTTTTCTATGAGAATTTGCTACCTACTCACTAGTTTATAATGCTCAAATTTAAAATTTTATGCTTACTAATACAAACAATCAATTATCAATTTGTTGCATTCATTTTTTTCACTTGCTACGTCTCACATAACCTGTCATATGAAGACAAACAAAAAAGGCAGTGAGATAGTACATGGACGACCCTCATTACACGAACTGGGTTGGATGAGACCTCCCTCCAAGCTAAATTATTCATATATTATGTCAAAATACTTCCCCTAATTTGTTTGAAGAGAAATACTTCCCCTATTTCGTTCAATGTTATTCTCATAATTAAATATCAATCCAGAAAACTACAATGTTCTATTTTTTATACAAAAGAAAATAAAACACTTAGGGTAATACATATCATGAGTCCATAAGGTTAATTAAGAAGTACATAAAGTTTAAGGGGATTGTTAAACATCGCCTCAAAATTACTTAAAATCGCTCCGATCCCACCAAACATTTCCAACTTTACCCTTCTCTTTTTTTTTCTTTTCTTTTCCACAACCACCACCTCCATTCCCACAACCACAACCGAAACCACGTAAACCACCACCGAGGCCGCGTACGCCACCACCGAAACCACACAAACCACCACGAGCAAGCAATATTTTTTTTTGGGGCGCCACCGCGGAAACGTATGGCCTGGACGTTTCCACCAAGGCGAAAACGTCCTGGGCAGACCGGCAGACGTTTCCACCATGGCGGAACGTCCAGGCCAAACATTTCCGCGGTGGCGCCCCAAAAAAAAATTGTTTCCGGCTTGCTCGTGGTGGTTGTATAGATTAGGGTGGGGGCTGGTGGTGGGGGTGGAGGGAGGTGGGTGTGGGTGTGGTGGCAGGAGGTGGATGGTGGTGGAGTGAGGTGGCTGGTGGGTGTGGTGGTTTAGGGAAAAAGAAAGAAAAGGTTATAAATGTAATTTCAATTTTTTTTGCAGCGATTTTAAGTAAATTTGAGGCGGTGAATAGGAGTTCAGAAAGTTTAAAGGTTAGATTTTTCTGGTTGAGCGGCTGAGCCTAGTAGAAGCAGTGGAAAGCTATGCATCATTGAGACCATCTGAATCTCTGTAATTCTATCGACTTGTCAACTTGCGTAAAATGTAGTATATTGTACTGTATTTCCTTTGGCTTCCCCACATAAATGCTGTAGTTTATTGCATGCAGCAAAACCTGCAAATAAGATCAAAAATACTTTGCAGGATGAAAAAGAAAAGTCACTGCCAACTTCTTCTGGGTGTGGTGTGCCCACTGTCCCAACTCCCAATTCCAATTCCAATTCCAATTCCTTTGCTCTGTTTTTATTACTATTTCACTGGTAGTCCCAACTCCTAACGCCTACGTCAGCCAGCTATTACCAATTTTTGCTATTTCAAGTATATAGATTGAAGAAGGCTGAACTCCAAACAGTTCGGTAACGGAGTAACAAGAGAAAGTGAGAAACTCTTGGCGTCTCACGTTTGGAGTCTATTTTGGACTTCGACAGGAGTATTTTAGTAATTTTATCGGATGAATGTATCAAAGTAAAGTGTAAACTTGTACCAAAATGCAGTCAAATTGGAAGTCACTTTGGTATCAATATCACAGTGATTATTTCATTAGCAACTTTACAATAATTTGGTACTAACTTACATTTACTTTGGTACTTAAACCTATGAAATTACTTTGGTACCTTTGTTGGAGTCCATTTTGGACTCCAACAATGAGATGTCCATTCAACCTCAACGAACAAGGTGTGTAAATATTAGCTTTTTACCCCTTTTATAACGATTAAAGTTTTGTTTTATTTTAGATGTATATATGTATTGTTTTGAAGTTCAGCAATAAACTTATTACTTATGCATGTGCAAAAAATTTGGTTGTGCAAAATAACTTATAAATATATACAAGATACAAAATAGATTATGGATGTAATAAAGTTTTGGGATATTATCTCAGATAATCCTGACTTAGAGGCCTTTTTCCAATATAACCTTGACTTTGGCAGGCCTGTCTCCGATAACCCTAAACTTGATTTTTGTCATTAAACTGGACGGAATTAGACACGGCGTTAACTAGACCCTAACTTGGTTTGACTTTTGCTAAATTCATCTATTAGTCTCTCTTTTTCTTCATCTCTTCTCTCTCTTGTTCTTCATCTCTTCTCAAGCATTCATCAATTGTTTCCACCACTTTCTCTCTTTTCAACTTAGGTAAATCTCTTTAATCTTTAAAACCACCATCATCCAGCCACTACTCCAAAACTAGAACTAAAAGAATATCACAAAAATCGTAAATAATGTAAATTTCTCACTAACATCTGCTTCAAATAAAACATCATCTGCAAGATGGGTTTGGAACTAGAGATTCAATAAAAGCAGAAGTCTCCGTCAAATTAACATTTTTGTTTACAGGGACTACTCTGCCTTGCCCGTAATTCAGAAAGAGAAACGGGAAATAGAGAATTGCAAGCATCAATAGATTGCAGCCTTTTCTGGTTTCCTATAATATTACCGATTCAGCAGGTCAAGCCAAAGCTCTTATAGAGCAACAGTAGCAGGACCCATAAGACAAGCATTTCATCAATCATTTGCAACTTTTATTTTCCCCTGATGGCATCAATTAATTCCTCAATAAATTTCTGTTTATCTATATTCCTCAATAAAATAATTAATGCAAATTCGAATTCCTCAAAAATAATTCCCTGATGGAACCTTGATATGAGATATTAAAAATGAAGAATCACAGCTGCAAAAAGGAAATAAAATAATAATTTGCAGTATATGAACAAACAAGGATTTCTTGAATTTGATTTTGTGGCTTTTTGTTTTGATTTGTAAAATAAGAGAATGATGGGCTCGGAGAATGAAGAGGGCGCCCATCCTCTTGTTCCAAGCGAAGAAATGGAAACCCTAGTTTTGGACGATCCATTACCATTGATGAATGCTTGAGAAGAGATGAAGAACAAGAGAGAAAAAAGATGAATTTAGCTGAAAGTCAAACCAAGTTAGGGTCTATTTAACGCCGTGACTAATTCCGTCCAGTTTAATGACAAAAATCAAATTCAGGGTTATCGGAGACAGACTTGTCAAAGTCAGGGTTATATTAGAAAAAGGCCTATAAGTCAGGGTTATCTGAGATAATATCCCTAAAGTTTTTGGATGTAAAAACATAACATTTGGTTGTGCATAATGCAACATACAAAATAGATAGTGGATGCACAAACAAGCTTTTTATATGTACAAACATAATTTTTTAGGTGTGAAAACTTAATTTTTTGATATACAAAAAAAATGTGTAGATTCACAGATTCTTTGACAATTGTTAGGTATAATTCTAAATAAACAAAATAAAAATATTAAATGTTGTTCACCACCGAACAATTCTCGTATCTAGTCGCTCATAAAGATTAGTTTACGTTTCAAATTTAATTTTCCTTTTTTTTAAGTTGACACTATATATATATATATATATATATATATATATATATATATATATATATATATATATATATATATACTCCGAGTCTCGACATTATTAATTTATTTGTACATAAGTAAAATTAATTTATGTAAAATTTTGTTAGATTCATCTTGTTTTATAGTTTATTAATTTGAACTTTTCATAATTTTTACTTATCCATATTTAAAAATATTAATGCTCAAAATTGTATGTTGGTAAACGTGAAAAGAGTTTCGAGTACAACTAAAAATAAATGTAATATTATCAAGATACCAGATGCAAATCTATACTAACATATTAAAAGCATTCCTGAACAAGAAACAATGTGTCATGTGACGCTGTTCCTAGGATGTTTTACTTTATGTAATCAACATACAATTAAAAAATGCATTGTACTTGTATAAGATTTGATCTTATGACTTCAAGCTTATATACTAAAGTCTTAGTCACTAAATCAAATGATGTTTGATGTTCTAATTTCAAAGTAATTAATAAAATAAAAAAGTATAATCAATTTAAAAAAGCTAGTTACTTTCTAAATTATGTGAATTTAAGATATATAACAACTAGAGTATTAAAATAGGTCCCGACAATTTGAGTCCTGGAAAATGCTTGCAGAAACAAGCAAGAAACCGAGTGGTTTCAAAGGAGTTTGTTTAATTCTTGCATTATAGCTTTGATATATCAAATCTGGATAGTTAGGAATATAGCTATTTTTGAGAGTAAAGTCATGTGTATAGACCATACAGTTAGCTATGTAAGAAATAGTATCAAAATGAGATTCCTTGCTGTAAAGTCTAGAATAATAGAAGAACAACATAGAGAGTGGTTACAACAAAATGTATAAGTTGTTTGGGGCTGTTTAGGCTTTGGCCTTGTTTGTTTTTCAAAGAGTTGGATGATTTAGCAGGGTTTTTCCTAGAAGATTCTTGCTTTCCTTCTCTTTAGAGTTGTAAAAAAGTTTTGTGCAATGAATTGATTACTTACTGATATAAAAAAAGAAGAAATATACTCCCTTCGTCTCATTTTAATTTAGTCACTTCACTTTGGGGGAAAATCAAGGAGAAAGTACAAAAGTATGAGAGAGAAACTGAAAAGGTGGAGAGAGAGAAACTAAAAAATGGGTTAAAATACTAAAAAGTAGATGACATGGGTGGAAAAAGATGATAAAGTAGACGTGATATGTTACTTAAAATAAAAAAAACAACAGTGTATAGATTAAAAAGAAACATACCAAAAAGGAAAGTGTGTAGATTAAAAAAAAACTGATGGAGTAACAACTTGAATATGAGGCACATGGAGTAGATAATATTAAAGCATTTGGGCTTTAGAAATTCTTAACCAATATAATCACTTTCCATACCAATTTTTTAGCGATATTAACCAGAATGTTCTTTAGCATGCTATGCATGTCTTACCAGCTAATGTGTTGGTGTTTCCTACAGGCTAGTAGCCTTATAGGGGTTAACCCTTGGGCTAACTTAATCTCCTTAAAAAAAAAAAAAAAAAAAAAAAATTCCAGAATGTTCTCATGCATCTGCATGGGAGTCTAATTAAAAAGTCACTTTTGGTCTCAAACTTCGAAACACAATTTTTCATCCCTCATTCTCACTCCTTCAATCTTTTTCTCACAAGATCACATATATTACATACACTTTTAACTAAGTAATGCTCGAGGACTTGAACTTTGGAGTTTTAGTGTTGAAAGAATCTTAAGATGGATAGCTTTAATAACATTGCAAAATAGGGAAAAAGTAAAACTTGAAAGTTTTAATCAAGTAAACTAAAAATTAGTAAAAGGAAAATTAATCATATTATTAGTTATTTGGAATTCAAATTGTCATTTAAATACTTCAAAATTATATTATACTAAACACGTACATCACACGTGCTTAAATTCTAATTATAATCAAGGTAGGATTTTTAATCCTACTCCTACCAAGTTTAGGCTTTCTTTTATACCGCCTGAGTTTTGTATAAATATTCATATTAGTTTCAACTTTCAAGCATTACAAAGAAATAGCATTGAAGAAAATAGTTTGTGAATTTCCGTTCCATTGGTTTCTAGTTACTAACTATTCTTTATCTCCTATAAAACAATAGATTGTTGAAGAATGAATCACGTTGTTTTGTGGAAAAAACAGCAGAAAGAGGATAAAGAAGAAGAAGATAATGTAATAAAGCCTCCTATTAATTTTTCAATGGTGGAAGAAGGACTTTACAGATCAGGATTTCCAGAACCTTCGAATTTCGGCTACCTTGAAACCTTAAATCTTAAGTCAATTATATATTTGTGCTCTGAGCCATACCCAGAAGAGTATTTGAAGTTTCTTGAATGGCATAAAATTCAGTTATTTCAGTTTGGAATGGAAGGGACAAAAGAGACTATTCCTAAGGATGTCATATCTAATGCTCTTAACATATTGATAGATGTAAGAAATTACCCTATTTTGATTCACTGTAAACGTGGGAAGCATCGCACAGGTTGCGTCGTTGGTTGTTTTAGGAAGTTGCAGAATTGGTGCATGAACTCAGTGTTTGAGGAATACCAGCGTTATGCAGGGGGAAAAGCTAGATTAAATGACATGAGATTCATGGAAGAATATGATGTATTGCGCATCAGACAATCTCTTTACAGTCGGATTTACCAATATCATGGTTATGGTTCCAACAAGAGGCGGTTGCTCGACACAAGACAAGAAGAACTAGAATCTATAAAAGATACAGTTTCCTCAACATGTAGATATCCAACATACAGTATAGTTTCTTAAACTTCTCTAATAGAAGTTTGAAGTGATTATTGAAAAATTGATTTGACCATATTATTGTAACATTAGAATTTTAGATAGTTTCATAGTATCTTTGCTTCATTACTTTTTTTATCAATACTAGATTTTTTTGGCATGTGTGTTGGTCTTTTTATTCTACATAATTACTTCTATACAAAACGTAATTGATGCATTATTCTCCTTTGTTTCTTAAGTTGGTAGAAACTTGGGAGATCAAACCTAAAAATATAATTTAGCACTAAGAAACAACCTTAGACACGCTACACCTTAACATAAGGAGTGAGCCAAAGACCACCTAAAAAGAATGACTAACTAATTATAGGAAACGGCAATTTGGAAATTATGGAAAATATCACACAAAATTGATTTTCTTTGACCTCTTCACCTATTTTATACAGGTGAAGGATGTATTGACAATTATTAACGGTTAAAGTTCTACCTCGAATATTATACATGTCTTATAACAAGAAAGAAGGGAATACATAATAATTGGAAAAGTAGCCTAAATCGCCAAAGATATATTCTAAACGACAAATTGAGGGAGTACATGACAATTGAAAAGTTTGAGTGAATTCCCATAGTGATACTTTTTCTTGGGGGGTGGGGAGAGTTGAGAAATTGTTTATCAAGAATTTGGCACATGTTAAAGAGAAAAATGAGCAAAGATTTAGGAACGGAGGGAGTATTTTACGACAACATATGTCTCCTCCTAGCATTTTAATTGCATTTCTCCATCTCGAGAAAGTGTTTTCGTATGATGCACATCATGCTTATCATTTTCACAGTAGATGATCAATCTTTATCATTATACAGTAGTACATGTTTTCTCAGAAAACATACGAAATAGCCCAGGCAGACCAAAACATCGTCGCGATTCCAACTGCCATAAGTTACTGCAAACAAGATTAAGAGGGACAGTTCTTACCGTCCACAGGAGCATTCTGGGAAAATCACTAGTACGTTCTGTAGGACAAATTTTCATTGACATGCTTGCTGGAAAATCAGATCTATTTACGACAAGTTCCTGTGAGTTCTGCATTCTTCAGGATCCAAGGGTGCTCCAGTATCTTCTGAAGAGAAAGCCTCTTTGAAGAGTCCTTCACTAGCAGCTGCAAAATATGTATGTTGCATGCTCAGAATTCAGAAACACCCAAGAAAAAGCTTTAGATGTACATTGTTTTCCAAGGAAAAGTTTTTTTATGAAGCAAAAAAATACTTACTCGGCTAATTAGATCCTTGGCCTCTGAAGAGACTTGGGGTGCATCTGGAAAGGTTAAATCAACCTTCATAATCCTACAAGTAAAAAAACGCTAAGCTAAATACTCAGATCTTAACTTGTTGTATACTTGTTTATGAAAATTTGTATTCATTACCTTCTGAAAGTATCACGTTGGCTCTCGGCCTCAAATGGAGGTACTCCAAACAAGAATTCGTAACAAAGAACACCCAGAGTCCAATTATCAACTGCATAATCATGGGCTTTGTTTTCCACCATTTCTGGAGCCAAATAGTCAAGAGTTCCACACATGGTGTGTCTCTTATTTCTTGATTGTACAGACCACCCAAAATCTGCAATCTTCAGGCAACCCTAACGAGCATAATAACAAAGAACACTTTGTCAGTTGTATTCTAGCATGAGGCTCATCACATAGCTAATAACCAAGAATTTACTCCACTTCCAAAGGGATGTTGTTTTCGCATTTGACATTCCTACGTAGCTTGTATCTACATACTCATGTCTGAATGTTGCAATAGATAAAGAGCTCAAGATTATTCCATCATAGATACAGACTCAACTCTCTCTAATGCATCAATTGAATAACGAAGGAATTAAAGTGTTATTGGTGGCAGCCTCTAGCTGAAACTCTTTTGAAATGTCTTTATATATATAAGCCATCAGTTCAATGATTAATAATGCCCAAGAATTAATTAACAAAGAACAAAACTGCATATTAGTACCTCAAAATGTTAACCAGAGTATAACATAAGATGATTAATATGGTATAGTAAATCTACCTCCAAACAGAAAGCCAAATTGAAAGCAAGGTAAGTTACACAAAACAATACCTCATGATCTAGCAACAAGTTCTCTGGCTTGATGTCTCTATGGATGACGTTCTTGTCATGACAATACGCCAATGCCTCAGTTAGACTCGCAATGTACTGTCTCCCACAAACATACAAGACAAATCCCCCAAAAAGAAAATGAACAAGCAACCTAAGATCAGCAAAACTGAAAATTTAATATTCAATTAGACCAAAACAATACAAACTCAAAGTGACAACATAAAACATAAACGAACAAAATTTTCATGAATTTCAAGCTTTAACTCCTTCCTAACACCCTCTAAAAGCAACCCTTTCCGGATACCAACTCACATTGCTATTCCATCAAAGTGCACCACCCATTTAATCTTGCTATCAAACTCTTACTTCTCTCTCTTGATTTTCAATTTTATCAAATTGCACCAGCCATTTTGAAAAATTAGTACACTAAGATAGCTCCAAATGAACAACCAAAATCATCATTTCGACAACGAGAAGAACTTCCCACATACAATAAACACGAAAATACATCAAATTTCTCAGAGATTTTAGGGTCAATATATAGAATTACTTCTTCTGTTTCTAATAGATGCATCATATTGACTAGGAACACTTGCTATTGCAAATTCTTAACCATTAATATCTTTAACCATATACTTCTATATACAAATTACATCGAGATTAAGCCAATAACAATTAAAATAATGAAATTTATCTTTACATATTAATAATTTAGATATGGTCAAAGTCTGTTTCTAAATAGTGTGAAAAGTCAATATGACGCAAACAGAGGAAGTACAAAATTATACCGTAGACGCCTGTTTTTCGGAAAGATGACCGGATCGACGAAGCTCCTTATAAAGCTCACCACGAAAAGCATACTCAAGTATCAAGAAAATCCTTGTATCATCATGAAACCACCCATAAAGTCTCAAAACATTAGGATGGCGTAAGCTCATCTGAATCTCCATCTCTCTCCTCAATTGATGATGCAGCTTATACTTCTCTATCTGCTCCTTGAATATCACCTTCAACGCCACTATGTAATTACTCTGTTCCTCCAAATTTTCAAAATCGAAAACAAATTACCAAATAGAATGAATGAATGAACATAAAAATTAGTACTAAATTCAGACATTGGGAGAAGTAAGGGGGGAAATTCGAACCTTAATTTCGCGAGCGAGGTAAACTCTACCGAATTTACCCTTTCCCAAGGGTTTTCCGATCTCGAAATCGGCAATTGACCAATTTCGTTTGATGCTAGGGTTTTGCGGTTTCTGCTGTTGTTTCTTCGATTGTTGATTTTGCGGTTTTGGGGGATTGTGAGGGGGTTTTGTTGGAGGTTTAGGGATTTGGGGAGCCATTGATTTTTGCTTCGCGAAGGAGAGAGAAAATGGAGGATTAAAGAGAGCGCGAGGAAGGAGATGAGTGAGGAGTTAAGGACGTGAAGGAGGGAACTTGGTGATTTGAATTCGTGAGGGTATCTTCGTCTTTTTCTTTTTTTTTTGAAGATCAAAAAATTACAATTGATTGTAAATTGTAATGTTTGTTGTGAAACAAAGTAATAGAAATATTGCAGATGGAAAGATAGCAGAGAAATGGTTGCAACTTAGGACAAATGTCATATTTATACTACAAGAAAACTATTACAAGTCAATGTATGTACACTAACCCTACCAATATAACTTTTAACTCCTACCGATAATGGAATTTCTTCTTTCAAGTCACATAACATGACACCATCTTAATCACGACTTCCATTGATATCAAACCTTATTTGTTCATGAAGATTCATACACCTATATAGCCTACTAGGAGAAAAATTGTAATTTTGATTATTATACTTGTGAAGACGAAATTATCATGAAACTATCCTTTGGTTGCAAAATGCAAGAAGATTGCATTTACTAAATTATGTTTCAAGAATTCCTTTGTTTTAATACATGAAAAATACTACAGATATCCAGAAATAGAATTGTCCAATACAATGTTAAAGTAAGAAAAAGATCCCACTTTGCGGATACCGTCCACGTAGGACTGGGTCATAGTACTTTTATTTTATTCTTGCACAAACAAAGTCACAAAACCGCTTTACATATTAGCGGTTCATACTAGTTTCACCGCCGATTGAATTAGCGATATATGTATAAGTAAAACCGATAATCTAATTAGTGGTTCACTAGATACACCGGTAATTGGAGTAGCAATTTAGTGGCTAATTAATGAAGAAGCGGCAAACTCACTAAATTTTTTGTTGTCGTTGTTGAATAATTTCTCTCTCCCCTTCCTCTTTTAAACAAATCATAAAATGAACCGATGAACAAGGTTTTTCCCATCAATTTTTCACTTATGGCTTCCTTTTTCCACTCCAATGCAGCAAACTTACTGCCTAGGATGCAAAGATCTGCAAGCAACACGACTCCCTCAAATTATCCCCACGACCCCACCTAATCCATGTCGACTCCATCTGTAATCAATCGATGCAATTTTCCCACCAAAACAAGCAGAAATGGTGGTAAAGAACCCACTTCGTATTTCGTAGCAAACCACAATTCAAAATAATGGTCTAGTATGGAGAATTGTCACTCTGTGTAATGAGGTTTCACATTATTAATCGCTAAGTATAAACAGCGATTTTAACTAAATAAATCGCTACTAGGAGTAGCGGTTTATAATGGCGATAATAATAAAAGCTTTTCTTGCACCGTTCCTATGTAGATGGTACATCAGAAATTATTTCAAACTTTAACATAGAGTAAAAAGTATATATAATATTATCAATATCTAGGAAAAAAAATTCAAGATAGTATAAGATATTGAAAGAAAATCTCCTAACCGAATGAAGTAAAAAGATCAACTTGTTTTTTTAACGGCAATAATAAGATGAATTTCAGCAAGCTGATTATATAGACAAAGAAGACCCAACAACAGTGACAGCTGTGTGTACGCATTAAAATTTCGGAACCACTAAATTTCCCGAGTTTATATGCCATTTCTCTTTCCAGAAAATAGACCAAATCCGATAAACAAATCAATTGATATTTGATACTCTATATCAATTCACAACACCCCTCGACAAACCCCCCAAAACGGCTGTTGTCCTGTAAGACTCAATATGAAATACTAATGCACAATTACAGATCACATCAATGATCCAACTGCCATACAACACTTATAAACCCAAGATATCAGCCCAGCCCAGGCCAGCCGAGAGCACAGGCGCATATGCAGCCATTTGCACCTGCTAATTTTCCCGACCACCGCTGAAGTACCAAAAAGAACACCCACATGGCCGCATCAGACACAAAAAGGACACCCAAAAATCCATTCAGTTGAGCTCAATAACTATGGATCATAATTCTGCGCAAAAAAAAAAAAAGTACCAAATCAGTATAGAATCTGCACGCTGTAGCTAGACCATATGGTTGACTTGTGTGAACTCCACAACGGAGGAAAGCTAGTAAAACAGTTAATTGTGATTGTCTATACATATAATCTGCCATCAAATACAAGAACAATTTTGTCAGAGATCAAGTTATGCATAGTAACTGTGGAACACAGAGCTACAGGTCAAACTACTAAGGTAGAGAGACCAGAGCTGGAAATCTATAACTGGGCGTGAAGTTACTGAGAAAATCCTGAACTCGGCCTATTGATTGCATTTTCAGCTGTAGCAGTGATTGACATTTAAAAGAGCTATTAACAATTCAGCAGATGAAGTAGCTCTCGACAAAAATAAACTAAAACCAAACTTCAACATATATTTAAACCAAAATCCTCTATTTGTTATATCTTTTAACATTATATGTACACATACATATATTTAACATTACGTGGATATATTATATATATATATATATAGTCATCACTAGAAAAGAGCAAGGTTCCTCTCTCCCTCAACACACACACAAAAAAGAGGTTGCAAGATCACTATTCTTTAGATACCTGAAAACAAAGCCTAATTTGTACTACACCAAATTTTATTGACAAACAATAAATTTAGACAGGGTGGAGTATTTGACATTCAACTTCAACTACTAGCAAGTAACAAGGATAGAATATTTCTTCGTATTAATTGTTCTGCATTGAATACTTTATTCCTGTACTAATTCTTGACACAGACAAAAAGATCATCCCAGATGAAAACATTAGGCAGATTACAACCATCTCTGGCCACAAAACATCAAGTACAAAGCATTCCGCTAGTAACAAAATTTGACAAATAATTCAAGCAGACTGGGATTCATCAAAATGGCTCAGCAGTAACTTACTGCAGTACTAAAGCCACAGGAATATAAGGTTCAATAGACGAATACGACTATATGAGTAAGAAAATAGCATACTCAAAAGGTAAATATCTATATTTAAGCATATGATCAACCATAGAAAGCGATAAGTAGCCCACAAAAGATTAATTGAAAATTTAGCACTTCATGCCTAAAATGAGATAGCAAATCACTTGAGCACGCACAAAGGAGAACAAACAAATGTACTATAGGTGTTGGAACCACAAGTAGCAAGTACGCAAAATTCTCAGAAAGCGGATACTGTGATACATGATATCACTAAAATCACCTATTATGGGAGGTTAAAGTTAAACAAAAAAAAAACATCACAATTTTTCGCAGACATTACAGAATCAAATTACTTCCTTACCAGTGAAATAACAAAATGGAAATACTTCATTCTGCATCTAGGGTAGGATAAAAGGAATACTAGTCTTTATTCAGGGTATATGTAATCCTTTCCACAGAGGAGATAAGGGAAGAGAATCAAAGAAAAAACTCACAAGTCAGTAGAGCATCCATGGTACAACTAAATCAGCAGGAACAACAAGCTCAGTTACAGCAGAAATAGAGGAAAACAGAAAACATAATCATACATGAATTCATGTTTAAACTGCAAGAAACGAAAGAAAATTGGAGACATTACTTGCTCATATTAGGCAGTAGTTCAAGTACTGAAAAGCTGAGACAGTGCAGCTTGATTGGCAGGGTCAACATTCTCACTGATAACTTGTCCATATCTCCCAGTGGAGAAGTCCGAAAGATTCGCCAAGGAAGCTAACAAAAATCGTTTTGGATCTTTGATGTCCTTAAGCGGATCATCATCTCTTTTGTTAACATTATAAAGGCGAATAAATGTAGCAGAATAGCTTCCAGTCTCAGCAAAATCTGGAACTTCAGATTCTTCCTGTACTCTCTCTTCTTCTGGCCTAGTAACAAGAGTGATAATGCTATCTAACATTTTACCCCAAACCCTAGAAGCTGCAGGATCTAAAAGGGCAGGATATTCACAAATGAGTTTTGTTGAAGCCACTGCAGTTAACTTAGTCTCAGTAGCACCTGTGATCTGTTTGAGATTTGGTATCCAGAACTTCTCCAAGATTGTCAGAAATAGACCAGGCTGAATTTTGTCCATGGTGCTAACAAGATTGTTCCAACCATGCTTTACTATAAAGAGAGAGATAAATATGAGAAGGCACCTCACGAACTTCGGGGTCTGGTTACTCTGGAGACGAGTAAGCAAGGAAACCAGAATTTGTTGGAGATATCCTGCAATCACTTCATAGCCAAGGTTCTCAACAACAGTATTGAGAACAAAAAAAGCTTGCTCATCGGTCCGGGAAGAAGGAAGAAGCTTGCTGTATATATTAAGCACCTCATTAAGCTTTCCACCTTGGTTAAGTTCATGGGGGGCCATCCGAAGAAAAGCCTGAAGCAAACGCACGAGGGCTGGGACATCAGCAGATTTGGTCCACAGATCAGGAAGTAAAAGAAGGTCGAAGAATTGCATGTAGTGTGGTGGCAATGGGGGTCTATTCAGTTCAACAAGCTGTGCCAAGAGCTGGAACGCATATGGGAAAAACTCAATGACATTGTTAGTTAAGATTGTTTGAAGACTAGGGAAAAGGCTAGTTTCAAAAACCGATATAACAGAGGGGTCCTTCTCACAAACCCGCTTAATAAGCACGGCAACAGCCTCAAAGAGATAATGATTGAATATAGGGTTTTTAGGGTTCTTGCACACTTCATTGAGAATAGAAGCCATTCCAGACATGCAGCTAGCAGCAACATCACTGGAAACATCTGCAACACTAAGGACCCGCATGATGCACTTCATAACATATTGGTTCTCCTCAGAGTCGGGAAACTTCATAGCGTTAAAAAGGTTGTTTAACAGCATAGAAAGATATGGTGCAATATCAGATGCAACATATCTAGCTCTAGCGCCCTCATCTTTAACCAGCAGAACTTTATCAATAAAAATAGCAGCATAAGAGTGGACCACATTTGACTCGACAGCAAGAAACCGTAACACTTGAGGAACCAAGGGCATCACACTGGTCTTTGGAAGCTGATCTCTAAATACTGTTATAAACTTAAGTGCACCTGCCTTGAGCAATGGATAAGAGTTAACGTCTTGACTCTCTAACTCTGGAACAACCATCAATGTAAAGAATGATTGCAGATCAAAAAACCCCGTCAATACATTAGGGCCTGTAGCTTTTACTGTGCTTAATGATATAACCAGATAAATAGCAGAGTCCTTGTATTTCCAATTTGCAGCTGGGTTCTCACCACATGTGGTCAACATGGTCTGTATGACACTGTTCACCATGGGAGCAACCTTCTCTCTGTAGTGAGTTGCTATTCCTTTAAGCAGTTCACATGCAGCTCTTCTCCGAGTGTCAACATCACTTCCTTCCATATCTCGTCTAATGAACTCAATATAATTGAACTCAAAAAAGCTCTTCATCTTCTTCCCTTAGCATGACATTTGGAATGACAATGTTTCGACATATCACATCTAAGGAAGCTTCGTCAAAGAGCTTGTAGTGGTGTGCCATAGAGCTGACCATTGTCAAGAACTTGATAGCAGTAATAGCAAGATGATCACGACCTGAAGATGCAGAAACAATCACAAGGAGGGTTCGTACTGCTTTCTCAAATTGGCCCACGTATTTTTCGAAGGGCTCCTCAGTCCTCGCGATATAGAGGGTCAAGATTTCACAAATAGCAGCACGAAGATTATCAACAAGAGCAATCTCACCTCCCTGTTCAAGGACTGGGTATGTAGTAGTTAGATATTTTCCAAATATATTCACATATGATCCCATGTTATCTTCAAAGAGGTCAGGCAACTCCTGAAAGTTAAAGGAATAAAATATCCTACAACACAGCCTCTGTGCCTCAAATAGGGGCTTTAAGTTTGCTGCAGCAGCACCAGAACTGATACCTGAATCAATCAGAGATGCAGTATGGGAGAACAACTGCAACAATGGGAGTGCAAAATTATCCAAACAATACCTCAAATCCAGCCTCAGATCATTTGTCCCGTAGCCATGTCGAAACTTCTTGAACAAAGAGTTGGCAGTCCCAAGAATCCCATTAATAGCAGCATAATTACCACCCTCACTGAGTGCTTGCTGAAGCCTAGTATTGAGCATCGGAAGTAGCTCTGTCCACTCCCTAGGAAAATCATGCTTGCCAATGACCACCAATGCCTCACTGAGCTGAGCTTGAATACGAGGCGTAGACTCCAGCATCAGAGTCACAATGTGCTCTTTGATCAGCTTCTTTTCATCCTCAGGTATAGGGTTCGGCAAGGGCACATTGGGTTCAGACCGCCTTGCCATTGGTGCCCATCGAGCTTTAAGATAGTTTTTAAAGTTCACTGCTGCAGCTTGCTGGATCTCCTCCCCAACGCCCGGTGTGCGTATGAGTGTAAGAACAGCCAGCCCATAATTTGGCTGCTCCACTGCCTCACTGAGACTTGCCTCAGCAGAGCGCCGAGGCTCAGGGTGAGGAGAGAGAGTGTTCAGAAAACATTGTGACAGAAACTGGAGTGTTTCTGGGCTAATTGCCATCTGCAACCAAAATCAAAAGAACCACATTACTGTAATCAGAAAAATAGGAAAAATTCACAAACCCATTGAACAATCTCTCCAGCTAAAACAAATAGACAAAAAAAACGCAAAGATCACAAGTTTATCTATCTTCTAGTTAGAAAATCTTTAGGGATTACTTCATTGCCTCAACAGCGAGAGTTTGAAAAAACCCTAACCCGCAAAGTGTGATCGATAATGAGCAAATTAGTTCACAACTATTCAGCAATTAGGTTTGCTTTCCCTAAAATTAATTCCGAATTAACGGATTAAAATATCAAAGGATCAAAATTGAGCCAGATTAAAGACGAAATAACGCATATAAATACACCATAATAGAAACAGAAATTGAGAAGTAATTAACAAAGAAAACTGACCTCGAAAAGGTAGAGGGATCGTCGGCAAAAAGAAACAAGAAGAGAATCGTCGGCCGTGCAAGGAGATGGAGAGAGAGAGAGAGAGAGAGAGAGAGAGGAGGGTGAGAGGTGAGAGTTGAGACTTGAGAGTTGAGAGTGAGCTTCAGTTGTATTTTCAAAATTGCGCCCCAAGGTCCTACTGTTGCAAAAGGGGGAAGAGAGTTACGTGGATGCTAGGTTAGTCAAGTCGTCAAGGCATTGGGAGTTGGCAAATGGGTAAACAATACTTCGTTTTTTTTTCCGTATTGCTAACGCACAATTTAGGCCATGTTCTTTTGGCCTTATTTTCAGTTCAATTTCTCTATGTAATTCAATTTCTCTCAATTCAATTCACTTTAGTTTAGTTTAGTTTAATTCAGTTCAGTAAATTTCAATTCAATTTAGTTCAGTTATTTAATTTCAGTTTCTCTCTATTTAAAAGAACAGGGTCTTAGGCATTTAATATCTCTAATGTCTGTTCTTCCCAACTTATTTTCAGTTCATTTTAGTTGCAATCAGTTCACTTCAATTGCATTCAATTCACTTCAGTTCATTTCCTAATTTATTTCTCTGATAATTAAACAATGATAATTATATTATACTCCCTCCGTCCCATAATATAAGTCCTGATTCTGTTTTTACACGGGAATTAATATAAAGTGGAATATTATTTTATTTGAATAAAAAATTCATTTTTATTGGGAACCATTTATATTGTTTTCTCTTTTTAACAAAAAATAAAAGCTAAACATTAATGTTGCATGGTTTAATGTGTAGAGGAGTTCAATGGGGTAAAAATTTCCATTTTATCATTAATAATGGTGCATTGGAAGCTGAAATTATGAGAACTTGTTAAATTATTTTTATGAATTAAATTTCTCATTAGTTTTAAGTAGCAATAAATGTGTTCACACTATTGAGTAGTCATTTTTTACCTTTTTACTCCTCAAACTTTTGTCTAATTGGTTATCCAATATAGAATAACTCAAAGAGCAATAAATGTGTTCACGCTAGTTTGTAGTTACTTTACTCTTTTACCCCTCAAACTTTTTGTACCATTGGTTGCCTAACATGGAATAACTCAAAAGGGTTAAAATCTTTATTTTAGTTAATTTAATTTAAAATAGTGGAATCTTGCCCATTTTTTGAGTTGTATTGGTTTCTTCCCCGATTCCAAATAGGAATGGTTGTAGCCTAACATCTACGGCTCCCTTAACGACACGTGGGCTCATCAGAGCCATACACGTGTCACCCTAATTAATAAGGAAAGAAGGCTTAATCTCTGGGCTATACTCAGTTGGGTTAAAAGGTTAATTTCTGGCCCACTAGTCAGAACCCAGCACGTACTACAAGGTGGCTGCAGGAGATTGGTTAATAAACCTTCACCAATCATGGCCTGCCACGTGTCATGATCTGATTCCCCGGCCAATCAGAAGCCACTATTTAAGGGCAGATTTTAAGGATAGCTGTTAACTTGCTATCACTATAAATACCCCTGAAATCAGGAGAAAGATCATTCAATGCAAACAGTGCAAAGTTACTCTGAAAAAATACTCTCTCACTTTCTCTCTCTATCTCTACTTTCTCTTACAACTCCTGATATCTGACTTAAGCTTCGGAGGGGGAACCACCACCCAAACCTCCAGGGTGGGTCCCTTTTTGCAGGTTTGGGAACGAAGCTCAGGCTTGGATAAAAGAAGTTCAGACATTTGTTGCACAAGTCTCCGAAGAAGAACATCGAAGGGATACAAATTTACTTGCTCGACAAGGAAGCTAGGCTTGCAGCTTACTTGTTGGACAAGTGGATAAAACATTTGGCGCCGTCTGTGGGGAGACGCAACGATGACTGACTGTCAATCGTCTAATGTGGCTAGGAACCGAAGCCTTTAAGTTAGTGTCGAGGATACGGTGGACCATGAAAGACCACCTCGAGGAAGAGATAGACCCCCGTCCATTATCAATGTTCCTGGACCAAGTCAGCAACCGGTCATCCAGGTGAATCTTGATCGACCAATGACTTCCGCCCACCTAGAAAATGTTCTGAATGACTTTCAAACTAAGATGGCAGCAGTCGTCCAGGAACAGATTAAAAGCAATATGCTGTTTTTTCATCATAACCAGGAGCCAGTCGCTAACAATCCACCTCCTCCTAGGGGACGTTCCCAAGTCGATCGTCCAGGTCCTAGTCGACCTGTTCGTCAGGAACCCTCTAGGAGGACGGCAAGAGGAAAGCAGCCAGATGATGGTGATCAGCGAAGAAAGATGGACTGGAACCTGGTAGTAAGGACCCAGGACCATGTTCGTCCAAGCGGGCACCGAATGGAAATAGACGTCAGAGAATATCTAGAAGCAAAGAAAGCTGCTGCATTACAACGATCAGCTACAGGATCTACACCATACCTGAGAGACCCTCCTTTGAGGTTGTCGTCCAGAGGGGAGGGACGAAGTTTAAGTCACTCTCTTGTTCATCCACGATAGGAGAAGACGGTGGCTCAGCCCATGGTCTATAGGCGTCCAGCGCCTGCAAACACGTCGTCTGATCTGGTGTTAAGGGAATATCGTAAGGAGTACATACCCATAGAGGGACAGATGGGAGCCCTCCGGATTAACTGGCCCACTCCATTCTCGGCCAGGATAATGAAGGCGCCCCCCTTCCCAAAGGTTAAACTCCCTACGATAGAACCTTTTGATGGAACAACAGATCCCGATGATCACTTATCTGCTTACAAACATCAGATGTACGTCCAAGGAGTAGATGATGCTACTTGGTGTAAGAACTTCCCGGCAACCTTGAAGGGAGTTGCTCATAAATGATTTAACAATCTTCCCCCCAATTCAGTCAACAATTTTACTGAACTCAGTTTCTTATTTACTAGTCACTTTGTTGCCAACAAGCAAGGGCAAAAAACAAGTATGCACCTAGGCAAGGTCGTCCAGGGACCTAAGGAGGCTCTTAGAAGTTTCGTTAAGAGATTCAACCTAGAAGCCCTTCAGATCCAAGATCTTAATGTTGGAGTGGCCTTCGATGCCTTCATCAGGGGTCTAAGGCCAGGAAGTTTCAAGTTTGATCTTGTTAAAAAGAAAATCTCCACTCTTGCTGAGGCTTTGAGGGAAGCTGAAGCGTTTATCCACGCTACCGAAGTGTGTGCTGAGGCAAAATATCCCGAGTCTAAGAAGCCTGAAGAGGTTGCTCAGCCAAAGAAGAGCAACCCCAAGAAGGCCGAGACTTGGGCTATAACCTCCACCACCACTTCGTCCAGAAGGAGCAAGAGAAAAGAGGCTGAGCCATCCTCATCCAATCCTATCGAATTTAACAAGGACCAATACTCCATTCTCATGGAGATTAAGGATCAATATGAGTTGAAGGCCCCAGCTGAGATGAAAACCCCTTATAGAAATAGGGATAAGAGCAAGTACTGCCACTTCCACAAGGATTGCGGTCACGGAACTAATGAATGTAAGCACCTTAAGAAGGCTTTGGGGGAACTAGGTCGAAAGAGAAAGATGAACTCCTATATGCCTCAAGGGGGAAGGAAGTTTCAGAGGAAAGATGATTGACAGACTAAGAAGAAGGAGAGCGCAAGCACAGACGAAGATGTCGTCCTCGTAATTTCAGGAGGGTTTGCTGCCGGAGGACCAACCAATAGAGGACACAAAAACTACCTTAGGGAGCTTGGTTAAGTTCTGTTAGCTGATCAGACAAAGACCGAGCCCTTTCCAAGGGTGGTAGTTAGTGAGCAAGATCGGGGCAGGTTGAGGACTCCCCATGATGATCCTTTGGTTGTAGAAATGAAAATAGCCAACTTGAGAGTAAGAAGGATTATGATCGACACTGGAAGCTCGACGGATATCATTAGTGCTGATTGCTTGTCCAGATTAAAGTTTGATGAGAAAAACTTGGTTCTCGTTCACCATCCCATGATAGGGTTTGGGGGAGGAGTCATCCATCCAATGGGAACTGTTACTTTGCCCGTTCGAGTGGGAGAAAAGGATACCGCTAGAACTATATTTATCAAGTTCTTGGTGGTCCGAGATTTGACAGCCTACAATGTCATTCTTGGACGACCAACTCTGAATCATGTCAAAGCAGTAATAGTAACTCACCTGATGTTGATGAAGTATGAGTGTGATGATGGCCAGATTGGCTCATTATATGGAGACCAGCAGGTGGCTAGGGAGTGTTATCTGACTACCCTCAAGCCGTCATAATGGAAGATATGCAATGAAGATCAGACGAAGGTTGCTGGCGAAAGGAAAACGTCTGAAATAGAGAAAGATCAGACGAAGGTGGCTAGCGAGAGGAAAACGTCTGGGATATTCAAGGACCAAGTGGCCTCATTGAAGATGGCCATTGAGAGCCCTCAGACGCCTCTCGCTCCCTCAAGGAAAGCGTCTGAGCATCTTCCCAGCAAGAAGAGAAAATATGAGATCATCAAGGAAGAGCCTCCCTTACTTGAAGAAGTGATGGCCATCATGGGACTAGTAATAGAGCGTCCAGAACCAGTCGAGGCCCCAGAAGATGTCTGTCTAGATGAGGCTCGTCCAGAACGAACTTTGAAAATTGGTTCTTCGCTCTCTTTGGGTTTGAAGAGCCTCTTAATCAGCTTGCTGAAAGAATTTCAAGACGTGTTTGCTTATTGTGTTGAAGAAATGCCTGAAATTGATCAAAAGGTAGCCGTCCACCGGCTGAATGTTGATCCAAAATTAAAGCCAGTTCGTCAGAAGAAAAGACATTTGGGACCGGCTAGGAATCAAGCGGTCGACCAGGAAGTTCAGAAGTTGTTGGAGTAAAAATTCATCAAAGAGACTTATTATCCAGAATGGATAGCAAATGTGGTCATGGTGCCAAAACCCAATGGCACCTGGAGGATGTGTGTAAACTATACTGATCTCAATAAGGCTTGTCCCAAGGACAACTTCCCGCTGCCTAAGTTGGATCGTCTAGTGGACTCCACAGCCGGCCACGCTTTACTAAGCTTCATGGATGCCTATTCAGGTTTCCATCAAATTCCCATGTGGCCAGAGGATCAGGACAAAACGTCCTTCATTACTGAAAATGGACTGTATGGCTGGTTGAGGATGCCATTTGGTCTGCGTAATGCTCCGACCACATTCCAAAGATTGATCAATGCTGTTTTTCAGCCACAGTTGGGAAGGAACATGGAAGCGTATATTGACGATATGATAATCAAGAGCCGTCAAGAAGAAAGTCATGTTGGTGATTTGAGAGAAACTTTTGAAACTCTCAGGAAATACAAGTTAAAGCTGAACCCCAGCAAATGTGTCTTTGGGGTCTTGTCAGGGAAGTTCTTAGGTTTTTTGGTGGACCAGAGAGGAATAGAAGCTAATCCCGAGAAGATCCAAGCTATTCTAGACATGAAATCTCCGTCAAAGATAAAGGAAGTTCAGAGACTGACGGGTTGCTTGGCTGCCCTTGGACGTTTCTTGTCTAAGTCAGGTGACAAGTGCCATCACTTCTTCGCCACTATTTAGAAGAGGGCTAAGTTTGAGTGGACAGAGGAGGCGGAGCAAGCACTGCAGCAGGTCAAGGACCACCTTCGGCAGCTGCCTAGGTTGGTCAGCCCAGCCGAGGGGGAAAAACTGTTTGTATATTTGGCCGTGTCTACTCAGGCTGTGAGTGCCATTCTGCTGGCTGAAAGAGAACCGTGCAAGTCCCAATATACTTTGTGAGTCACGTACTCAAAGACGCGGAAAATAGGTACACTCCAGTAGAGAAGTTTGGATTGGCACTCGTTATGGCCAGCAGAAAGTTAAGGCCTTATTTCTTGGCGCACTGTATAATCGTCTACACTGATCAACCTTTGAAGCAAGTTCTGCAGAAGATGGAAGCCGCTGGGCGAATGCTAAAATGGGCGGTTGAGCTTAACATGTTTGATATATCATATGAACCAAGGAAAGCCATTAAGGGGCAAGCCTTGGCAGATTTTATAGTTGAGCTTACTCGACCAACCATAGAGCCAATATTTGGTCCAGCTCAAGGAAGGAAGCATTGGACGCTCATGGTTGATGGATCGTCCACAGTCAATGGATGTGGGGCAGGAATCATTTGTCAATCTCCCGAAGGGGACAAGTTTGAATATGCATTAAGATTCCAATTCAAAGTGTCCAATAACGAAGCTGATTATGAAGCACTCTTAGCTGGAATCAAAATGTGCAAGTTGGCTGGAGCTGTAGAGATTGAGGCCAAATCGGACTCCCTCTTAGTCGTCAGTCAGGTCAATGGAGATTTTGAATGCAAAGAAGCATCACTGAGCAAATACATGCGACTGATCAAGGATGAGAT
The DNA here is from genome assembly GCA_947646795.1 of Beta lomatogona. Taxonomy (NCBI): domain Eukaryota; kingdom Viridiplantae; phylum Streptophyta; class Magnoliopsida; order Caryophyllales; family Amaranthaceae; genus Beta; species Beta lomatogona. The sequence goes on from CANSNZ010000259.1 coordinate 1,105,901, forward strand.
TGAACTATTAAAACGATTTGTTCTCGACCAAGTGCCAAGGTCAGAAAATCATCAAGCAGATGCTCTCTCTAAATTGGCCAGCTCGGCTGAAGGTGATGTGCCAAGAACAGTTTTTTGGGAAGTCAAACCCAAAAAGAGCATTGACTAGGAGCAGATTATGTTTCTTAGCCGAGGAGCAGTCTGGATGGAGCCTATCATAGAATACAAGAAGACGGGACGATTGCCTTCTGACCCTGTAGAGGCCAAGTATGTGAAGGCTAGAGACAAGTGGTTTGAACTATGGGATGAGACCCTTTACAAGAAGTCATTCAACCGCCCTCTCCTCAAGTGCATCACCAGGGAAGATGGTCTAGAGGTTTTAAAAGAACTCCATGAAGGAGCTTGTGCATCGCACATTGGGGGAAGAGCATTAGGAGAAAAGGCTCTAAGGACGGGATATTACTTGCCTACCCTAAAGGAAGATGCCCTCGTCTATGCCAAAAAGTGCGATAGTTGTCAGAAGCACGGAAATTTGCATCAGAAGCCGTCCAACTACCTAACTCCTATCTTGTTCCCTCTGCCTTTTGCCAAATGGGGCATGGATATTCTAGGACCTTTCCCTATGGCCGCTGGGCAAAAGAAGTTTGTGATAGTGGCTGTGGACTACTTCACCAAATGGATAGAGGCTAAAGCCATGCGAGGTATAACAACAAACGACGTCAAGGGCTTTATTTGGAAAAACATTATAACTCGTTTTGGCATGCCACAGTCCATCGTCTTTGATAATGGTCCGTAGTTTGAAACGCCTAAGCTGGAAGATTGGTTGTCAGAAAGAGAAATCAAAACTCACTTCGCTGCAGTCGCCCACCCATAAGCCAATGGGCAAGTCGAGTCCTTCAACAAGATTCTATCAAATGGAATCAAGAGGAAGCTGGATAACGCCAAGGGACAATGGGTTGAAGAGCTGCAATTAGTGTTATGGTCCATCAGAACCACCGCCAAAAATTCTACAGGAGAGACGCCTTTCATGTTAGTCTACGGAACTGAAGCCGTCTTGCCCATTGAGATTGAAGAACCCACTCTGCGAGTCATGTTGTACACTGAATATGCCAACTGGGCTGCATTACGCACGGCTTTGGACCAAGTGCCAGAAGTAAGGGCAATGCCTTGCTAAGAATGCAATTGTACAAGTTGAGAATGGCTCGGGAGTTTAACAAAAGAGTTGTTAGACGACCACTCAAGGTGGGGGATCTTAATCTAAGAAAAATGGAGGCGGTTGGACGAGCTAAGGAGCTAGGGAAGCTAACACCAAACTGGGAAGGACCTTATCTAATTATCCAAGAGCTGCGCAGTGGGACTTTTCGTCTCCAAGATCTAGATGGACGACCTATACAGCGTACTTGGAATTCAGATAATTTGAAGAAGTACCACGTCTAACTCAGTTCATTGCCAGATACCTATAAGGAAGTTTGTAGTTACTCCAAAGTGCTACGGCACATGTTAAGAAGAAGAATTGTATACATGCATCTTGGCATTTAGTCAAGCAAAATCCATCTAATACACTTCCTATTTTCTTATTTCTTTGTTTATTTTCACCAAGTTAATTCACTTTGGGGCATTAAATCCGTTACTCGTCTAAAAGTGACAATAACTTGGACAAAAATACAAACAATAATAGAACGTCAAAATGACTCACTTCTATGCCGAACATCACTCCCTCGAAGAGACCGGCCAAAAATATAACACATACATGGCCGTCAAACTGACAAAACCTCTAGTAAGAGTAACGTCAAAGTCTCTGAGAGAAAGCTGGCCTGAAATAAGACCTTAGTAAAGGATACTTACTTTCAAAAGCACGGACAGCTAAGTAGTCCAGACCCTAGTAAGGGATCACTACTTAATGACGAGTGTTGCTCCCTCAAGGAAGCCGGCTAAAACATGCTTTGACCATGTATCTCAAGCACGTCCATCAATTTCAACAGGCCCGGCCAAGGATGACCGCTCTCCTTCTTGGACTTTGGCTCGCCCATCATGTACGGTTGAGCTAAGCCCAAGAAAGGGGGGATGATAGAAGTCTATAGGACGAGCTAAAGAGAAAAGGCCGTCCAAAAACTAGGAGGACCTAGGCAATAGATGCCCTTGTAATGGTTTGATACTGCAGGACGAGTGTTAGTAGCTCGAGTAAAACGGCTAGAACGTGGCTCGGCCACAAAACAAACAGGTATTGGCCGCTTTCGCTCTTTGGGCAAGACTCGTCTGTATAAGCAGACTGTCCAAAAATCTAGGACGAATCCCACTAAATACTTGGATACTTTATGGACGACTGGTAATCGTCCAAGGCCAAGGATGGCAATCTTCTCCTGCATACATTTTGTAAACCACCCCAGACGAGTCTCTTTTGGTACTTGCTGCATTTTATAAAGACTCTTGATCATCAAAGGGTAAGGACCAGGTTTGGCAAGTCTGTCTTATTCAAATTATGTAGACCGTCCAAAAAATTCAAGACGAGTCTATTCTTGTACTTGGAGATAATTTTTAAAGATTGAAAATCGTCTAAAGGCAAGCAAGCTGCTCTTTCCTTAAACATCTGTGCTGGACGTCCAACAATCATGATGAAGTTAATGTTATACTTAGTCAAATTGGAATTGTTGAAAATAAGAGACAAGCAATTGGCAAAAGTCCTTAATATATATCATTAGCAAAAATTTACAACTTAAGACTACTGAAGGGCTAAGACTACAACGGCAGACAAGCCAAGAAACTTAGAAAAATAAACCTAAAGCTAGGCATCATCTTCAGCGTGAGTTTCTTGGTCGTCTTCAGGGTTCCCATCCTCGGCTGCAGCTTCGTCGTCGGACTCTAAAAACTCCGGAGGTTCCTCGGCGCATACCATAGCTTGATGGACACTCTGTTGATACTCCAGACGACGTACAAAGCTTGGGACCTCATTAGCTTCAGCCAGCATCTCAATGGCCTTGACGGCCCAGTCCTTAGACGTTTCGATGACTTGAGCCAACCCATCCTTGGCATCGTCAAAGGCCTTGGCCGCCTCCCTTTCCAGACGGGCAGTCTTCGCACTTAGGAGAATATTCTCCCTCCTTAGCTGAACAGCGGCAAGAAGAGCAGCATCTCTTTCACCCTTCAGATCAGTCGAGATAGTATCTATGACCATCTTCAGACGGTCCTGCTCCTTGAACAGATCATTTATGGTAATAAGATAATTCTTGTTTTCGGACTCCAGAGTTGCCGATCTATTCTCTAAAGCCTCCAGAGATTGACGATGAAGGGTGTTGGCCATCTCAATGTCGTGGATGGCCTTGTCGCCTGCCGTTGTAGCCATGTGGACGAGCTGCTTATTCTCCTTTCTCAGCTCTCTGGCCCACTCTTCAGTAAGCATGCTGCGAGCAAAAAGCTGGAACAACGAAAATAAAACAAGTCATTAAACGAGTTACAAAAACACAGCAATTTTGTACAAGTATAAAATAGAACCGGTAAGAAATTATACCTCAGCAGCAAGTTGAGACATGTAGCCTACATGCCCGGCCGATGCTCCCCTTAATCCTTTGATATAGGATTCAGGGTAACACTTGAAGAGCTCCTGCTTAAGCCGATCTTTTTCAACCTTTGACATTTTGGCGAAAGCAGGAGAAGACTCCTCGTCCGAATCTATGGTAGGAGGAGCTGCGGGTATAGCGAGGCCTTTGCCCTTATCTGAAAGAGGGGGAGATTCAGTTATCTTGATGGGAAAGACGATGGCTTGTCTATTGGACGGACTCATGGACCGTCCGCCGACCCGCATCGTCCTAACTATATTCGGATAATACGACTCACCAGACGAGATAGATGCCGTCCTAATAGCTAGCGGCATCTGCGGCACCAGCTTGGCCACTGAGCCGCTGAAGCCCGGGTAGTTCTCAGCCACCGTCCCCGGCTCCGGAATAACCAAAGCCAAGGACGACTCTGGTCTGACCTCAATCCGCTGGCAGACCGTCCAACTGACCAGCAGGATCCGCCATCTCTCCCTCCTCAGCAGGGGCAGCAGCTGAAGGCTCCTTTTTCAGGGCCTTGTCCTTGGGTGGCGGCATGCTCTTCTCCCTACCTCGACCAGCAGAAGTCGTTTTCTCTGGCCTTTTTCTTGTGAAGCCCTTAGGCTTTTTCGCGGCAGGCTGGTCCGCGGGTGCAGTAGGCCTCTTCTTAGACGAGGACGACTTACCGGGTGGGAGTTTGTTTGTAGGAGCATTTTTCTGCAAGAAATAATCAAGTTAAAATGACGGACGTCCACAGATTAAAATATAAATCAAATTGCAAACCTTCAGACGAAAATCACCCAAAGAAGGAAGGCGTCAAAGTCTAAACACCTTCTATCATATGGGAATTTCGTCCGAGAAAAATTTCGGATATAGACGAAGTCAAGGCAAAGAAGGAAGCCGTCCCAAACGAAGACGAACTAAAATGACTCCCGTCCAGAGACAGTATATTACCCTTTCGTTCAGTTTCTGAATTTAAAGTAATTCAGACGAGAATGGCCCAAAGAAGGTGCCCGTCCAAGCATGGACGTTCTCATTCTTCAGGTTATCTTCGTCCAAGAAAAAGGACAACAGATTGGACGAGTCCAAAGGATATTCGTCCAAAGGCATTCAAATTCAGACGAGAATGGCCCAAAGATGGTGCTTGTCCAAGGATGGACGTTTTACTTCTTCAGGTTATCCTCGTCCAAGAATAAGGATAACAATTTGGACGAGTCACGATGATACTCGTCCAAAGTTTTCCAGCATCCCGGACGAGAATAGCCCAAAGAAGGTGGCCGTCCAAGAGTGGACGTCTTCCTTCTTCGCATGATCCTCGTCCAGAGAAAGTATTTTAACTTCTTAGATGAGGATATCCCAAAGGTGGACGTCCAGGCTTAGACATTTTCCTTCTTTGGGTGACCCTCGTCCAACGAGTGGATACAATCCTCGTCAAAATATATATATATATATATATATATATATATATATATATATATATATATATATATATATATATATATATATATATTTACCAGAGTTTCAGCTCTTTTCTCGGCACTTCCCTTGGCGAACTCCTTCCATAAGTTGTATGTAAATTTTGACATACTTATATCTCCCGTCCAAGATGCCTTGAGACGTTCTCTGGCCGAGTCTGCATTAAAAAAAAAAAAGGGTTAGTTGGATATATACTATGGACGAATCATTTTACTTGGGGATTTGAATGTATACCTTTATCATCGGCTAACCGCAAGCCGGTAGCAACCAAGAAGTCGTCATTATAAAACATTTCCTTAAAGGGTATCCAGTTAGCTGGCCCCTTAAAGGACGGCTGGCCGGGCTTGGAGTACTCCACTACCTCCTCGTCATACTTGTCCTCCAGCTCCAGCCACGACTGCTTTCGTCCAGTATTTGTGACCGCTCGGTTATAGAAACGGTAGCTCTATGTGGCCGAGTCGTTGGCCGCCCTTAGGTATATGAAGTCGGCCTTCCATTCATGCATCTTTGACGGTTTGCCCCAGGCAGTAAAAAAGCCAGGGCGGTTGCAGATGCTGAGCCATGTTCCATCCGCGACACCAGGAACCTGCGCCGCATAATGAATGTGTGTAAAGGCTTGAATAGAGAGTGCCAGGCCGCGCAACTCGCACATGGCTATGAACGTTAAAACGTTGTGCCAGGCATTGGGAGCCAGTTGGTTGTGGCCAATGTTGTAATAACGAAGCACTTGGTCTATATAATCATGGAGGGGGAATCTTAACCCCGCGTCCAGAGCCAGTTTGTAGACAACAAAATGATTTTTGGGAGTGCTCAATATAGTGGCCTCCTTATCAGGATGACGAAAGAAAGGCCCGGCATGGGCATAAAGTTGGATAAATAGCTAGGGTCCGGCCCTATTTTCTCTAACCATTTGCGATTGGCCAAAATAAATGCGGGGTCAGAGAGGGGACCTAAGCGTTTTCTAATCTCAGACGAAGTAGTGGAGGCTTCGTCTGACTCATCGGCAGCACCAGAGTCCCTGCCATTATCGTCCTCACCAGTTTCCTCCATCTCAGTGTTCTGGCTAGAGGGACTGGCTTTAGAGTTTATTTGGGAATCCTCAAAGCTGCGGCTAGGGGAAAGGGGGCCGCCTCAAGGTCCAGCACTTTGGACCTCCCTCGTCTCATCTGGAACTCGTCCAGTAGATTCCTCCATATCCGAACTATTTGACGGAATTATTACCTTTCGTCTTAGACGGGCCGTTTGCTTGACGCGCGCCAGATTACCCTGCATTGGTAAAGACTGGGTCGTCTGACTTTCTCGGCCAAAACCATAAAAAAATATATACTTGGCCAGAAGAGACCCAACTCTAGAATGTGCCGAAGAAGAAGTATCGATTCTAGGGTCAAGACAAGCTCTTGGCCGGCCAGGATTATTTGACGAAGATGATTCCATTATATTGATTTTCTAAGAAAAAAATAAAGAATAAAGAAGGAAGAAAAGAACAAAGAAACGATACCTGCTAAAGCACCTGGACGATTCGGTGAAGAAAGTTGAGGCTTGACGATCTCTCTCTCTCTCTAGAAAAGTTTGCAGAGCTCTTCTCTCTAGAAAAATTCGTTCAAGGTGTGAAATGATTAAATGTTCTCACACCAAGAGTATTTATAGGGGGGTAAAAAACTAGTGGATCCGGTCAGAAAGGATCGAAGAAAAGAAGGTAACGGTCGGTTATGACCGGTAAAATCCTGGAAAGGGCTCGTCATTTCCTTCATTTTTGAATACACTACCTTCTGTAAAACGGGCCTTAACCGTCAGATGGGCCAACAAAACGCTACCTTGGGTAAAAGGGCATTAACCGTCAGATGGGCCAATAGTGAAAGCCCTTTTAGGGGAAAATGTTGTAGCCTAACATCTACGGCTCCCTTAACGACACGTGGGCTCATCAGAGCCATACACGTGTCACCCTAGTTAATAAGGAAAGACGGCTTAATCTCTAGGCTATACTCAGTTGGGTTAAAAGGTTGATTTTCTGGCCCACTAGTCAGAACCCAGCACTACAAGGTGGCTGCAGGAGATTGGTTAATAAACCTTCACCAATCATGGCCTGCCACGTGTCATGATCTGATTCCCCAGCCAATCAGAAGCCACTATTCAAGGGCAGATTTTAAGGATAGCTGTCAACTTGCTATCACTATAAATACCCCTGAAATCAAGAGAAAGATCATCCAATGCAAACAGTGCAAAGTTACTCTGAAAAAATACTCTCTCACTTTCTCTCTCTATCTCTACTTTCTCTTACAACTCCTGATATCTGACTTAAGCTTCGGAGGGGGAACCACCACCCAAACCTCCAGAGTGGGTCCCTTTTTGCAGGTTTCGGAACGAAGCTCAAGCTTGGATAAAAGAAGTTCAGATATGTGTTGCACAAGTCTCCGAAGAAGAACATCGAAGGGATACAAATTTAATTGCTCGACAAGGAAGCTAGGCTTGCAGCTTACTTGTTAGACAAGTGGATAAAACAGGAATAACAAAAGAAAACGGAGGGAGTATTATATTATATTATATTAATGTTTTTATTACTACTATTTATTTATTAATTTATATTTATTAATTAATGACAGCCAAATTATTATCATTAATATTAGTTATAATTTAATTCAGTTCAGTTCAGTTCATCAATTAATGTTTATTATATTATATTATATTATATTATATTATATTATATTATATTATATTATATTATATTATATTATATTATATTATATTATATTATATTATATTATATTATATTATATTGTATTGTATTGTATTGTATTATATTATATTATATTATATTTATATTGTTATTACTATTATTTATTTATTAATTTATATTTATTAATTAATGATAGCTAAATTATTATCATTACTATTAGTTATAATTTAATTCAGTTCAGTTGCAATCGGTTCGGTTGTTTTATGCCGAAGAGAACAAGCTCTAATTGTATATAAGCAAAAATTATAAAAAGTTCAGCACTCAATGCCTTCGAGCAATTCTTCTATGGCTGGACATCCACAGGTCTATGCAGAATGTATATAGTTACCTGACATGGATCAGAAGGAATTACAAGAAATCAAAATTTAGAAAGAAAGTAGTGTATGCTGCTGTAGCTGCAGTTTGTTACAATATTTGGAGGTGTAGAAATGACAAGCTATTGAATGATAAACAGCCTCACCTTGACAGTGTAGTTACCCATCTTAAATACACAGTGAAAAATAGGATTGTACAGATTTATGGAAAGAAAATCAAGGCTAGTGACCTTAACTGGTTCCTAGGTCTTTAGGTTTATTGTATAGTTATTTTGGCTAGTCTGTTAGCCTGTCAGTTGTTAGCTGCTAGCTTAGGATGGTCCTTCCTAGAAGGTTTATCCTTGCTAGTTTGCTTAGGTTGTAAAATGTTTTCTTGTTGCAATATATTCTTTCTTACGTCTCAAAAAAAATTATAAAAAGTTCATATTTGAAAAATATATTTTGAACGGATCTAACAAGATTCCACTTGACTATGTTTTCCTTACGAAAAAATAACCAAAGACTGTCCATCTACATCAGATGAATAGTGTTAAAAGTCAATATGGAACAACTTAAAAAACGGAGGAAGTATGTAAAGCTCCGACTTCTAAGCATCATTATTAGATTAATTAATTACAAGGATTAGCAGCGGAAGACCTTCCTAGCTTACTCGGTGCGTCACTGCCGTACTTTCCGTTCGGGAAAGTACAAGGCAAACATTCTTTACATTAGGAGACCCTCCGCACGAGGGGTGGTCCTAATATATCGTTTATTATGATTGAGTGTAAAACCGAATTTGTACAGTCTTCAATAATAAATGGTGCATCAATTAAATGACCAACATTTGCAATCCAGTCTGCCGCTTTGTCTGCCTCTCTATAGATGTGCTGGATGCTCCAGTGGGAGAACGATGTTATAAGCTCCTGGGTGTCTATTATGATGTTGGCAATTTGCCATGGTGGTGTCCATTTGCCTTTAATCGCGTTGATAACAAGTAGATTGTCTCCTTCTACTTCCTCCGTTTCATTTTACTTGCTACACTTCTCAATTCACGGACTCCTAGGCAATTTTTGGAGAAGAGAGAGGTAGAGAGTAAAAAGAAAAGGGACCCATGTGAGAGGAGAGAGATAGAGAGAGTTTATTGCCCAAAAAGGAAGTGTAGCAAGTAATATGAAACTTCCCTATATGGAAAGTGTATCGAGTAATTTGAAACGGAGGAAGTATGTAAAGATTTGTTATTGTGGTTTGAATAGCAAGGAGGATACCCTTTTGAAGTGTCGTTGCTTCAGCTATGAAGACATGAGCAGTGCCGAGGTTGTATGAGCATCCTTTGAGGAGGTTGCCTTGTGAATCGCGGATGATGACCCCGGCGGAAGCATAGCCATTGCCAACTGAGCTGTCGAATTAAGTTTGTGCGACGTAGGTGGTGTAATTTAGTGATCATGAACTTAGAATACATAATTGTCGTAGTCGTATAATTTAAAGTACACTATTCCTCAATGCTACGCCATCCCATCTTCGTATGCATACCTAAAACAGGAAAACAAAATGTCATGAGCCGAGGCTAAGTAACATACTAATCTAACAACGTAAATTCATTTCAATTCATTTTATTTGCAAAAAGGGAGAAGATAATATAGTAAAACTAATTCATAAACATACACTTCGAATCAGGAACTAAGTCATTCATATTGTCATTCTTTAATATAATCTTCATTATCACATTTCATTATCAGAATGCATAGCCACCGAGCACATAAGTCCCCCATCAGAAGGTAGCATATAATGCCAATAGTAACATAAGGCAAAACCATCGAGGATATTCATTCCCCCATCAGAAGGTGGCATATAATGCTAGGCAAAGCCACCAAGGGCATTGTCCCCCATCAGAAGGCGGCATATAATGCCATAATGCGGGTGTCACCGAGGACATTATCCCCCATCAGAAGGTGGCATATAATGCCATAATGCGGGTGTCACCAAGGACATTGTCCCTCATCAGAAGGTGACTTTGCCTCTAGATAACATAATGACACGTGCATGGCCCAGAGAATGTAGTACTGCCATTCACCATCTTTCACTTTCATTTATCATATTTCGTGTCTTTTAACTACTTTTCAGAAATCATATCTGAGTCATTGCATAATCGTTATATCAAATCATTCACAAAATCATAGTTCTTATAAACATCATATGCATAATAAAAAATTTATGTTGGAGTATGTCCTACGATCAAGTGCATAACTCAATTAATAATAACGTTATACATATTCATATAATCCAAATATAGTTTGGGTAGTCATGATGCTTTGCTAGAAGCCAATCTTGACTTATAATATTAATAAATGATTAATATTTACTATTAAACTAATTTGGACCCATAGGGTCACACCTAAGCTACAATGTTGATTAATTAGTGTAACTGACACTAATATTATATGATGATACCGAAATAGTATTTTGCACATAAAGAGTAATTATTTTTGATATATTAATAATATCCATATTGAGATTATTTTTGATATGTAGAATCAATCATTGATTGATAAGAAAGGAGTTAATTACTCCCTTGATTCACGTGTAAGATCAATCAAATAAGTTTGATTGACTTCTTAACAGGATACACTTTATTCTTGCCAAAAACTATTCTATGGACTTCATTGTGGTGGTGGATTACTTGTGGAGGGATTTCACTTGAGATTCTAAAGTTAACATCAATGAGGCACGCTACAAAGGTATAATAACTTAACTCCCTTTTGTAGATTCATTATAGCATTTTAGGTTGTTATTGGGAATAGGATTTGTATAAATTGTTTATACTTCTGCATCGTAAATCCTATTAGTGGTATCAGTCGCCTCCTTAATTGTGCTATTTTGATCTTTGTTGATGCATATTATTTAATCTTGTTAGTATTAAACTATGGACTTATGAAATTGCAACATAATAATTTGTTTTTTATTGGAATTCGAATAATATTGATATTTGATATTTAATATTCGCATTTCATTTTATTTATGAATAGTTCATATAATAATATTTAAATTGTATTTGAAATATTTTTTTAATTTGATAAGATCAATAAAGTTTTTTTTCCTTCTTGCGATTATATTTTATTTTAAGTATTTGTTAGAATAATATGTTTATTAAAAAAAATAAAGTAGAAATTCCTTATTCAATTTTTTTTGGGTGTGCATATTTTTTTTAAGTTACACAAATTTTAGACAAAGGTGTCTAATTTGTTTAATTTTTGTGATAAAATTACACATTATAATTATTGAACATGGAATTTTACAGTTAAATAAAAAGGAGAACAAGTGTCGTATCATATGATGTACTCTGTGATACTTCTTGAACTAATAAGATATCACAGAGAAGTATAACAACTCCCATGTTCATCAAGCATGGAGGTTGAGGTGGTGGAGTAGTGGCATCGCTTCCCACCTCATATCCCTGAGGTCTAGGGATCAAACATCATGGGACTCATTTGAGGATTTCCCTTTATCCCCCCTCAAGTGAGTCCCCTTCATCTTACCTTGAAAAAAAAATGTTCATCAACCATGTATGTTGTTGGCTTCTCAGATGGGCTGCTGTAGTTATAAACTGGCCTGGTAGTGGTTCCCATGAGCTTACTGATTGGGCCTGGGCTGTAGTATTTCAATAACAATAAAATTTTTTTTTTGGGTTTCTTTTGCTTGTTGGACAGCATTCCTTAAATTCAGTTTTTGGGTATTAAAAGTTGTTTGGCCCACATTTTTATAATCCAAATTTTGAACCTAATAGTTAGGTGATCCATTTCTAAGTGGGAGTTTATTAGTTTGATGTTCAAATCTCAAATTTTGGATAAAGTTGCTATCTTATTATCATGATAATACAAAGTCCAAGTATAATTTCTAACACTATTAAATATTGTTATTGTTGATTAGTTTAACTAATATTTTGTATTATAATTGTCTAATATAAACTGGGTCACTTACTCTAAGTGAATGAATGAATAATGCTTGAATGTTGGATGACTAGTGTGGCCCAAATTAGGATAGATAATACGGTCTCCGTACCGTTTATGTATTTTTTTGTATCTTAAATACGGACTGCGAGCCGTCTTGTATTTTTGTAATTTTATTTAAATTTAAATTAACTTGTACGATGATTGGAGAATCAAGCTTTGGTGGAGATCAAAAGGCGGATACAAGGAAGCACCTACAAGTTTAGTTTTAGGTGTAGGGGCTATACTAGGATCATTTTAATTATGCATTTAATTATTGCTTTTATTTTGTAATTATGTTCTTGTTATGATTGCTATTAGTTCACTAAATTTAGAACTGACATAATAACTTAAGTCCTCAATTTTAAATTTTGAATAAATTAGATACCCACCCTTACAAACACCTATTCATGTCTTTGATCGTTGGTAATGGGCTTGCCAAAGCAAGGTATTACCTTTTATCTTAGAACATTTAGAGTATATTTAAGAAATTTACAAGTATGTAAGGTTTTATTCAACAAGGTATCCAATTAGGACTTGGGCTTTGGGATATAGGAATGGGTTTTTACATGCTATGTTTCCCATTAACCAAGAGTCATAGGAGTATAACTAATAAAGCGTTATTTACCTAAATCATTTATCTCTTAGGTGACCGGCCAAAGCCGGCTAAGGATTAAATGAGTTTAGGGTCTTGGAATCTTTAAGCCTAAATAAGGACGTTTTTAGACTAAAAGCCTTTAACTTGTTTTAACTTGGTTAAAATTTGAAGTTATTGTTTATAATTATAAACCTAAAACTTTACTTTTTCATTTGTAGATGGTTTCTCCTAATTCAAACTCCGCTATGTCATCTTTTGGTATTCGCTCTATTCTCGAAAAGGAAAAACCTAATGGAAACAATTTTATGGATCGGTATCGCAACTTGAGAATAGTTCTTAAGTCTGAGATGAAACTGGATGTTTTTGAAAATTCTCTCCCTGCTGAACCTCCCCTTCGAGCATCTGCTGAGACTCGAAAAGCATATGATACGGCAGTAGCTAGATCTCTTGATGTCATATGCTTGATGTTAGCATCCATGAATTATGAATTGCAAAAACAATTTGAAAACATGGAGGCTTTTGACATCATTCATCAGCTCAGAGCTATGTTTCAGAAACAAGCAAGAATTGAGTGTTATGAAACGGTTAAGGCTATGCTTGAGAGCAGTCTCAAAGAAAGTGAACCTGTTGGTCCACACGTTCTCAAAATGATGGGTTATTTTGAGAATCTGGAACGATTAGGTGTCACTTTAGGTGATGAGCTACCAATTGACATCACTCTCCACTCCCTTTATAAGGGGTATGACCAATTCGTGTTAAACTTTAACATGAATGAGTTGGAGAAGACTACGAATGAGCGTCTAGGAATGCTCAAGATTGCTGAACCAAGTATCAAGGTTGCACCTAATAATCCTGTTCTTATGATTCAGAAAAAGAAAGGGGGTTTCAAGAAGAAAGGCAATAAAAGCAATACCCTCAGAGTAAGGGTAAGGGCAAACAGGTTGTCAAAACTAAGGCTGGAGCTACTCCAGACCAGGAATGCTTTCATTGCCACAAATCAAGTCATTGGAAGAGGAATTGTCCTAAGTATCTAGAGGACAAGAAGAACTGCAATATTGCTTCTACCTGAGGTATACATGTTATTGAAGTTAATCTCACTATTTCTAATTCTTAGGTATTTGATACCGGATGTGGATCTCACATTTGTACAAATGTGCAGGGACTAAAGAAAAGTAGGAGCTTGGCTCGAGGGGAAGTGGACCTACGTATTGGCATTGGAGCAAAGGTTGCAGCTTTAGCCGTAGGCACTTTTAGTTTAATAATGCCCTATGGGCTTGTTTTGGATTTATATAATTGTTATTTTGTTCCAGCTATTTCTAAAAAAATATTTATTTTGGATACGGAAGGGTTTACTTTTGAGATTAAGAATAAATGTCTTTCTTTTCAAAAGGATGGAATGTTTTATGGTAGTGCTCACTTATTTAATGGGTTCTATTTGCTAGATTTAGAAAGACAAGTTTATAATATTGATACTAAAAAGCCAAAATCAAATGATTCAAATAAAACTTACCTTTGGCATTGTCGTCTTGGCCACATAAACGAGCGACGTATCCAAAAACTTCAAAAGGAAGGGCTTTTCGAATCATTTGATTTCGAATCATATGATACATGCGAATCTTGCTTACTTGGCAAAATGACAAAAGCTCCATTCACTGGTGTAAGTGAAAGAGCAAGTGACTTAATAGGCCTCATACATTCTGATGTTTGTGGACCAATGAGTACAAATGCTAGAGGCAATTATAAGTACTTCATAACATTCACAGATGACTTCAGTAGATATGGGTATATGTACCTTATGAGGCACAAATCTGAAGCTTTTGAAAGGTTCAAAGAATTTCAAATGGAAGTACAGAATCAGCTTGGCAAGACAATAAAATCCCTTCGATCTGATCGAGGTGGTGAGTATTTAAGCCAAGAGTTTGATGACCATCTCAAAAGTTGTGGAATTCTTTCCCAAGTAACTCCTCCAGGAACACCACAATGCACTAGTAGAATAATTGCTTATTGCTGCGGTTTTACCCATACGCAGCAATAAACCACGTCAAAAGAAAAGGAAAAATCAAAAATCAATATATTGCCGCGGTTCTGGGTGGAAACCGCAGCAATAGATGTCAACTGGAATTTTTTCAAAATCTGTTGACTGGTTTGACCAGATCTATTGTTGCGGTTCCCACCCAGAACCGCATCAATAGATTAAACAGTATATGATTAAAAAATAATATTTTAAAGAAACCACAGCAATAGCGTCATTAGGGTTTTTTTTATCCTTTTAGCAATAGTTATTAGGTGCCGTCTCATCCCTCATTTTCATTAGTTCACCCTCACCGCCTCTCTCACTCACCTTTCACGGTCCTCTTTCTCACTCCTATCTAGATCTCCTTCCTCCTCTATCATGCTCACCCTTCATCCTCCTTCCTCCTTACTCGAGTCCTCCTCATCGTCGGCCGATTCTCACTGTTCTTCTCCTTCGTCGGCCTTCTCCTTCGTCGGCCTCGAGCTTCCTTCTCGTCCTCATTACTCAAGCATTACACAATAGCCATTGCTTTAGCTTCAATTTCTTGATGAATTAAAGGAAGCGAGAAATGAGGCTCTAGGTTTTGAGGTGTGATGGAAGCGAGCAACGAGACCTTCTTTCACTCATTCTCCCGACCAAAACCGCCATTTCTTCTTCCTCGTTTTCCTCTGCAAGTTCTTCGGCTTCGATATTTCTTCGTCTCCTCTTCAAAATCCGCTATTGTAGCTCGAGCGCAATTATCCAGATTTTGTAATCAATTTGGGGAAATATAATGAATTTTTAGGTTAGAAAAAAGCTCAATATTCAAACCAGAAAAATTACTCAAATCACCATTTGTTTCGTCAGCCATTTTTCTCCTTCGTCGGTCGTTCACCAGACGAAGATTTTAATTTTTCACCGTCCTCGTCATCGTCGTTCTTCGCTCGACCAGTCCTCGTCAGATTTAGACCTTGTCGGCTTTTTTTTTCCACCAGACGTGCGTGTTTCACCAGACAAAGTAATTCAAGATTTCTGTATTTTTTATTTTCTTCATTTTTTTTATTTTTAGTTTAGATCTGACCTAAATTACGGCTGACCTCCTGTAACTTTTTATTTAGTTTCAATCTGTTCTTTAGTTAGTTTCATTTCCTCATTCTCTTTTTTGATTTCTTTTATTTTATCTTTTGTATATTGTAATTGTTTTATTTTTATTATTTATGATTTTATACTTAATGCATGGATTCAATGTGTTGTAACAGTAGGCTTTAGTTACTTTAAGTTTTTATTGCATTTTAACATTGAAAATAGTATGAAGATTTTAATTTCAAATTTTTTTTTGAAAAGTGCCCATATTGCTGTGGTTTTGGGAAGAAACCGCAACAATATGTCTAACTTATTGTTGCGGTTTTTAACAGCAGAAATAGATAATTACCTATTGCTGCGAACTTTATTGCGGCGTGGCTAAAACCATGGAACCTGTCTTGATGGGGCAGAGTTCATAATTAAGTGATTTTGCAGGTATAAGGATTTGACAAGAGTGATTCAAGGACCAGGAGCATGAAAGGGTAAAGTCATAGTGAGACGATCGGGAGAATACGGTGGTTAATGAAGAATGATTCCTATGTTCCCATATCGTATACTCTGGAGATCCAGTGTAAGATAAAATTGTTTTAAGAGCACTTAGAGGATTTTGTTTTGAGGAATGTATTTGACTTTATATTTTCACTGCAAGTAAAGTCTAATTGTGGTTTATATATTAATGATAATTGAGATTTTTGAATATTAAGTATGATTAGCTAGCAGCTCATAAGCGCCAGCTATTACAGGTGGTATCATAAGCTACTTAATAACCGCCGCAATAAGTAATTATTCTACTAGTGATGAAATGGTGTGTCCGAAAGGAGAAACTGAACTCTATTAGATATGGTTCGATCAATGATGAGTCAGGCCGATCTTCCGATATCATTCTGGGGTCATGCCTTGGAAACTGCCGCACTAATCTTAAACAAAACTCTAACCAATTAAAGCTGTTGAAAAGACTCCATATGAGTTATGGGCTTAAAAAACTCCAACTATGTCTTTTTTCTTAAGATTCGGGGATGCGAAGTTTATGTAAAACATTTACAATCTGACAAACTTGCACCTAAATCGGACAAATGTTACTTTGTGGGTTATCCAAAAGATACAAAGGGGTATTACTTCTACAAAAAAACTGAGAACAAAGTATTTGTGGCTCGAACTGGTGTTTTTCTCGAAAGCGAACATCTTTCTAGAAATTCAAGTGGGATAAATATTCACCTCGAAGAAATTTGAGCTGAAAATGAGCCTCAATATCAGGAGCCTCCACAAGTTGTTGTGGAAACTGATAAGACTCCACAACCTGTTGTGGAATCTACCTCCGTGGCACACACCCCTCGTAGTCTTGGAATGTTTCAGCACCTGAGAGATATGGATTTCTTGTGTCTGAAAATAAAGAAATATTGCTTTTAGAAAACAATGAGCCGACTACCTACAAAGCAACTATGGCTAGTTCAGATTCCGACTTATGGTCAAAAGCCATGAAATCCGAAATGGATTCCATGTATGAAAATCAAGTTTGGAACTTGGTTGATTTGCCCAATGGGGTTAAACCTATTGGATGCAAATGGTTTTTCAAGTTGAAAACTGACATGGATGGAAATCTTTATATCCACAAAGCTAGGCTAGTGGCACAAGGTTTCAAACAAATTCATGGTATAGACTATGATGAAACCTTTTCACCAGTAGCTATGTTGAAATCTATTCGGATACTTCTAGCAATTGCCTCATATTATGACAATGAAATATGAAAAATGGATGTTAAAACCGCCTTCCTAAATGGTTTTTTGGAAGACAAAGTGTACATGACACAACCTGAGGATTTTATTGATCCTAATATACCTAGAAAGGTATGCAAGCTTCAAAAATCCATTTATGGATTGAAGCAAGCATCAAGGAGTTGGAACCTCCGATTTGACGAGTCAATCAAAGGTTTTGGTTTTTCGAGAAATGAAGAGGAATCTTGTGTTTACAAGAAAGTGAGTGGGAGTAAGATTATTTTCTTTGTCTTATATGTAGATGACATGCTTCTGATTGGAAATGACATTCATATTCTAGAGTCTGTAAAGATATGTCTTGGAAAGTGTTTCTTAATGAAAGACCTTGGTGATGCTCAATACATACTAGGCATTAAGATCTATAGAGATAGATCTTAAAGAATGATTGGACTAAGTCAAGAGACTTATATTGATAAGGTTCTGACTAGGTTCAATATGAAAGGTTGTAAAAGAGGTTTTCTACCCATGTCTCATGGCATAAGTCTGAGCAAGACTCAGTGTCCATGGACAACTGATGAGAAAGAGCGCATGAGCAAGATCCCATATGCGTCAGCTATTGGATCTATCATGTATGCCATGATATGAAATAGACCAGATGTTTCCTATGCTTTGAGCATGACCAGTAGATACCAAGCAAGTCCAGGTGATGACCATTGGACTGCTGTGAAGAATATTCTAAAGTACCTTATCAGGACTAAAGAAAAATTCTTAGTGTATGGAGGAGAAGATGAGCTAAGTATAAAAGGTTATACTGATGCTAGTTACCAAACAGATAAGGATGATTTTCGATCACAGCCGGGATTCATATTTTGTTTGAATGAAGGAGCATTGAGTTGGAAAAGTTCCAAGCAGAGCACCATAGTAGATTCTACGACTGAAGTTAAGTATATTGCTGCATTAGAAGCAACAAAAGAAGCCATTTGGATAAAGAAGTTCAATTATGAACTAAGAGTGGTTCCTAGTATTGCTAGTGCTTTGAATGTTTATTGTGATAACACTAGAGCTATAGCACAAGCAAAAGAACCAAGATCACACCAAAAATCCAAACATGTAGTCAGGAGATTTCATCTGATTCGAGAGATAGTTGACTGAGGAGATGTTAGGATATGTAAAGTTCATACGGATAGCTATGTTGCAGATCCGCTTACTAAGCCACTTTCTCAGCAGAAACATGAGAGTCATACTTCAGCTATGGGAATTAGGAACATTGGGGAATGACCTATATTTGTATTAATATTGAACGTTATTCATTATTGAAATAAAAGGTTTATGTTTATTATTTTATAAATATATGTTTGTTTAAATTCGGTTTAGTATTAAACAAATGTCCAAAGTATTCAGTTTTTTTATATAGGATGTTGAGTACGAGGACTTAACTCAACCATGAAACCCTATCAAGTGAACTAAGATAATTGATCACTTTGTCCCTAATCAGGTCATTAAGTAGGTACATTAATGACCTATAATGATTAGTTTATAGATTGATTGATGACCATGTTTCATGGATCATAGAGGCATTAGATGTCTAATCAATTACTCATATAATGTGAATTGGTGAATACACATTTGATTTTACCCACATAGAGAAATCTTTAAGAACTGAATGTCATAAGTTTCTCTAAAATATAACTGAGTTGATTCCTCAGACTTGAGTTTACCACTGATTTCTTGCATTGATGATTAATACACTTTGGCATTGTCAAATGTCCCGTAAAAGGAGACTATAAAGGCAATGTACAGGTTACTATGATTCATGTGAAGGGTAGAGGGTAAATAAGATGGAATCTCCCTCCTATTATATAGGAATGTTGTTTTGGGCCTCTCAAAGAGTTCAGACTGAAAAATGCATGGTCGTGCTTGAATGGATTGTGATTCAATCATTCGTTTAATAGTTGGACTTGGAGATTAAGAAATATTTTGAACTTCATGAAGATGGCAAGTTTTCTTACCTTATGTTCATATATAACAATAAGAGACAAATGAATTACAAAGCACCACTTGCTCTAGGACAAGTGGGAGATTGTTGGAGTATGTCCTACGATCAAGTGCATAACTCAATTAATAATAACGTTATACATATTCATATAATCCAAATATAGTTTGGGTAGTCATGATACTTTGCTAGAAGCCAATCTTGACTTATAATATTAATAAATGATTAATATTTACTACTAAACTAATTTGGACCCATAGGGTCACACCTAAGCTACAATGTTGATTAATTAGTGTAACTGACACTTTTCACATAAAGAGTAATTGATATATTAATAATATCTATATTGAGATTATTTTTGATGCGTAGATATCAATCATTGATTGATAAGGAATGAGTTAATTACTCCCTTGATTCACGTGTAAGATTGATAAGTCATTCTTATTTATAGTTTTTAGGTGCATTTAGGTTGCATTTTAGAGCATTTAGATTTATATTTAGGTTCATTATTGCATTATATTCTTAAGTTATGTTATTCTACTCCAGTCTGGTATATTTTCTTATTTTTGATGAATTTCGGGTATTGAGAACGCACTTGGAGTATGATTAGCTAAACTTGAGGATTAGGAACACTTGGAAGGAAGCTACAATGCATAAGGATCGTTTGGAGTATAATTAGTACGAGTTTGAGCGAAAACAAAGTGGAAAATCATTAGAAGAAATGTGAAAAAGGAGTCATGTCCTACTCTTCTGATCATAACTTTTTGATGTGCTTATTAGAATCGAATAATTCCAGCTGATTGGGAAACTAGACATGAAGAGCTTTCCTACAATAGGTGGCACGCCCTGATGAGACTTCTAGTCAAGGAGTTATGTCTTTCGGAAGATTGCACTGTTTATGCTGGAATCTACCACGCGTACGCGCGGATCACTATTCCCGTATTCCGCCCATTTAATGATATTTCGACTTTTCTTATCTTGTAAATTACTTTCGTAGTCATAATAGGTTATTGAATATTATTTTGATTAGGTTTCACTCTTTCCTCTCTCCTCCTCCCTTCACACGTTATGTTTAGTCTTAGTTCATAGTCTTAGTTTTCTTCCTTTTCTCTCTAGTTTTAGTTGCAAACCCTATTTTATGTTCTTCATTAATTTATGACTTATATTAGTTTCTTTCAATGATTGCTTAGAATATGCTTTTCTTTGTAGATTTAAATTTCATTATTTATTTCATGATAGAGTAGTTTTTATTTCTAGGGTTTGGGAATCTATGTTTATATGCTATGATTCTTGATTGATATTTATTGATAGTTTGATTAGTTATTGATATCTCTAATTGATTAGTGTTTTTATTGTTAATCTTGCAATCTGATCAATTGTCTGATTAAATATTGTTAATAATTGTTTGTATTGACCAGGATCTTACTTTTAGAGGCTTACCTACAATTAGTAAATTTGATTAGGTTAGCGACCGTACTGTATATGTTGATTTGAGAGCGTTAAGACCCAACCGTACTGCAAATCTAATAATTCTTTTTTCTTTCTTTTTGTGAATAGTTATTTTTTGTTCTCCTTGTCTGTTTTAGTGTGTTGTCATGGAGTGGAATAATTATAGTTCAGATGGGGGTGTATTTTCTAATTATCAAGGGCAATATGATTATTCTGGGTATTATAATTCGAATGATTATGTTTGTGATGCATCATATGATTGTCAAAATTCACAAAATCTGTGCATGAATTCCTATGAATATTCCCATTACCCAATGTTATCAACCTAAAGTGAATAATCATTTTCAACCCAAAACATCAGAGCGTCAGGAACTTTTTAACATGATGAAAGAGTATATTGTTAAACAACATGAAGATTTAAATGAATTAGCTCATGATTACCAAAACATGACGAAATCTATTGAACTACTTGTTGTGCAACAATTTACTAACCAACAGGTTAAAATTGATGATAATGATTTTGGTGTTGAGAATTATACTTCGGAGCATTGATTTGACTCATGATAATTTGGTAGAAGGTAAGGGTGTAATTGGTGAAGTTGGTAGTTTGTGTCTCTATGTTGACGAATCCATAGTTGAGAGTGAAGTTGGTAGTTTGTGTCTCTATGTTGACGAATCCATAGTTGAGAGTGAAGTGTCTGACAATTTTTCGATAAACTTTTCATCTGCATATGAGTCTAATGTAGAGAGTGAGATAATGCATGAGTCTTTGTCGGTTCTGTCTGATACTGTTTTTGAGTCTCATGTTCCATTCTCTCAAAAACTTGCCATAATTCCTTCATTTCCTATATTATATCCTCCATCGTTCCTTCTTTCTCCCCCTTTGAATGACTCTCATGATAATGTAAATAATGTACACTTAGTTTATTTTCTTCCTTTTGAGTCATGTAAAAGTACTAATGATTTTTCTTTTTGTAGTTCTCATAGTTTTTTAGGACTAGTTTTTTTCATTTTTCCTTTTTACTCTTATATGATAAGCTTCTTAAAGCATTGAACTATTATGAGTGGTCTACTAATCTTAAACAGTCATGCAAGACCTTAAATTTGCGCTTCTCGGGAGGCAACCCAAGCTTACACTTATTTTTTTTTCCTTTACTCTTTATTTTGATTTTTATCTTTGTTTCATCCTTTTTGAGTGATTTTACTCACTTTGATGCGTTCTTTTTTGTGTTTGTTGTAGGTGGAACAAGATTAAAAAAAAAGAAAAAAAAAACAGTTTGTCGAAGTATTGGTCACCCGGTCGACCGGGAAGTATTGCCTTACCTGGCGCGCAAGCAAAATTTTGAAATGTGGAGAAATTTTTGAAAATTTGGCCAAGTGTATCTTGCTCTGTTGATCGGGCGAGTTTGCCTAACCGCGCGGATTTTCGGACTAACCGAGTTGTACATTACCCGACGGGGCGAGGAAGAAAATCAAAAGAAAACCCGAGCAGAACCCCCGTTTCCACGCTGTGTCTCTCCTTCTTCATCCTGACGCCTGTCATCCCTGTCATCTCTTCATCACCGCAGACATCTTAGCCGACGCATCTCACCACCATCGCCAGCGCGCTCGAAATTCCCGCAGCCAGCACCTCCGGGAACGACATCTCCTCGTCTCCTGCCTCCCCACCGTCGACTGACGTCTCTTCGAGCCGCACCTTGCCCCCCTTGATATTCTCGGTCTTCTTCTTTCTTCCATCTTCTTTTTCTTTTTCTGTTCTTTTGTATTAATGTGTTTCTTTTCTTCTTTTCTTTTTCTTTTCAATTTTCTTTTATTATTACTAACCCCCCGTGAGCTTCTAATTTTTTTTATTAATGATTGTTATAGGATTCTGTCAAATAGGCATCAAATTGGTTCAAGTTCGTCTTCGTGAAGCATTACGACATGATTTTTGCGCATATCTGACTCTTCTCCCCAATTAATTGGGTAGTAAGCATCTATTCTCACTTGTACCTGTTGTTTATGTTCATTCCAAATTTTTGCTTGGATTTTTGTTTTGATGCCATCTAGTTGAGAATCTTTTGAACACATTGATTGAATTTGGATTGTTGGAGTTTGTGTACGGTTTTAGTGGTGTGTTGTGGTTCTAGTGGGGTGTACTCGGTGTTTGGTGATTTGGTGGTCGTTGGTTTTGGTTCCTTCTCTAAACTGGTTTCTGCAGTGAGAACAATGCAGATTCTAGCATGGGGGAGGAATATTCTATCTTTTATTGCTTTCTAGTGTAGATTTTATTGCTTTCGTAGGATGTTGCATTGTTTGTACCGCTCACTAGAAGTGGCAGTTTACGTTTAACCAAAAAATTTGTATTGTTTTCGTAGTTGCATTAGCATAATTTATCTCATATTAGATTTCATGTCATGCATCTTAGTTTGCATCTATGGGACACTCTTTGAGAACGATGATGATATTTTACTACATTTCCTAAGCGTCATTCATCTCGTTCATGATTCTTCATAGCACGATTGTTTTGCAAATTG
Organism: Beta lomatogona; assembly: GCA_947646795.1. Taxonomy (NCBI): domain Eukaryota; kingdom Viridiplantae; phylum Streptophyta; class Magnoliopsida; order Caryophyllales; family Amaranthaceae; genus Beta; species Beta lomatogona. The sequence continues at coordinate 1,129,237 of CANSNZ010000259.1, forward strand.
ATTGTTTGTGGTAAGATTGGTTGATCTCTCTCTGACTCGATTTAACTTTACTGTGCAGACAGCTTAACCTAAGTGAGCTTTTGTGCCTATAACTGACGTATCTGTGTTAGTTATGTTCTTTCATGTGTGATTAGTTCCTCAGTTGTTACATTGATCTTGACTTTGACTTGGTACTCTTTAATATTTGATAGTTCATACATTTTGATATGATTGAGGTGTTTTATTTCATGATCTTAGCTCCAGAGTTATTCTTGTTTTCATATTATCCCTCCTCTAACCTCGCTGAGCCTTTTCTGACTATGTTTGATTGCTACCTACATTACAAGCCCTTGGCCTCATTCTTGTTCCAAGCCTAGCTTGGGGGATCGAGTATTAGTTTTGGTTTGGTTTGTATTGAATTGAAGTGATCTATTTGTGGTTTAGATGGATGTAAAAATATGTTTAGTGAGCTTGAAAATCGAAATGAAAGTTCGAAAAAAGAAACAAACAAAAAAAAAGAAAAAGTGAAAAATGAAATGAAAAAGAAGTGAAAAAGAGTTGTGAATAAAGTGAAATAAAAAGGGTTATGATTGAATTTCTTGAATGGAAAAAGTGTTGGTTATATATTTTGGAGATTGATGGTTGTTGCGTGGAGTTGTTGTGACTTTCTTGGTCATGTTTTCAGTTATATGATGCTCCCCCCCCTTCTTGTTTTTTCCATCACAATTCCCAAATTATGTTCCATACCTTTAACCTCAACCCCATTACAACCTTTAAAAGTCCTCTTGATCATTGTGTATTGTATTGTTGATTATTAAGCGAGTCAGAAAGTCAAAGTTAAAGAGTATATGCATCATCCGAGTCGACTTGTCTAGGTTGAGTATCATTATTTATCCTCTAAACACATGAGAGATTTGAGCGCACATGACTATAGTGAGGTCTGTTAGGTTTGGTTAAATCCATCTTGGGAGAGATGGTATGTGGTATGATTGGAGAGTCGATTGTGATACATGACATGCTATGCGGCTTTGTTCGAGCTTGTTTTGATGTTTGGTTTGTGTAGTGATTATATCTCTTGTGTTTTCAGTTGAGTGTTTAGCACTATTCTAGTCCTATATTGTAGGTTGTCTTACTTTTTCCGTGCCTATGTCTTATTGCTTGGGGACAAGCAATGGTTTAGCTTGAGGGAGTTTGATAAGTCATTTTTATTTATAGTTTTTAGGTGCATTTAGGTTGCATTTTAGAATATTTATATTTAGGTTCATTATTGCATTATATGTTTAAGTTATGTTATTCTACTCCTATTTGGTATATTGCTTGTCCCCAAGCAAAGATCAATCAAATAAGTTTGATTGACTCCTTAATAGGATACACTTGATTCTTGCCAAAAACTATTCTATGGACTTGAATAAGAAGTGGGAATAAGGGGAGGCAAAGCACACTGACTTTTCTTTCAAATTCTCACGGTGAGAATTATTTATGTTGAAGACTTTGTTCAACATAAGCAAAAAAAATCAAAAATTCATTAAAGCAAATTAGTTGTTTTAGGTTATAGCAAACCAAAGATTAATCTTCATTGTGGTGGTGGATTACTTCTGGAGGGATTTCACTTGAGATTCTAAAGTTAACATCAACGAGGCACGCTACAAAGGTATAATAACTTAACTCCCTTTTGTAGATTCATTATAGCATTTTAGGTTGTTCATGGGAATATGATTTGTATAAATTGTTTATACTACAAAGGTATAATAACTTAACTCCCTTTTGTAGATTCATTATAGCATTTTAGGTTGTTCTTGGGAATAGGATTTGTATAAATTGTTTATACTCCGGATCGTAAATCCTATTAACATACTCCCTCCGTTTCTTTTCAATCTACACACTTTCCTTTTTGGTCTGTTTATTTTTAATCTACACATTGTTGCTTTTTCTATTTTTGGTAACATGTCACATCTACTTTCTCCTCTTTTTCCACCAATATCATCCACTTTTTAATATTTTAACCCACTTTTTACTTTCTCTCTCTCACTTTTCAGTTTATCTCTCCACCTTTTCTACTTCTTCCTTGGTTCCCCCCAAAGTTAATTGAGTAAATTAAAAAGAAACGGAGGGAGTAGTACTTACTGTTTCAACTGATGAAGCACAAAAGGAAAGAGCGAGGACTGCAACGAAGAGGGTCGGAGCTCCGGCGACTGTATGGCGAGACGAGGCAAAAATTGAGGCTGCAGTAGGCGGAGTTGGAGGCGCAGCTCGACCACGTAACGAGGAGGTAGAGGGAGCACGAGAAAGAGAGAGAGTAGTAGGTGCGTGCGAGAGAGCGGCGTGGACTGGGTTTGCGGGCAAGTGGTTGGTTCGCCGGACGAGGGCGCACGCTGGTTGCCAGAGGGTGGAGACCGCGCTGGGTGAAAGGAGGGTGGCGGTGGCAGCGTCAGAAGGTGGTGTTGCGGTGGTGCTAACTCAAAAAACAGATGAGTGAAAGAGAGAGAGAAAGGTTGTGCGATAACAGGGGAGTTTGAGGGTGGTTCTCAGTGGCAGTTTTCGACGAAGGTCGGGGAGTTCCAGTGAGATGAAGATGGTGGAAAGTAGAGTGGTGAGTGTGTGATGAATTGAAGAGCAAACATGGCTATTTATAGCCATTGTTAAGGTTCTTAATAGCTTCAAAATACTGAATTTTGGGTTGATTGAATTGGCAAAAATCAAAGATATTGGGAGATTTGCAACTGACATGGAGTTTGGGTTGGGAGTAAATTTTAGGTGCAAAAAGAAATAAATCTGATTTAGAAATCCATTGTTGAGTTTTTATGAGGGAAAATGGCGATGAAGGAATAAAAATGAAATAAGGTAGCGTTTGGGAACCCAGATTTCATTTTAATTGTAGTAGTTTAAGTTTAAAATTTGAAATTATGTATTTGAATTCCAATTCCAATTTCTCAAACTTGTTTGGGAAACATGGGGATTCAATTCCAATATTTCAAATCTATGTATTTGTTTGGAAAACATTGGATTTGAATTCCCGAATTCTAATTCCATGCTATTGTTTGGATAACCTTGTAATTGCATTCAACAAAAAATATTAAATCTTTAGCAAATAAAGGCATTTGACATTCCAACAATCCAAAATTGTTATAACAAAAGTTATCTCAACCTAGAGAGCAACATTTAAGAGTAGTATTTGATAAAAGTAACACAAAAAAACCTACAATGACTTACGAAAGTGAGTCAAACTACTCAGCAAGGCACAAGTGTACCCAATCAAGTTTCTCATCCTACGGTAGCTCTTTCAAC